>CM053788.1:173913730-174236230 GCA_028749045.1 Cupressus sempervirens | reverse complement strand
TTGTATGTTTGTAAAACCTCCAACAATGTGGATCTAGTAGTCAAAATTGCTCTTAACAGGGCAGATCATCAGAAGTGGTCAATGTAAGCCCTAACAGGCAAAATTTATACTACAGTAGTGAAGTTTTGTGGGTATCATCCCCAACCCAATTTTATTTTCTATTTGGAAGGTTTCTGGGTCACCAAAATGTTGTGTTCATGTGTTATGAATGTTTATCTTTCTCATGCATACAGTAGATTAGATGAATGAATAATGAAAGGATTAAGTGATGAATTAATTCAAAGTTTTTGATGTTAGTGATTCACCCCTCCCCTCTCAGTAGCCTAGCTAGTCTTGATTATTTCTAACAATTGGTATCAAAGCTTTGTGGTTCTCAGGATAAAGTTTGACAGCTTGAGCAAAGATCAAGGACAATGGAGATATTTAGACTTGACAAAGCTATTGACAATGAGAAGCTAGATCTAGAGATAGCCATAACCCAACTCAAGGACAATGGAGATATTTAGACTTGAAAAAGCTATTGACAATGAGAAGCTAGATCTGGAGATAGCCATAACCCAACTCAAGAAAGCAAAAGAGCATATTTCCTAATCCCTAAAAAGAAGGAAGGAACTTGCAAGATAGGTGAATGACCACCATTATGTTGAAGAAAAGATTGAAGACTTTTTACCTTCAAGCAGTTTAGATGAAGCAAATAAGGCAATCAAAGAGCTCCTAGAAAAGAATAGCTCTCTGCAAGAAGAGGTAAGAAAATTGAAAAGAGAACAAGAAATTTAGTCAATAAGAATGTGTGAAATCTTGGAACAAAGGAATAAGGCAAGTGAAGACTTAGAATCAAGGAACAATGCAAATCAAAATCAATCCCTTCAGCAAGAAAGTCTTATCAATCAGCTCTCCAATGAAAATGAGGAAATCATGAATTTGAGATCTGAAAATGAAAGTTTAAGGAATGATTTAATCACTGAAAGAAAAATCAATGAAAGACTGAAAGCTAATCTAATTTCTAAAAAGAAACTCAATGAAAGGATAATGAAATCTCAAGCAAGCATGGATCAATTGAATCAGGAAAGTGAACAAAATCTTCATAGGCAAAAAGGTAAAGTAGGACTTGGATACAAAGAAAAAGGTGAATCTTCCAAGCAAGGTGCCCAAAGAAATCAAAGACCTACTTGTAATCACTGTAGTAAGTTAGGTCATACATCAAACAAATGTTGGAGCAATGAAAAGGCAAAATTCAATGGAAAATGCTACAATTGCAGTCAACAAGGTCATAAAGCTAATGAATGCAAGGAGAAACCAAAATTTGAAGGTAAATGTCACAAATGCAAGGAGAAACCAAAATTTGAAGGTAAATGTCACAAATGCAAGAAGCAAGGTCACAAGGCATCTGAATGCAGATCTAAAATATTCAATTGGGTTGAACAACTTGTGAAGGCAATATTTGGTTGGGATTACAATACTTGGTGTAAATGTCACTATTTTAGAGAATATGGACACATTGGCATTAACTACACTAGGCATCATTTGAGAAAGAGGGATACAATAGTAAGATGTTATACATGCACTGAACTTGGCCATATAGCCAAGAATTGCATGAACATAGGAAAGGTTGAAGATGAAAAGAAAGCTAAAGCTAATAATATCAAGAAGTAGATGAGATAGCAATGGATTCCCAAATTTACCGAGCAAAATAGTTCAAATGATGGTCATGTCACTAAAGAAGTGGGTGACTCCACCATTTCCAATTAGATTCCTTAAGGAGGAATTGGGACTGCATCGTCAAGACAAATCTTGAGCAGTTCCAATGAAATGAAAGAAAGATCCAAATTAGTATTGTAGATACAAAGGGATCACTTGAATTTAGCATTCACTGAGCTAGGTTGGTCATGAACTCAACTGGGCTAAGTCAGAAGTAATAAGATTTTTGTTTGATCACTGAGTTGCAAGCTTCGATCATCAAGTCACAAGCTTCTACTGGGAAAGTGAATGGATGACAGTCTATCACACACTATGTCATTATGGTACCAAGAATTAATGGAAAATTTTTCATCAAAAAGGGCAGAATTCAACTTCATTTTTCATCACAACTTCAGAATTCATAGAGCAGAGCAATTCTAGGTGCATCCAAGCAATTTTTGAGCAAATTTGTAGTGAAGAATTTGTTCAAAAAAATTCTCTCATTTACTGAGCAAAGATGGCATTTGGAAGCACCAGCAGTAGCAAGGCAAAAATAGGATCTAAGATGTTGGTAAAAGGTGTGGAGTGGAAAGTACCAAACTTCAAGTTAGTACTAGCAATTACGAAGTCACTAGACCCTAATGGAGCTCAATCACAAATTCCTCCAAAGGTACTCCTAATTAATGATATACGCACTCATTTTAAGTGTTCTATTCAAGAGATTAGAACCCTAGAGATGGATAGTGCCCTAGGAGAAATGTGTGTTGATGGTTTGCTGAAACCGGAGCATAAGCATTTAGAAACCAAAGGATTAACCCATATCCCACATATGCCAAGGAGCTTCTAGATTAAGTGGATTAGGTACATTCTTAATCATGTGCATAATGGACAATTATGGTTAGAATAGCCTGTGTTGATCACCAAGAAAATGATTCATAAGATCACAAGTCTTCCTATGCTAAGAAAAGCCAAAACTACCAAAACCCTAGCTCGAGATGAACTTCAAAAGAAAACCCTAGCCGAGTGGCACAGTAGAGGTTTGAAGATTACCATGGTTTTTATGTGGAATTAAGGTTTGGCATTCATGTAATTGCTCACAAGATTTATAGCTCTAGTTGTTTGAACAGTGTGCCATGTGAGACAATGGATTTGGCATATAAGGTTGTAAAGAAAAATTTGGAATTTGATCTATCAGAGTTATTGTTGAAGCAATTGAATAAAAATATGGACATCATCAGGACTTCAAAGAACAACCCCTACAAATTTGGTTCTCTGCTAACATGTCTTTTCTTTTATGTTCAAAAGTTTTTCCCATCAAAAGGCACAGTAGTATGGAAGAAAGACACTCCTATTTTGTATCAGATTAATGATTTCATTGTAGAAATGGGTATAAACTTTGACAGGATTATGGATAACTACTTTGAAGATTTCAAGGAGAAGATGAACAATAGGTTCAAGATTCCTCCCAAGCTTATTGAAGACTACAAAGATTATGTATGTTTTATGCTTGACTGTGATAGAGTGTATATTCAGGCAGTTAGGCCTAGAATTTCATGGGTGAAACCTCTTCCACATGAGGTTAACATTGATGAAACAAAAGATATCATTGAAGAACTAGTGAATGAGCCAGTAGATCCTAAGCTATCTACTTTTGGAACCTATGAAGAGGCCAAAGCTAGAATTGAGCTTGAAATCAAGCTACCCTAGGCTATAAGAAAAGGCAAGAGGAAGATTGCCAAGATGAAAATTGCAAGTGCCCTTTCATGCTTACTGAGGGAAAAGGAGAAGATGAAGAACAAGAAGAACAAGAATCTAAAAAGGAGGCAGAGCTAGTAAAGAAGAAGGGTAGAGTAATCATTACCAAGCCACCCAAGGCTTCCATAGCTATTTTCACAAGGAGATCCAAGAAGGTAATAAAGTTTTATTGAGAAAGCCCCTACTCACCTTTCAAGAAAGGTTTAAATATATGGAAGAAGGAGCAGGCATCACAAACTTCAAGGCATTAAAGTTTGAAACAAGAACTGATGCTGAGAAAATGCAAATTGAGGAGCTAGTACTCAATAAGATTGGAAAATGGAAATATTCCCCTAATCAAATTGCCCCTCAAATTTCAAACGAATTATTGGTAAGATTGTAGCCAAGGTGGGAATCAGCTGTACAGACAGCAAAAGATATATATGAGCAATCATTGAGGAAGTTACTACCTAATCTTACAAATGCAGAAGTTAAGGTAGCAATGAAAAAAATGAAGGTAAAATGATGATTAGATTCCATACGTGTTTAATTTTGATAAAAGACATTGAGCATGTTGTTAGAGATGCAACAAACATGTGGAAGAACATCTATCATTTGCACAAGCCTAGTGAAGACCCAGTGGAAATCAAGGATGATGATGATGATAGTGATGATGATGCAGAAGATAACACACCATGTATTACCATTGATGTTGAGGAATGTTAAGAATTGATAAAGGATGATGAAGAGAAAGAGGAAGAAGCTAAAGAGGAAGGAGATGAAGAAAGTGATCTAGTAAGAATAGCAGCACAAGTCATAGCCTCCCTTCCTCATTCTACACCTAAGACTGCTACATCATCAAGGTTGGAGATAGCTTCAACAAATGTGATAGCAACTTCAATAGTCACATCATCTTTTTAGTCATTATTTGCTACCTCACAACTCTAGGTATTTGCAATGGAAGTGTCTACCACTTCATCTACCGAGCTCTAGCCCTCTTCATCAACTCTCAAGTCAACATCAGTAGCATCCAGTTCTACAATTATGCTAATTTCATCAGCAGCATGTATAGTAAGTTTATCATCATGTTCTATAGTTTTGTCAACTACAGCTTTGATAGCACCAATTTCTATTCCGGTCAGTTCTTTTTTTGTAAGTACTCTAGTTTGTGATCCACCTATTGTTACTTCAATTTTGGGTAGCACATAAATTTTGGATTTAGTTAGCACTTCTTTCAGTTGGACCTTTTCAAGTTTTTACTGCAAGTCCAGCTATTTCTACAATTGTTTCCACTTCTAAGTCCAAGGAAGTAAGCTCAGAAGTAAAACCAAGGAATCCTCTAAAACTTCTACTTACTGGTAAGGAAATTGGTGAATACATTGATTTGGACAAGGAAATTGCAATTCCTAAGTTGGATCTAGATATTGCCATAGTTGATGAAATTATACTGGTCAGCCAACTTTTGGAGTAGAAGGCAAGGCAGAAACAACTAAAAGCTAAAAGAGATAGAGAGTTCACAATAATTGAGAATGCTAAGAATATAATAACAAAGGCTATTGGTGTTGATGTGGATTCATCTCAACACATTTTGCTACAATTGGAAGAAGCAGTCAATAAGTTTAATGAGGATACATCTGGCCAAGAAAAGCTTATTGAAAAGGTCGAGAAAAGGTTTGATAATAAGGTGCTTAAGCACATTGCTTAGCACATTGCAATAAACTAGGTTGAACTATCTTCAATTTTGAGCAATCTTGAACATTCTTTTTCTAATGTGACATCACTTTTTGCTAAGCTTTGTGATGTTACCGAGTATACTAAGGAAATAAAGGAAAAACTCAATAAGATTGATGCATATATGAAGGCTAGTGCTCAAAGGCTATAGCTTGACTCTAGTTCAAGCTTATCACATCACATCAAGGTGAGGATTTTGTCAGAAATGTAGGCAAAATTGCTAAGAGAGGAAGCCAAGATCAGGTCCACATTGATAGACATCTAGAATATGATCATTCTAGTTATGGACACAATGCAGTCCAAGATAACAATTTTTCCATAGCAGATCATATGATTGAACTTTTTGTAGAAGTTCAAGTAGCACTCTCGACCTACAAAATTTTGCAACACAACTGGGATAAGATATTGGCTCTTATTCTCAAGGTACAATATGAATTTCTCTCACATTTTGGTATCTCTATTTGAATGTATTGCATAACTCTTTGGCATTATTGTCAAAAATGGGGAGTAAGAGATTATAAGAAACTTGTGGAAACAATAAGGGAGAAAATAGATTGATATATGTATAGAGAGACTATGTATATACTATGTCATATGTATAGGAGAGATATGTGAAAAATGTATATACAATAGCTTTACAAATATCAATTTTGAAAAAGGAAAATCAGTATGTCAGTATACATAAGGCTTATAAGTGTTTTTGTCACTAATGCTAAAGGGGGAGATTGTTGGCATTATGATGTATTTGTCATGAGTAACAACACTTATTTAATTCTAAATGATTACCAAGCTCATCACTTAGTCTATAGTTTACATCGATCATTCAATGGTTTCTAAGTTCATTAGTTAAACAGTTCACACCAAGCATTCCTAAAGTTACCGAGTGAGTGTGCAATCCAGCAATGTTTACCAAGTAGGCAGTGGTCATCGAGCTTCACAATGTCTACTGAGTCATCAGTTTGTGTGATGAGAAGCCAATGTCTACCAAGTAATGGATGTATAGTGTTTATCGAGTGAATGCAAGGTAAATGAAGGATTCAGTATCTACTGAGTGACACTATATCTACTGAGTCTCCAATGGTTATCAAATTTGAAGCTACATTGTGTGATTAGTATGGACCAAGCTTCTACTTCTACCGAGTGCATGACAATGCTGAGTAATGTAGTGGATGTCGAGTATCAGAAGGTCACCAAGTCAGCTTTCAAAACCTGAATTTCTACTGTTTGGACAACTCAATAATATTTTGTTTACTTGTGTTTTAGCCGACCTTGTAATTGTAAATATTGGAATGGTATATATGTAATGTATTGTATCATTTTCAATGTATGGATGTGAGTATCAAGGAATGAATATGTAATGTTTTGAGAAGAGTGAATATGAATCAGCAGCAGAGCAGAGTATTCATCAAGGTCTACAAAGAGTAGTAAAGATATCTCAATCACAAGAGGTGATATGTACTTCAAGGATCTAATCAGCAAACAAGTTGTAAGTCAGATCTATTGTTTCATCCTAATAGGTGAATCAATTTTCTAAATCCTTTAACAGGGTAGACTTAACAGTCTTTGTTTAAATCTCTTAATAGAGTGCATACTTCTTTGTATGTTTGTAAAACCTCTAACAAGGTGGATCTAGCAGTCCAAATTGCTCTTAACAGGGCAAATCATCAAAAGTGGTGAATGTAAGCCCTAACAAGCCAACTTTATACTGTAGTAGTGAAGTTTTGTGGGTATCATCCCCATTCCAGTTTTACTTTCTATTTGGAAGGTTTCTGGGTCACCAAAATTCTATGTTCATGTGTTATGAATGTTTATCTTTCTCGTGCATAGAGTAGATTAGATGAATGAATGATGAATGGATTAAGTGATGAATTAATTTAAATTTTTTGAGGTTACTGATTCACCCCTCCCCTCTTAGTAACCTAGCTAGTCTTGATTATTTCCAACACTGTTGATGTCATACTCATCTTTTTACACTCTATTTTGTCTCATAGAGAATATAAAATTGGCTTCTACCTATGAATGTCACAATTTTTACAAAATCTATGAAATTCATTAGAGAAAAAAATATTGCCACTATCAGTCCTCAAATACTTTATTTTTCCAATATGCAATTCAATTATTTCTTTAAATTCTTTAAATCAAGAAAAAGCACAAGATTTACTCTTTATAAATTACACACATGCCCTTCTTCTATAATAATTGGTAAATGAAACATAAAATGCATATTTTCCAATAGAAGGAATATCTGTAAGACCAAAAAAATTAGAATGAATAAGATCTAATAGACCATAAAATTTATAACAACTCAAGTAAAACCAAGCAATGTTTTGTTTTCCATATATGTAATGCTCACCATTCAAACCTTCAGCAAGGTTTATTTCCTTTTATAGGTCCTTAGAACATTCTCTTCAATTTGGAAAATTCTTTGATGCCTTGTCATAATATTTTATGGAGGCATATTTCATTTAGAAGAAAAAAGCACCCTTAGGTACCCAAAATTTATGAACATTTGTAGAAGGTGAAACCCTCACTTTTTCCAATAAAGCATCCACTTATTTGGTCTTCGTAGAAGTACTACTACACTTAGTATTGTATGCATCTAATTTATATAAAGTGAAAATTCTCACACACCTCTAGTAACACCATAAAACCTCTTTCCATTTTGCATCTTACACCAGTAAAGACTACCTGCATACCTGAATCAATTAGTCTTCTCACAAATAATTCATCTCATATTAGGAGATGCAACACACTATTAATCCTTATTATGCTACCATTGAGAAACTTGATTTTAAACTTTCCAAGACAAGAAATATTTAAATAAGAATTATCACTCCAGTGCACATTACCTCCATCAAATTATTCATACTTAATTTATACATTTGAGATCATTTGAGATAATTAATTATTCATAATCACATGCATGAGTGGCTAAAGATGTAATAATGCATCACTATCTTTATTCTTGAGCTCATACTTAGAGTCAAACTTCTCCACTTTCCTCTTTGGAGTCCTTACAAACATTTTGGGCTTACCACAATTCTAACAAGTAACTTTGGACTTTCCAAAAGATTTGGATCTCTCTCTTGACTTAGATTTCTCACATTCCTCATCTTTCATGTCTTTATCTTTAGGTCTTTTATGAACAAAGTTAATAATTTCTTGGGACAAAGGTATGTCTTCCTCCTCATTGCTTTAAAAATAAAATAATCTACCACAAGTTCCATCCTCAAAATAATAATAGTACTTATAATGGCCATAACAAAATAATCCCACAAATCAAGCATAGAAAAAAATAAGATATGATATTCTCCTCCTCATCTATATGATACCAATGAATGTAACTAAGCCACCAAAATATTGAGTGCTTCTAGGTGGTATGTAATTATCAACCTCTGTCTTTCTTGAGGAAATATTATTGTAATAAATATTTTGCAATTTTTTCTTGATAATCTCTCCAGCCTTCTTCCATAGATTCCTTGTATAAAACACTCCATAGGTATTGATTAAAATAAAGTCTTTAAGGCACAATTTGATTAGGTCCTTAGCCCTATGTTCCATATCAACATATTTAGCACCCTCATTTGGATATGTAGGTCTCAAGACATTCACATCAACAACCAATCACATATATCAATCTACTAGAAAATCCTTCATCTTTAACTTCCAAATTTTACAATTATTTTCAGAAAATGTCTCCATCTCTATTCTTCTTCTTGAACTAGTGATTTGAAAATTCCTACAACAAGATCATAAAGTATCTTCTAAATAAGCTCCCTCTCAATTTTGTACCAGCTCAAAAAACCCAACAAGCCACAACCAAAACCAATTTTGATCAAACTTTCACACCACATGTAAGGAAGTTAACTAGCATAACAACTTCATACACTAACCTTAAGGAGAGATCCATGATAACTTATCATATCTTTTCAACAATTACAAAAACTTAATAAAAATAACATAAATAAGATCCATAACAAAACAAATGATTTATGTCAAGAAAATCCTTTTGGGTGAAAATTGTCACACTTCAAAATCTATGTAATACATTATTCATAAATGAATAATAAATCACAATTTACTTGTAGAGCAAGCTTTTCATAGGAATTTACCAATGGAGATCTAGAGATAGCTCAACAAATATCTAACTCTTATAATGCACTACAATTCTTATTGAATGCCTAATATATAGGAAATATGAAACATGAAACCATTAAATGATATTACAAAACCATTAGCTATAATCACCCATAAGAGTTGCACAAAATATCTAGAGTTGTACATATAACCTAATGATAAAAATTCAAGATTCATAGTGATAAACTACAAATAAAATTTTGTTTCAAGAGTGTTTACTCGCAAAAACCCTTGTATGGTTGCATTGCTTCTGACCTCCAACAAGGTCAAGTCACCATTTTCCAAACACTTATGAGGTCATTTTGGATAATTACAACATTGTTTGGATATTCATATAACTCCTCCACATGAATTTAGTACCCACCTTGTAAAATATAATATGTTAGTTGTCCACAATAAGAAGAAGTAATTCGTCCATGGGTAAGAGGTGAGTAATGTGATTATAAACTATATTATTATAGGTAGTAAATGATTTGATTTATCTAAGGGAAGCATGCAAAAAACTAAGCAATTTCAATGTCTCATTTAGAGGTGAAAATTGATGTAGATCAAGATGGGCCCTTCCAAGTTCTATGAGAAAATACTCTAAACAATGTGTTTTCCCAAAGGTTTTTGAATGCAACCTTAAGGCTTAAGTTGCCCAAATCAAGCAAATGACTTCTCCAAAGACTTCTTAGTAATATAATGGTTTTTAATACCCTAATACACCCCAAATAACTAGTTTACCAAATATCAAGAGCATATCTATAAGGCAAACCAAACATCCTGGCCTACTAGGCCTACAAGCCCCAATTAGCCCTCAAATGTTGTCCTCTTGCTTTTTTCTCCAAATTTTCCTATAACATAAAGAAAATAAATTGTATATTAGGATACCCATTTTGCTTCTGTATAACATATCAAAAGAAGAGGTATGGTTGTTTTGGACCAAGTCACTGCTGTTACACTATGGGCCACTTTTTAGGTGTAAAAACCCCTCCATTTACAAAGGAACTATATGGAATAATTATCCCCAAACCATAAAACTTAATAAAGTATCTTAATATGATCCTAAACTAAGGCCTCTTCAAATCTGACCAAGAAATCACTTCCAAGACTTGTTTGTTGATCCTACACCATGTTTATGATGAGTACTTTGACTATTTTACATAAAACCATGGCCTCCTTTGGGCAAATGTCCTGTTGTTATACCCATGGCATCAAATTCAATGCATTTTCATGCACCCAAGCACTCCAAACTTGTCTAGTTGGATGATCCTTAATACACCCAAAATAACTAGTTTACCAAATATCAAAAGCCTATCTCTAAGGTAAACCAAACATCTCAGCCTACTAGGCCTACAAGCCCTAATTAACCCTTAAATGTTGTTATCTTGTGTTTTTCTCCAAATTTTCCCATAACATCAAGAAAATAAATTGAATATTAGGATACCCATTTGGCTTCTATATAACATATCAAAAGATAAGGTACTATTGTTTTGGACCAAGTCATTCCTGTTACACTATGGGCCACCTTTTAAGCATAAAAACCCCTCCATTTACAAAGGAACTATATGGAATAATAATCCCCCAACCATAAAACTTGGTAAATCATCTTAATATGATCCTAAACTAATTATTCTTCAATTATATTGAACCCAAAAACTCTCTATATGTTCCTTTCATGAAACCCTCACCAAACAAGGCCAAAAACTAGGGCCTCTTCAAATCCGACCAAGAAATCACTTCCAAGACCTGTTTGTTGATCCTCAACCATTTTTATGATGACTAATTTGAATTTTTTACATAAAAATATGGCCTCCTTTGGGTAGATCTCCCGCTGCTATACCCATGGCATCAAATTCAATGCATTTTCATGCACCTGAGCACTCAAAACTTGTCCAGTTGGATGATCATCTGCATTCTTAGAATTTTACCTACATTAGAATGCATAGTTACATATGATATATGTTACTAATCCATCCCAAAGTCACAGTTAGAATAGAAAGGGGATAGTTACATCATTTTGCTTGAAGGAAACAATGTGAAAAAGACTATCTATAGCACTTCGTCTAAATAAATGAAAACTTCAAAATGTAACCCTCATAAAATGGATCAAAATAAATTCAAATACATCCTCTAATACATTTCAATGATCAAAGCATGAAATAAATACAATGAACAAGTCCAAATATGCAAGAAGCTATGAATTTTATCGCATTTTCAGAATGAAGTCCTTACAAATGCTTCCTCAATTCATACTTCTCCTTCTCACAAGAATTTAAGGATGTTTATAGGATGGTTTGAAACTTCCACAATGGAAACCAAGTGGTTACAAAGTTATTTAAGTACCTAAACTTATTTTCCCTCCTAAATGCTCCTAATTGTTAGAATTCAAATATTTGAATTTCTAACTTACATTTTAATGCCTTATTCTATTCAAACCTTATTCTAATTTGTTCTCAATGTTTTTAAAGGTAAATATAACCTATCTAAGACCCTTTTTATTTATCCTAATCTTATATGGGCACTATTAGCCCCCTTTACATCATTTTTATCCTAAGGTTCTTATCAAGACCTTTAGGATTTAGACATATGTTATTAATTTGATCATTACATATGGCCATGATTGGCCTTATAAAATTCCAATTGACCATTAATGATGTCTTTGAACATTCATGTATTTTTTATGTATTCACTTGATCATTTCCTTTCTTGGGTGCCTCTGCACCAAAAATGTTGTAAAAGTAGGGATGGTTGTAAGGGTTAGAGAGAGAGAAAAAATAATGATAACATGCAAATATAACTAATGTGAAAAAAGAATAAAGCACACAAACAAGAACACAAGAGAAATATTTAACGTGGTTTCTCCACTCGTTGGGCTATGTCAGCCAAACATCGAGCCCAATATTCTTATTATCTAGTGATCACAATTTGTATTCCCTTGCAACTCAGTACCACCACAAGATCCTACTAAATCATCACACAACATAAAATCCCTAACCCTAAGACATTTTGTACAAAAAAATTACCACTTATAAAATTAGGGCTATATTATTTTGTCTTAACAAGTTAACCCTAAAAAAATACTTGATAAGTCAACCTTTGGAAATGGTTGATGAGTCAACTCAAAATCATTGACGAGTTAACCAAAAAATATGAAAAGTGTATAATACTTTCTTGATCAGTCATCACATATCAATAATACCCCACTTCGAGACTAATTAGGCTCCACACTGAACCAACTCCCACTTGGAGACTGACCTTGTAGCCACACCACTACCCTTGAAGCTCCCACTAGAATGACAAAACCACCCTGGACTTTGTTGTTCTTTTATTTTGTTCGGTCTAGAAGGCCATTTGAAGCTAAAGAGGAGTTAAACTTCTCCCTTGTCACTACCTTTATGAACATATTTGTTAGATTATCATCTGTATGTATATTTTCCATATTTAACTATCCATTATACAAAACTGATTGAATGAAATGATATTGCAACTGCATGCATTTTGGCTTTGAATGTAGAGCAGAATTCTTGGCAAGATGAATGACACTCTAGTTATCTATAAAGAGATAATTGTGCATCTTTGGGTACCCCAACTCTTCCATGAAGAATTGAATCCATATCATCTCCTTGGCTTCCTCTGTAATAGCAACATACTCTGCTTTAGTAGTGGATAAAGTATTCACCTTCTATAATCGAGATAGACAACTCATTGTTATATTATGAAAAGTGTATAGTACTTTTCCAATTAGTCACCACATATCAACAATTATGGTGGTAGAAATGTAGTACTGAGAGTTAGTTAAAAATTTATTTGTGGGTATTTAAGGAGTGAATATTGGGAAGAGAAATGAAGGATTATTTGTAATCTTTATTACTCAAGATAATACAAATTTTAGCCTCTTGTCTATGTGGATTTTTTTTAATCTTTTTCCTCCTTTTTTTTGTAAAAGAAGGTTTCTCAAAAAATATTGTGGTAAGCCTTTGTTCTTTTGTTTCATATTTCTTTAGGTTGATGCTTCTTCTTTTTTACAATATGCATTTGATTATTTAACTAATAAGTTTCAAGTTGAATTAAAACTTCCAAGTTTTATAGGCATTTTCCTTTTCTTTTATTAGATTTGAGAGGGTTTTCTTCTTCTTCTTCTAAAATCTAAGACATAAGAGCAATAGTAGTAAAGATAAGGGAAATAAAAATAATGTAAAGATGACCACTCCAAAGAGAGGTATATATTTTATTTCAATTTAGGACAATGTGTGCATAAGATACTAAACATTCCTTATTCATAATTTGAATAAAAAGTGGTAGAATGTCTCTATCAATGTTCCAAAGGAAATCATGAAAGGGAAAGTTCTATTGAGAATAGATTGAAAATAGTACAAAGAGGGAGATTGTTGAGATTAGATTGAAGAAGACTATTATTGTGGGAGATTTTTTAGAAAAAAGTGTGATAAATATGTTTCAATAATTGTTTTGTCACTAATGTCAAACCTACTATTTGCTGGTAAGACAACTGCTTATATGATTTAAGTACTATCACTTATTTGATTGATTAAGAGGATTTGATCAAAAGATATAACAATAGCATCTAGAGGAAAGGTTGATTTATGATAACGTAAAGAAGTAAAAGAATCAATTAAGATAATGATGACATGATGTATTAATAATCTACTTAAGGTTACAAAGGCTAGTTATAATAAGAAAGTTTAGAAGAACAAGTTACACAAAGTTTGTTTGCCAAGATTGACCGAGTGGATAGTAGGTGTTGAGAAAAGTCAGTGCAAGCCGAGTAGAAAATCAGTTGAAGCCAAATAAAAGTCTATTCTAGTATATGCCTAGAAAAAATAGTAGATGTTGAGTAAAGTTTAGTTGATGTCAAACACCAGTAAACTTTAGTTTGTGCCAAGTGATTTTATAAAGGATGTCAAGCAACACAGTATGTGCCAAGCATTAGAAGCAAGTTAATGTTGTGTGGTTGCATTATTTAAAAGATCATAAAAATTTAATGGATCTGAGTCAACAAGTTTATTTTCTTAGATTATGTGAACCAAGTGGAAGATAAGATTGATGAGCTAGAGGCACATAATTCAAGGTAAACCATTTTAGGAAAATTCAAAGAGGATTCAAGGAAGTTTCTAGAAGAGATATGAAATATGGGGTAGATTCATTATATACTACTTAATCCTGTCCTAACCCTAAACTAGACAATGGAGAATGAGTGACAAAAGATCTTAATTTCCTATTTATAGGAATGGTTGTTCAGAAGAAAAGGCTGTAATGTATGAGAATCTAAGAAAGACAAGGAGATAAGGGTTTTGCTTCATCAAGTGACCTAAGAGCAGAGTCTACAATGGAATGTTAAGCAAGAAGGCTTAAGGGTATAAATGCTTGAAGGGTGAACAAGCTACCAAAGCTAAAATGAGTGAAGGCCAAGTAGAATGGAGGACTAAAATAGTGATCTATAATCTACAAATGGAGTTGTAAGTTGTTATCAGATCAAGTCTTACTGTTACTCTCTAATAATTGTATCAGTCTAGGGTAAATCCTCTGGATTAAGGTTGACCTAACAATCATTTGTAAATCTTTTAAATGGGTGACATTCCAAGTGAATGATCTAAAGTTCTCTAACAAGGCTCACTCCTAATAGGGTGATTAAAATCCTTTAACAGGGTCACATTTAACAGTGTGTATTGTAACCTTTAACAACGTTTGCCTTTCATAGGGCATCACTTCAGAAGAGTGAAAAAGAGTAGCACGTTATTGGTGATTTTTCCCAAATTAGGTTTCCACATAAATCATTGTGTCAAGTGTGTTGTTGAATCTATTACATTTCATGTTTATATTTCTGCAAGTTGATTTGACAGTAACCTACAATATTTTAAGTGATTGCATAATCTAATGGATGCATGCATGAAGAAAAATGTTTTATGGGTTCACTAAGTTGTAAAAAGTTCTATTTATACATTTGGATCTTAGATAATTGATTCACCCCCACCCCCCAATTATTCTAAAGTATTCTAACAATTGGTATCAGAGCCATCTACTTAAAAGGACTAGTTTGAAGGTACTAGAAGCACAAAGATCAAGATGCCAAAAAGAGAAGTACCCAAGCTTAATAGAGATAACTTTCCTGCATGGAAAAGTTTGATGAAGCTATAACTTGGAGGACTTGGAGATCATGCACAATCTACCATTACCACTAAGCATGTTGACCCTTTTGGAGCCACAACTACTAAGGATATGGAAAAGAAGAAGGAACATAACCAGGCAATGATTGAGATTGCCTCTGCCCTAAGCTATGTCAAATTTGATGATATCAAAGGTCTTAATAGTGCAAATAAAATGTGGGATGCCTTAACCACCATCTATGGAGGAGACACTAATGTTCTAAGAGCCAAAGCTAAAAGTCTCATAGGTAAGTTTGATGACATGAGAATGGAAGAAGGTGAAAATATTGCTCAATATGTTACAAGGATAAAAGAAGTTGTTAATGCAATAAGAGGAGTTAATGGTAAAATAGATGACGATATTGTACTAAGAAAATTTTTAAGGACACTATTGCTTATATATGCTTTTATAGTTTTTGCAATTCAAGAACTAAGATGTATACCAGGGAATAATATATCACTTGAAGGTCCGGTGGTAGACTCATTGCTTTTGAGCTATGTAGCTTTGATAATTACAAACTTGAAAATATCGAATCTTCTTTCAAAGCTAAAGTGTCATTGAAGGAACCCAATGAGAAGAAAAAGAGGAAAAAGTTAAAGTATGTGTCTAGTGACAATGATATAGATGAGGAGGATGTAGAACAGCTTGAAGCACTACCATCAAGAAGATTCCACAAAGGTAAAGGCAAGTTCAAAGGTAATTACCTATCATTTGTTTCAATTGCAATGAGGTTGGTTGTATTGTTGCTAGATGTCTAGAGAAGAAGAATTGCAAAGGTGGTAACAAGTAAAAAAGTAGGAGAGACGAAGACATCAAGGACTACAGAGACAAAGGTAAAAGGTCATGCTACATTGTTGAAGAGGAAACAAAAGATGACTTTGATGAACATGATGATGAAGTGGTGTATGTTTCAATGAAGGACGAGTCTAATGAAGATGAGGTAACTGCACTTGTGACTTGTGTGAACAAGAATGACAGATGGATCATTGATAGTGGGTGTTCACATTACATGACTAGAGACAAAGTAAGTTCATTACCCTAAATTTTTATGATGGAAATAGTGTAAGATTTGGTAATGATGCACCATGTTTAATAAATGGAAAAGGTTCTATCAAACTCATAGATAAGATTTTATGTGACAATGCTTACTATATTGAAGGGCTTAACTATAATCTCTTGAGTGTGTCAAAACTAATTGGAAAGGGAGATCAAACTAGGAGTAATGTATTCTATCTTGATATAGAGGATGTTGCTTGTCTAGTTATAAAATTTGATGATGTGTGGTTGTGACACAAAAGATTATGTCATGTTAATTTTGATAACCTAGCTGGTATCAATAACATGAGAAAAGTTAGAGGTTTGTCTAAGTTGAAGAAGCCTGATAATATAATGTGCAAACAATATCGGTTAGGCAAAATGACAAAGTCAAGTTTTAAGAGTAAAACTCATACCTCTAAACCAACAACAAGTTTCAGTGACTACCAAGTCACATACTATGAATGTCGAGTTGCATTTAGGAACTAAGCTACATTAAGATGTCGAGTTACAGAATGAAGTTGAAGCACATTATGATTTTGAGATTAGTGTAAATGAAAGAGATGTTGAACCACCTGAAAAAGGTGTACACAGTCACTCTAAAGCTGAAAGACAAATTGAAGAAATAAGAGTTGAACCAAGATTTTCCAAATATGTCAAAAGACATCATCCTACTACACAAATTATTGGAGATAAAGATGCTAGACCAATGACAAGAAATAGATTGAGAAATGATACATGTTTGCTAAGCATGAAGGAACTTGAATTAGTGAGAGATGCTTTAGAAGATGTGGACTAGAGTAAAGCCATGGAAGAAGAGATTGAACAAATTGAGAAAAACAAAACATAGACTCTAGTTTCTAGACTAGAAGACAAAAATGTGGTTTGCACCAAGTGGGTATTTAGAAACAAGCTAGATAAAAATGGTGAATTAACAAGGAACAAGGCAAGATTAGTTTGCAAGGGATATGCACAAGAAGAAGGAATTGACTATGGAGAGACATTTTCCTCTATTGCTAGATTGGAAGGAGTAAGAACTTTACTTTCTTACTCTGCATACAAAGGTTTCAAAGTTTATCAAATGGATGGTAAATCTACATTTCAAAATGGCATATTAGAGGAAGAAGTTTACATAGAGCAGCCAAAAGGATTTCTTGATGTTAACAATAAGAACATGGTATGTAGATTGCACAAAGCTCTATATGGTTTGAAACAAGCACCAAGAACATGGTATGAGAGACTTCATAAGTATCTTGTGAAGATTGGATTTAAAAGGACTAATGATAAAAACAATCTGTACATAAAGACATAAAAAGGAAAGGTATTTTGTTATCTAAAATTTTTGTTGATGATATCATATTTGGAGGTCAAGATGCTTTATGTAAGGCTTTTGCAAATGAAATGAAGCAAGAATTTGAAATGTCTATGTTTGGAGAGATCAAATTCTTTGTGGGTTTGCAAGTATATTAGTTGAAATGTGGTATATACATCACTCAGTCAAAGTATATCAAGGAAATACTAAAAAAATTTGGATTAGAGAATTCCAAACTAGTAAGTATACCTATGGTGATAGGACATGAGTTGTCAAAGAATGATGATTCAACTGAGGTAAATCCAACATTATACAGGTATATGATTGGAAAATTACAATATGTAGTACATAGAGACCTAACATTGCATTATTTGTAAGGATAGTTGCAAGATTCTCTACTAATCCTAGGGAGAATCACTTGATGGCTATAAAGAGAATAATGGGATATCTGAAAAGAACAGAAGAGTATGGTCTATACTATAAGAAAAATGAGAAATTTGAATTAAGAGCCTATACTGATGTTGATTAGGCTGGAAACATTAATGATAGAAAGAGTGCCAATGGAGGAGTATTTTTCTTAGGCAAGAGGCTGGTTACATGGACAAGCAAGAAATAAAATTGTACCTCACAATCTACTACTGAAGCTAAAGTTGCTATAAATTGTACAAACATTATATAGATCAAACAGTTACTCAAAGGTATAAAGGAAGAGATCATAGAACCAATGACACTGTATTGTGATAATACACGTGCCATAAACATATCAAAGAATCCTATGATCCACACAAAACTAAGTACATTGCAATCAAGTATCATTACTCGAGAGAATTAGTTCAAGATAAAGAGGTGAAGATGGAATATGTTAATAAAAAAGAGCAAATTGCTGGTTTCTTCACAAAAGCATTACCTAAAGATGCTCATGAGTATCTAAGAGGTAAACTAGGGGTGATACCCCTATCAAAGGCTATTTAAGTAACAAGAGGAGTGCCCTACATCAAACACGTTGATGTTCAGATGTTACACATTGATGCAAAGAATCATACTTTAGGAGTTGCCTAAAGTAATCAAAGAGCTAAAACTACAAATCAGTCACAAGTAAGGTGATAGAGGGAGAAACTAAAGAAGCTTATATCTGCATGTTAAGAGGACAAGTCTTTGGCATTGTTGTCAAAGAGGGAGATAATTGCTAATTGAGATAATTGTTAATCAAAGGAAAATACAACTATGATGAGGGAGATGGTAAAATACAAGAAAAAGAGAGATTGATATACAAGAAAATGGAGATTTACCAAAGAGGGAGAAATCCTAACATCTACCTAGTAAGAGGAAGATATAGTAAGAGGGAGATATGATAAGAAGAAATTCAGAGGGAGTTATAAGGAAGAATTTTGTAACCTATTCAGAAGATGGAAGTTGCTGATAGAGGGAGAGATTTCAATACAATAAATTATATTCTTTTTGGTATTTTGTTGGTCTTACTATTTTAACCCAATCAGTTTGGTTTGCCATCAATGCCAAAGAGGGAGATTGTTGAGAATAAATTGAAAATAGTACAAAGAGGGAGATTGTGAGATCAGATTGAAGAAGACTATTATTGTGGGAGATTGTTGAGAACAAAGTATGATAAATATGTTTCAATCATTATTTTGTCACTAATGTCAAACCTACTATTTGCTGGTAAGATAACTGCTTATATGATTTAAGTACTATCACTTATTTGATTGATAAAGATGATCTGATCAATAGATGTAACAATAGCACCTAGAGGAAAGGTTGAGTTATGATTATGTAAAGAAGTACAAGAATTAGTTAAGACAGTGATAACATGATGTATTGATAATCTACTTAAGGTTACAAAGGTTGGTTACACTAAGAAAGTTTAGAAGAACAAGTTAAACAAAGTTTATCTGTCAAGCTTGACCAAGTGGATAGTAGGTGCTAAGTAAAGTCAGTGCAAGCTAAGTAGACAATTAGTTGGAGTAAATAAAAGTCTATTTTAGTGTATGTCAAGAAAGAATAGTGGATGCTGAGTAAATTTTAGTTGATGTCGAGCACCAATAAACTTTAGTTCATGTCGAGTGATTTTATAGAGGATTCTAAGCAACATAGTATGTGTCAAGCATCAATAGCAAGTTAATGTTGAGTGGTGTTGTGGTGTCCACAAAACACGCCCCAAGAGTCAAGAGAAGAAAATTCTGTAAGAGTTAGATTTTAGAGTTTTAAAAAAAACAACAAAAAAAAAACCATCACATGCATCCGCGTGTGTGGATGGAGTGTGTGCCACACACCAATGCTTGCATCAAGGCATCTCATACACCTGGCTTGACGCTGGAGGTGGGGGTTATAAAACCCCCCAAACCCTTCTCATATTTTTTCCATGTTTCATTTCGCAAGTGAAGAAGTCGTCGTTATTATGCAATAAAATTATGCTTTTGGTGCTTGCATTTGGAGTGTAGTGATTCTTGCTTGAATGTGTCATATTTTTGTGGATTTTATTCATGAGATTGTGATTGAGCCAAAGGTTTATTGTGTTGTTTCTAGTTGTGCAATCTTTTAGTTCTGGTGTTTGCTACAAAATTATGAATTCTACTAATGTAACGAGCTTGAGAAGAGATCATCAAATTGTGCCTACATAGCTTTTTGTCTTGAATGAGTGCACTTTCTATGGCCTTACGATTTGATGAAGGGTGAAATATCATACGATTGTTAAAGTTTCTCACCAATGATTACATTAGTGGATTTTAGGAAGTGTTACTCCTATTTTCATTGGTTTCCTACCGATTTCTTCGAAAGTTAAACTCGTAGCATGTTATTTTTTGTAGCTTATGTCCATTTAGGTTTCAATTTCAAGTTATTTCAATTTCATGTTATTTTCTTTCAGTTTTTCTATTTTCTTTACTAACCCCTTGTTAGAATAGGAACTCATTTTAGTTGCACTGTTAGAATTGCATTCATTGAAAAAAAATAGAAAATACAAAAATATTGTTCTTTTGTGTATTATTTTGAGATAGAAAATAGATTTACTTGATTTCAAGATCATAATAGAACTAGCAAACGCCTCCTCGTGAACATCACATTTATCTTCAACTGAGCAGATTCTGGTATGTCACAAGACAAATACTGAACCTTGGAGTTGATCCCAAAAAGATTAGCTTTTCAAGAGAGGAATTGCGCAATGGATTCCTATCATTGACCTCATCCATAAAGACTACCCAACAGAAATGGCACTAGAAGGAGGGCCCCTTTTGAATCCTAGAAAGGAAGAAATTTTGTTAAAGTCTCAGAGTTTTTGCACTTCTATAATAATCTGTGCTTCACAAAAGTTCAGAAAATTTTCCTAGAGTTTCTAACAAATTTAAATTTGCAACTACATAGGTCCACAGCTCTGCAACTTCGTAGGTGCGTAGGTGCACAAAACTCTATGTGCACAAAATTCAAAGAGCTGAGAAATTGTATTTCTACAAAGGTGCACTTTTTCTAAAATTGATGCAAGTTGGAGGATATTGATCCAAAATCCCCATTTTAGTGAGCATTAAGGTCTATGCCAAGTGTACACAAGTTTCTCAAGCTTACCCACTTCTGCAAACCACATAGTGATAAGGGAACATCCTAAGTTCAACCACTTCCATTTGAACTTTCATCATCTTCTTCAACTCCACCTCCACTCCAACCACCTAATGGACCACCACATATTCCAATAGCTACTCCTCAACAACCACTATTAGGTCCACCAAACCCTCCAATGGCCTTTTTTTTGAATTCCATGGACTCACCAATAAACTTGAGGGGTGCAGTCTATGACCTCCCTAAGAATCTTGAGAAGTTTTGTCCAAGATTCATCTATGGTGAGACTCCAACTACTAAAGATCATGTCAAGGTATTCAAGGAGATTTATAACCAAAAGCAAGTTTCTAATGAAGATGTGGTTCTTCATTTATTTCCCTACTCTTTGGGATAAACTACCTTCAATTGGTACGTTAATTTGCACTCGGATGCATTAGAGATTGGAATACATTCGAAAAATTGTTCTTGGAACAATTCAAAACATTCATCAATCCAGCTATGATACATCAACAATTTATATCAATTAAAAGTGACCCAGCTGAGACAGTCTCCTGCTTCAACCATTGCTTTCATATGGCCTACCACCAGTTGGAAATGCCATACACCATACTGGTTGAAGCCGCTATTCAGATTTATTTGAATGCTATGGACCCTCTTACTATGATCTTTCTAAGAAGACTTCCTGCAACAAATATTAACACATTGGATAAAGTCTTTGCAGAAGCGATCATGTTCACAAAGCAAGCCAATCCTAATGGAGGAGGAATGATGCTTCCAACACAAGCAATCCCTACAATACCAACATACCCTGTAGGAGCACCTACAGTGCCTAGCCAATTCATACCTATGAACCCAATTCCATTACAATAGACACCAGCTCCAAAAACTCAAGCGATAACATATCCAAGGTATGAGCCTCCAAAAATAGCTTTCTTTGAATAGAAATCAATGGTTCCTGTGGAAATGGATAACAATCTTATTTCGAAAGTTGATCAAATGAAAAAGACTATGTCACAAATGAACAATGAATTGACATGTCTTAGATTGTCGCAAGGACAAAATAATAACTTCCAAAGAAATAACATTGGCCCCTACAACAACAATTTTGGTTAGAATTACAATAGGAACTTCAATGGGAATAACAACAACAATGCAGGAAACAATGGCAGAGGAAACAACTTCAATCCTCTTGATTGCAACAATGGCTTCCAAAGGCAAAGCTAACAATGGAACACTTGTCCCAATAATGGAAGCATTCCTGCTAAAAACAACAACGTGCAATATGCTGATACCAATTAGTATGATGATAGCCAAAATATGCTCAACAATGATGGTTCTTACTATAATGGCAATTAGGAGATGAATCAAAATTTACAGGTAAATGACAATCCTCCTCCTATACAATTCAATGCTATGCTATTGGAATCCTAGGATTCTACATAGAATACAAAAGTGGAGCAACCAGCAAGTGAGAAATTCTCATTCCCATTTAGTTAGGAACCTCATATTTAGGATGGTGAGATGTTTGCTATTTGTAATGACAATCGAAATACATACAATCTCAGAAATAGAAAGGAACCCTTGACAGATGGGATTCCTCCAAGTTTACAACCTACTCCACCTGATCCAAGAGCAAGTAATAATCTACCACCAATAATACTAGTGCAAGGAGGACAAAAAAATTAGAATCAAGTGAATGTACCAACAATATTGAAGAATCCCACTTGGTCCACTAAAAAGTACAATGCGGTAGAGGATTTGAAAAGAACTAAAGCCAACATGTCCATGTTTGACATGTTACAGAATATTCCACAAAAATGAGAAGCTCTTATGAAGACACTGGATAATACAAAGGTTTCCCACAATATGAATGTCGTCCCTCAATAGACAGTAATTCAACAAGTGAATGCTGCAGAAGCAATACCCACTATGTTCAAAGATAAAGTTGAGGTAGCCTGGTTTTTGCTTAGCATCAAGATATATGGGAAGAACCTTCACAATTGCCTCATTGATTTAGGAGCTTCATGTAATATAATGCCATTATCAATAGCTCAAAGGCTAGGAGTTAGTCCTCAACCCTCTGATTGAGTGGTGATATAGTCGAATAAAATAGAGGCAAAAGTCATTGGTGTATTGAAAGATGTGTGGATACAATTGACAGTTGACCCTCAAATTTAGGATGTTGTTCATATACGTGTGGTTGATATCCTGGAAACATATGGATTGCTCCTGAGTAGAGAATGGATGAAATGTCTGAGAGGATGGTTTTCTATAGATTTCCCTCACTTGTGGTTGCCATGGAAAGGATTGAACAATCAAATCAAGATAGATATTGAACCCAAATAAAAAATAATGATCACATATTATAATGCCCTAAATGAGATAGCATTCTTACAATTAGATTTGGGTTCATACAAAGTGATGGTATTGGATATGGTTCCAAACAACACACTTCAAGATCCACATGAAGAACCTAAGGTGCTAGTACCTAAAAGTGAAATCGTGACATAGTTCATAGATAGTATGGTGACTAATTTATAATGTTTAGAAGAGGAAGCTAATCCTAGAACCCTCCTCCTCCTAAGATTTTGTCAGTTACACAAAGTTAGTCACTTAGAATTTGAATGTTCATCATGTCAAGAAGCAGTTGCAAAGCTATTGACCCACATGATGGAAAACAAGGATAAAAAAACCTCAACAGATGAACTCACTGGAAGCCTAAATTCAGTGAACTCGTTCAACCCTGTTGAAAAGATTGAAGAGGAAAGTGAAGATCTTAATGTGTCATATAGTGATACCTCTTTAGATGGGGGAGGTATGTCTTCTCCTCCTCTAGGGATGATCAAAGTCCAAAGAAGAAGATGATATGTGAAAGGTAAAGGATGGACTTTAGTAGTCATTCATCCTAAACCTAAAGTTGAGGAAATTAAAGAACTGATAAGGGAGATTCAAGATAAAAAAGAAAAAAACACCCTTCCTCTATCTACAAATTATGAAGGGGACTCACAAAGTCCTACACCAAGAAAGTTACAATGGGTTCCTAAGAAATAGTCATTCAAGGCTCAAGTGAAAGAGAAATTAAGGACAAATAAGCATAAAGTCAAAAAACCCAAGGAAAATGCAATTTGGACACTCTGCTTCGATGGTTCCAGGTGAAAAATGGGGGCCAATGCAAGTATTGAATTGGTCAACCCAAAAGGTAGGTATTTCAATGCCACATATTGGTTACAGTTTATATGTACTAACAATGTTGTAGAATATGAGGTGTTAATCCGAGGACTTCTCTTTGCACTAGAGAAAGGAATCACAACTCTTAAAATTGAGGGGGATTCTTAATTAGTTATATGACAAGTAAAATCCATATACTCTTGTAATGATAAAAGATTACTTGCTTACAGAAAAAAGGGTATGGCATATATTGGATGACTTTGAAGCCTTAAACATCAAATCCACTCCAAGTAGAAAGAATATGGTAGCACTTGCCATCTCAGCAAGTGCTTTGCAACCAATTGAAAGAACCAAGTTGAAAAGATTTTCAATGGAATTGGTCATTGTTCCATCCATTCCTGATAATATCACGAACTTTTAGGTCTTTCAAGATGATCAACATATACTCAATTTTATCATGTACAGTCGCCATTTTGAGGGACAAGAAATTGATGATACACCAGATGATGGACTTGAAGATGAAGATGGGATTTTGAATTTAAAAACTAACACTATTCCAAAGGGAATGGTTGAACTAGAACACATATTTGATCACGATGAATCAACACTCAATAGAAGAGAAACCCAAGAAAAGGGAATTGAAGAATGTAACTCATACAATTTGGGTACTGATGAAGAACCAAGAATGGTACAAATAGGAAAAGCATGAAAATCACAAGAAAGGGATGACATGCTCAAATTACTCACTAAGTATAAGCATTTTATTGCCTGGAACTATGAAGAGTTGAAGACTTATGATCCTAAATTATCACACATGACATCCCATTAAAGCCTGATGCCAAACCATTCCGAGAAAGAGAAAGATTGATAAATCCTCTCATTAAACCATTGATCATGAAAGAAGTAAAGAATTTATTGGATGCTAAGATCATATTTCCTATCTGTCATTCCACATGGGTGGAAAATTTGGTTCCCATGCAGAAGAAGACGGGTGAGATTTGTCTTTGTGTTGACTTGAATCTAGCATCTTAGAAGGATAATTATCCTCTACCCTCACTAGATGAGGTTTTGCAAATTGTTAATGGTTCAAAAATGATGTCATTCTTGGATGGATACTTGGGATATAATCAAGTGATGGTCGATGAAGAAGATCAGCTAAAGACTGCTTTCACAACTAAGTGGGGAACTTTTGCTTACAGAAGAATGCCCTTCAGATTGATTAATGCAGGAGCTACATTTCAACATACAATGGATGGAGCTTTCAAAGGATTAATTAATAGATGTATAGTCATCTACATGGATGATTTGACTATCTTTTCAAAGGATCGAAGTACCCACATTACTGATCTGAGACAAGTATTCAGTAGATGTTATAAATATGGCATATCTCTCAATCCCAAGAAATGTTCATTTGGAGTTACTAAAGGAAAGCTCCTAGGACATGTTATTTTTGAAGTTGGAATCTCCATTGATCTAGATAGAGTTGAATTCATTTTGAAGTTAGCACCTCCACATAGTCGAAAGGAATTGAATTCTTTCTTCGAAAAGATAAACTTTGCACGAAAATTCATAAGTGGATTTGTAGAGATATTTTGTCCCCTTAATTATTTACTCAAAAAGGGAGCTAAAATGGAATGGGTGCTTGAGACAAAGAAGTCATTTGAAGATATCAAAGTTTCCATTTCAAAGGCCCCAATTTTGGTGAGTCCAAATTATGAGTTACCTTTCAAGATCTATTCATTTTCTTCATAACACTCTTGTGCAGGGATCCTGACACAGAAAAGGGAGAAGGAAGATGAAAAACCAATTTCTTTTATGAGTTTTCCTTTGAAGAATATAGAGTCAAATTATTCAAACCTTGATAAACAATCGTCTGCTTTGATCAAGGTGGTAAAGAAGTTTCATCACTACATACTGAGAAGTAAGGTGTATGCAATTGTGCTTGATCCAGCAGTGAAGATGTTTTAATGCAAAATGAACTTGGTGAAAGGAGAGGAAAGTGGATGGCCATACTTCAAGAATTCGATCTCAAAATTCAATCTATGAGATTAGTTAGAGGTCAAGGGTTGTCAAAAATGATAGTTGATAACCAAGATGGAAATGAAAAGGAATTCAAGTTTGATGATGAAATGAATGAGGATAATCAAAAGAAGATGGTTGTATCACAAGTTGACATTAATCAGGGGGTCATAATAGACGTTTAGTATCAATACATTGTTTATTACCTCCTACAAGACCAATGTCCAAAGTGGATGAATAGTTCACAATGTAGGGGACTTAAAATGAAGTGTGAATCTTATATGTTGCATGACAACAAGTTGTACAAGAGAAACTATGAAGGGATTTATTTGAAATGTTTAGGTCATGAAGAAGCAAAAGAAGTCTTGGAACACTTTTATGTAAGTATGGTATAGGACATGGTTTGGTAGAAGAAATAGCCCACATGATTCTAAGATCGGGTTATTTTTGGCCCTTGATATTCAAAGACACTTTCGAGCATGTACGCTCCTGTCATATCTGTCAAACCAATGCCAACAGAGAAAGGAATCTGACAATGCCCTTACAGCCTATATACGAGATACACCCCTTTGCAAAGTGGGGGTTGCATTTCATTGGTTCAGTCAACCCACCATCATCAATTGGACATGCATTTATTCTCACAACTATGAACTACTGCACACGATGGACGAAAGCAGAAATATTCAAAAATTGCACTGCTAAGGTGGTGATAGATTTTTTGGAAGAACACATCATTACCAACTTCAGAATTTCATTCACCCTTGTTTGTGATAAGGGGTCTACTTTTGCATCTACATTCTTGACCCAATGTGCATTTGAAAACAAAGTCATTATCAAGTTCTCTTCAAATTACTATCTGTAAGAAAATGGGGTAGCGAAATCTACAAACGAGAACTTGATCACAGTAATAAAATGATTGTTGAAGGAGAATCCTAGGGATTGTCATACACAACTTAAATATGCCCCATGGACAGATCAAGAGAGAGTCAAAAATGCCTTGGGCACTTCTCCATATTTGTTTGTCTATGGACAAGAACTGGTATTTCCACTCAACCTTCGAATTCCCATTATGAAATTCATGAGTGGGTATGCTGAAGATGCTGAAAAAGTACAAATTAGATTGATGAATCTTTTAGAGATGGACAAAAAATGAATAGCTACATTGGAGCACATGACTAAACATCAAGTTTTTATGAAAAGATGGTTCGACAAGAGAGCCACAATCAAATCATTCAGGATTTTTGATCTTGTTCTACTCTGGGATAAGGCAAAAGAAAAATTAGGCAGCCATACCAAGTTTCAACGCTTGTGGACAGGCCCTTATCAAATCATGGGAATTTTGGGAGAAAACACTTTTAGGCTCAGTTCCTTATAGGGGGAATTTCTTCCCTTACCCGTGAATGGGCAATTTCTGAAGCATTATTTTGAAGCCTAAAAAATACAAAATAAATAAATAAAATAATAAAATTAGTTAGTTTTTATTTCTGCATTTAGCTTAGATTTTCATTCTGGCAAGTGTGTTTACTTTCATGTTGCAGGTTTGCTTTCAATCATGTGTTTTCTTTCAAAGTTGTGTCAGTCCTAGGGGATAAGGTGTACTTGAGATTTTCTCAAAGATTTCATTAACCACTCTTTGGTTCCAGTTTTAGGAAGAGGCACTTCTTTGTCAAAATATTTGGACAATTATGTGTCTTATACCAACCAAGAAATGGATATTTCTTTTGGAAATAGGGGATTTTTAGTTTGGAAATCAAAGACCTAGACCAAAAAGTTCTCAACACTTTGATTGTTTTAGGTGTTGTCAATTTGAAGTCAAAGATGGTGAGAGATGATCCAAACTTCAACTAGTTCGAACAGGAAGGGTCTCCTCAAAAGGTTGCTAAGATCATTGTTTGGTGTGAGAGTTTCCCAAAAGTTCTAAAAAAGGAATGCAATGGATGTTCACAAGAGATTGAATCTAAGAAATGACAATGATATCTTGACTACACAGTCTAAGTGTACTCAAGATATAGAAAAAGAAAAAAGAAAAAAAAATACAGTGTTAAGTCTGAAGGATTCTAAAGATCTAAAATGGCAAAAGATACGTTCTCAAAACAAAGTATCTTGTATTCAAAGCATTGTTTCATCAAAAGTAACATTTTGAATGATATGGAGCAATTATTCAAAAGGCTAGAAATTAAAAGAACGTGGCATCCCGTGAAGAGCCCTCGAACTGATTCTCTCATCTAGCCAAGCAATTGATTGATGAAAAGCCTTCATGGAGATTCTGAATGAATGAGCTAGAAGGAGTGGAAGATTGTTTCAAGTTATCTAAAAACTTTGATTGACTAAATCCTAACACGTTAAAGGGAATGAATACACAATGCACACACAGAGTTTGAAGGTTTCAAATTTTGAGATTTTGATTATACAGTCATCTGAAAGATGCTCGAGATGTTCAAAGTTTGGTTGGTGTTTGACACATGTTAGAGGAATTTTTGCTGATAAAGAAATGCCTTGGTCATTTCTTCCTTTTTTCATGGCTATTTTTTGTGATTTCCACAACACACACCCCATTCCTCACTAGGAATGGGGACCCCCTACCTTTTATTTGACTCCCAGACTCACAGGTCGAGAGTCGAGAGAAGAAAATTCTATCAGAGTTAGATTTTAGAGTCAAAAAAACAAAAAAAACAAAAAAAAACCATCACACGCATTCGCACACACTGAGGCGCATCGTACACTTGGCACACAGGGTGGGGGGTTATAAAACCCCCCAAACCCTTCTCATATTTTTTCCATGTTTCATTTCGCAAGTGAAGAAGCTGTCATTATTATGCAATAAAATTATGTTTTTGGTGCTCGCATTTGGACTGTAGTGATTCTTTCCTAAATGTGTCATATTTTTTTGGATTTTATTCATGAGATTATGATTGAGCCAAAGGTTTATTGCATTGTTTCTAGTTGTGCAATCTTTTAGTTCTGGAGTTTGCTATAGATTTACGAATTTTACTAACATAACGAGCTTGAGAAGAGATTATCAAATTGTGCCTGCATAGCTTTTTGTCTCGCATGAGCACACTTTCTGTGGCTTTTCAATTTGATGAAGGGTGAAATATCATACAATTGTTAAAGTTTTTCACTGACAATTGCATCAGTGGATTCTAGGAAGCGTTGGTCCTATTTTCATTGCTTTCCTACCGATTTCTTCAAAAGTTTAACTCGCAGCATGTTGTTTTCTATAGCTTATGTTTGTTTAGGATTTCAATTTCAAGTTATTTCAATTTCATGTTATTTCCTTTCAGTTTTGTTATTTGCTTTGCTAACCCCTTGTCAAAATAGGAACTCATTTTAGTTGCACTATTAGAATTGCATTCATTGAAAGAAATTAGGAAATACAAAAATATTGTTCTTTTGTGTATTATTTTGAGACAGAAAATAGATTTGCTTCATTCTGAGATCATAATAGAACCAGCAAAGGCCTCCTCATGAACAATCACATTTATCTTCAACTGAGCAAATTTTAGTATGTTACAAGACAAATACTGAATCTTGGAGTTGATCCCAAAAAGATTAGCTTTTCAAGAGAGGAATTGCACAATGGATTCTTGTCGTTGACCTCATGCATAATGAATGCCCAACAAGTGGATGCATAATTTAAAAGATCGTGAATTTAATGGATCTGAGACAACAAGTTTGTTTTCTTGGATTATGCAAACTAGGTGGAAGATAAGATTGATGAACTAGAGGCACAAAATTCAAGGTATACCATTTTTACGCAAATTCAAAGAGGATTCAAGGAGAACTTTCTAGAAGAGATATGAAATATGGGATAGATTCAATATATCCTACCTAATCTATCCTAACCCTAAATTGGATGATGGAGAATGAGTGGAAAAAGATCTTAATTTCCTATTTATAAGAATGGATGGTCAGAAGCAAAGGTTGTAATGTGCAAGAATCTAAGGAAGACAAGGAGATAAGGGTTTTGCTTCATCAAGTGACCTAAGAGAAGAGTTTGTAATGACATGTTAAGAAAGAAGGCTTAAGGGTATGAATGCTTGAAGGGTGAACAAGCTATCAGAGTTGCAATGAGTGAAGGCCAAGAAGAATGGAGGATTGAAATAGTGATTTGTAATCTACAAATGGAGTTGTAAGTTGTTATCAAATCAAGCCTTACTGTTTCTCTCTAATGATTGTATCGGTCTAGGGTAAATCCTTTGGATTAAGGTTGACCTAACAGTCATTTGTAAATCCTTTAATCAAGTGACATTCTAAGTGAATGGTCCAAAGTCCTCTAACAAGGCTCACTCCTAATAGGATGATTGAAATCCTTTAATAGGGTCACATTTAATAGTGTGTATTGTAACCTTTAATAAGGTTGGCCTTTCATAGGGCATCACTTCAAAAGAGTGAAAAAGAGTAGCATGTTACTGGTGGTTCTTCCCAAATTGGATTTCCATGTAGATCATTTTCTCAAGTGTGTTGTTGAATCTATTATGTTTCATGTTTACATTTCTGCAAGTTGATTTGATAGTAACCTACAATATTTAAGTGATTGCATAATCTAATGGATGCATGCATGAAGATAAATATTTTATGGGTTCACTAAGTTGTGAAAAGTTTTATTTATACATCTAGACCTTGGATAACTTATTCACCCCCCATCCAATTATTCTAAAGTATTCCAACAAGTTCAATATAATCATAGGGAAATAAATAAGATAATGCATTAGTTAATAAGGAAAGACAATAAAGTATGATAATATGCAAAACAATTGATGTAGTGCAAGGTAGGTGAGTCTCCAAAGGAGAAGACCAAGCCCCCAATAGATACACAACACAAGTGCACGATATATAATTGAAAGAAATGCCTTATTATCAATGTATCTAAATTACATCAAATATTCATCATACATTCCACTAATTCATAAGATAGCTTACATGGTGAAATATATTAGATGTCAGGTTGTAAGGCCTTCCTAGTTACGACCAATGTACATTCTAGATTACCCAACAAAGTTCACTATTCAAGCTTCCTCTAAGTACCCCTTAAAAGATACTACTTCAATGCTACCTTCTTGATATATGTGAGTATTAAATATCAGACTTTGATTCAACCACACACTCCACATGATCATTATTTTTTAGGTACATCCCAGAGTGAACATGAGATTATTCATCTGACATGTTTGCACAAGGTGATATGTTGCCTTCTAACTAGACGAGGTTTTACTATGTGCTCTGAGGATCAAGAGTTTAGTAACTAGACCAACTAGAGCAAAGGTTTTAAATGAATGCAAATGAAATATTAATATATGTTTGTCTTGAGATTTTGTAAGAAAATATATGAATAAACTAGATGACATGTGGATTAATCTAATTAAAAAAAAAGAAAATTACTCTAAATGAGTGCATTAATGTAATCTATATGATAAAGCATGTGAAAGCAAATAGAGTTGTGGATACAAAATGCTTGAGTGCTCAATCCAACAATAATTTGATACTCTTCAGTTGCATCCTCCCCAAATGAGAGACCAAGGGTCTCTTTTATAGAATCTTGGACCCAGTTAATGGTCAAGATTAAATCGGATGGTTGGTTCAGATTAGAGGAGAGATCGAGTCTTCCATTTTTGATGGAGTTGAATGAGATAAATTAGGAAGGAATCTTGATCTATTCAAATATGACATCATATATAATCTAATCTTCTAATTAATTAAATAATTAGTTTCAACATTATGATGAGGATTTTTAATTAAATTAATATATTTAATTCCATTTGTATGTGTATTAGCTAAAGGGGGTGGATTTTAATTGAATTAAAGTGCTAGGACTAATTGTGATTAAACTAATTTGATTAGAATATTAATTTAGCCAATTTAAGTCTATATTTAGGAATTAAATAAAGTACATGATTATTACAGATTAGGGGTTTTCTACATTTGACACTTAGGTCAAATAAAGACAATCAGAATCAGAAATGCCTAGCACAATAGAACTTAATTAATCAATAAATTGATGTTGCAAGATTGATGCACTGAAATTGGTTCAGAATGACAATGTGTCAATTTTGGGGTATTACAATACCTACCAAGTCTCTAGGTCACTACATCAAGACACATAAGTCGGCTTGAATTCACAATCTCTAATAATAAGAATGATATTGCATTATAGGACTGGCCCTCAATGAATTAATGACCAAATACATAATACAAGAGATAACATTATGCAACCTCAGGTATAATTCCAAACATTAACCTACTCTATAGATCCAAGAGTGATTAAGCTAACTCCTAGATATAGAATCTTGTTGACTTAAATACCAGGCATCGCAAGAAGAGCAACATAGAAAAATAATACTCGAGAAGATGAAACATAACTTCTATTGGCCATCACATAGGATTATGTGCACTTAGGGTAATGATTCATGATATGCCCCCAATATGAAGCTAAGCCTACAAAATCTAGAAATAAAAAATAAGTGTTTGCCAATAGAAACTACTAGACAAATAACTGTAAAACATTATATATATATATATATATATATATATATATATATATATATCTGGGTGATGCAAGATTCCCAACATGTAGTGCCTCTCATGTTTGTAATCTGTACCTTGTTGTCTATTTTTATTTGAGAGATACTTGATACTCTTATTATATGTACTTTGAGATGATCTAAGGGTTGGATGTTATACTTTGATTTGGTACCATATATGTTATATTGCTATGATGTTTAGTTTATCATATTTGCATGTTGATGCTATTTTGAGATGACAGTAGATCTATGATGATATCTAGTTATATGGTTTATTTGGACATATGTGTTGGTTATGTTATGTGATGGATTTTACGCTATGGTGATTTACTTCATTCTTGTATTTTTACGCTTTCTACGAATGTGAGTGATGCAAATGGATTAAATAGGTATTTTAATACATGTTACTTCCGATATGATATTATATGCAATTGCACTTGATCATGTGTTTTAGTGTGTAGGAATTATATCCCTGGTAGTGGCCTATGGAGTTAGTGATTCAGCTATTCATATTTTACCAATGTCATCCCTGTGTGGTTGATGTACCCTTCATTTAATTGTTTTAATTAAAACCTTTCGGTGATTAGTAAATTTGAACTCATCTGCATTATGTGATTAGACTAGCGAGCATGTCTGTGCATTTAGAAGTTCACATTTGTCGCAAAAGTGTTAAGTTATTTTCTATAATTTTGGGTTTTCGGGTTTTAAATCTTTTCAAATTTAATTTATGGCAGCTTTTCCTTAGGTGAATTTTCGTTATGGATAATAATCTATTTTCATTTGGGTCGATTTGGAGTTTGGCTACTCCAGCTGGCTATTTGCCATAATCAACTATTCACTTGAAAAGTGAATAAGTATTGGAAAATTGAATTCATTATGGACTTCTCACTTTTTACAATTAGAAATTTTGAGAGCTATTTTAGAAATCCTCTTCTGAAGGATTCTTGTTTTTTTTTCATTCTGGAAGCTGTGAGCGCAGGATCTTCGCGAGGTTGGTCTCGTTGTATCCAGCTCAGCGAGTTTATGCTTTGTCATCACTTTCAATAAATTTGGTAGGTGATTTATTTTATTGCGCAAGTTTCGATTTTTGCCCTTTTTGCTGTCAGGTAGGGCCTTCCCATGTTATTGTTTTCGCTTCGTTTAAGCTTTCATTTCTTGTAGCAGTATGTTAGGAGGCTAAGAACTAGTGTTCCCCTCCATTTCTATATGTTGGTTTTGCCTAATTGGTCGGGTATGAACGTTTTCCCTATTTTTGAAATGAGGGTTTGGGATTTTGAGCCGTTATGATGGTCATTTTTGCATACAGTGTTTGTTTCCTTTTATTTTTGGGGTTTTTGCACCCAAAGGCCAAAATGGGTTTTAATTTTGATTTTTTTCCAAAATTTGGGGTTTTTACCTCATTTTATGTGCCACCCTATTTTCTTGAGTTTTTTTGGCACAATGTGGTTCGTGGACCTAGATGATCTGCTTGGATATCAGTCAAACCACTTTTACATATTTTGTTGCATTGGGATGCATGTTGCATCCTCTTGATTCTATTTTCAGTTAAGGGACTTGTTGCTTTGTGTTCTCATCCAGTCCTTTTGTTATGATCTTCGTGATGGTGGTGCACCACACACGAGTACATGCACGTACATTATCAGATGACTTGCAAGTCTAAATCTTCCATGGTAGTTCTGGAATTATGATCATTGGGGTTGGGTTGGTAATTTGCATGCCTACGGGCACTCATCATTGGATGAGCATGGGTAGGGTAGGGTGGCATATCTAGGGGGCTTCTATCTTGCAGCCCAGTGATCATGGCACCATGGGTTGGCAGAGGGAGCTTTTTACAAGCGATAACTAAAGAAAATACTGGGTGGTAATAAAACTTAAGATAATAAAATGTGTGAGCACCCGATTAAGTTTGAGGACACAATGTGTCAGTGCCTATTGAAGTTTGAGGACACACGATCTGAGCTTGGGCTTGTTGATGCCAAACAACTCTCCATGATGTCAGCCCCTATATAGTAGCCCTCTGAGATGTCTGACCAGGACCTATAGTTATGCATTGTCTTTGTCTTGGATTCAGTCATCATATTGCTTGGCATGAGTGTTAGCCATGAATTTTCACTTTCTGTGTGGTTGTGGTTGGTTCATTATCTCCATCAGCATGATGAGTGTGGACCTACAGGTACCACATGGTTGGGAGGCATAGCTACCTACACCATTGCTAGGGACTGGTGTATAGAGACAATCTTGTATCCTAATGCGACCATTATTGGATATGTTCACTTGGTACTTTTGTTTACAGAGTATGCTTCTTATGATTTATGCTTTCATTGGGATGTTGTTTATCATGATTAGATGATCTTAGGTTTGACACATTCCTTATTATGATGATTAGCATGTGATAGGTGATGTTATCTACTTACAGGTTTATCTTATGCTTTACTACTAGGATGTTAGATTTCCTTATGCTTTTGTTATTAGCATGTTTTAGTAGTGACGTCCCTATCACAACAGTATCGATGATTTGATCAGTGGCTTAGGATTTTATGCATAGGGGATGGCTAGGGCCCACGATGGTCTTATGTCACCATTGACGGTTGGGAGGATCCGCATATTTAGTTTGGTTATTTTGTTCATTGCGATATTAATTTAGTTATTGTGATGTTGCTTTAGTTCACTGCGATGTTCCTTATGTACCTTTGATTCTTATTGCTTGTTAGATGTTTAGATGTAGATTTATTCATTTCGTAGGGTGTTCGAGTGTTCATGCCTTGAATTGTGGATTTGGTACTCCCCAATGTGGAGGTTCTAAACTCATTTTTAGTCAGTTGTTTGTTCTTAAGTGTTTTTCTTGTGTTCCCTGGGAAAGCTTTTATCAGCATGGTGCAATACAATATTGTATCGCATGCCCATTGAAATTGTATCGTGCATCCCCTATTTCTATCACACGCCTCTTGAAGAAATATCATGTGATGCTTTTCAGTATCATACCTCCTTGCAAGAAATTTTGTACAATACCCTTAATGTATCACACACCTTCAGGAGAAGTATCACCCAATCCCTGAAAATGTTGCCTTCTTATTTGGAAATGTTGCTCGATACTTTCCTTTGTTGTATTAAAGTATCGTCAGAGTTTTGTAAAAACCTGTGCAAGCTAGTAGCGGACACTTTTTGGTCTAGTCCAAACTTTTTGAGAGTTGATTCAAATACCCTCTTCGATGTTCTTCAACACTATGGTGTCGCATTTTGAATTCAGAACGTGTTTGATTTGAATTCAATTTTACGTTCTTCATATTCAATCATTTTGGTTAGTAGTGGCGTTCAGAGATTCATTAGGTGTTGGGATGATGGTTCAGTCTTCTATTGCAATCTTTGTGATCTGTATAGGTTGTTGACATGTGCACTTACACTTGTGTAAAAAAAAAATTCTAGCTTGTATTTCATCCTTGTTCCAAGGATCTTCGAGTGGGGCATTACATCTGGTATCAGAGCCCATGTTGCAACATTGGGATCTTTGTGTTATGCTTCTACTACGGTTTTGTTTTTCGTTGTGTTTTTTTATTCTATGTTTTTTAAATTTGATATCTTGTTTGTTCATGGTTTTAACTCTTATGCTTGTGATCTATTTATTTTGACCTTATCTTGTTGCCCCTATAGTGATGTCTCCTGCACGTAGACTTGGTGGTTGTGGTGGTACCCGTAGTGGTAACCGTGGAAATAAACACCAGAAGAGGAACGTCAGGAAGGAGAGGGAGAATAGGATAACAATACTAATTAGAATCTCTTAGGGGCATTGATGCTAGTGCCCTAGGAAATTCCTACTCAAATGGGCCCTTGTGTTGAGGAGCGCCAGCATGATTAGGAGTGGGAAGAGGGATCTCATCATGGAGAGTCCCACCATTCAAAGCATAGAGAGGAGGAACATGAGTGTGAATTTGAATGTTCTTGTACACCACTCAACAAAAGAAGGCACCAATGGAGGGGCCATGGCTAGGATGATTTTGATCTCACACAAATTGAGATGATTTGGGAAATTTAGAGGTCCAAACCACCAAAGTTTGATGGCCAAGGAATAGGACTCAAGGCTGAGACCTAGTTACTTTACATGGGGCATTGTTTCTCATTATTACCTTATGGGAGCAACATAAAGGCCCATTATGCAATCACGCAGCTGAGGGAACGTGGTTCCATTTGGTGGGGTGAAGAGAGTGAAAGACTTGGTATCAATGTCACAGATCTCACTTGGGAGATCTTCAAGGAAAGGTTCAAAGAGAAGTTTATATCACCACAGTATTGTGAAGTTCACATTGATGAATTCCATGAGCTTAAATAGGGCTTTATGATGGTTGATCAGTATGAGTAGAAGTTCCTTGGTCTAAAATAGTATTCAAGCCACAAACATGATGATGCACACATCACCCAGCATTTTGTCAGAGGCCTCAGAGACTCCATCATTGGTGATGTTCGTGCTCATCAATCGAGGACACTTGCTCTTGCCATTGAGAAGGCAAGGATCATTGAGAGCAATGTGGCTAGGGGATATGGTGGGAAATTTGGTCCTCAGAACCAAAGTGCTCAGAATTCAGGATAAGATGCTCAGTTCACTTAGTCCTCAAGCAATGACCAATCCCAATCAGAACCCTCTTGGGGTGGTTATCATGGTAAGAGTAAGAAGACATTTTGGGGAAAGAAGGGACAATCTTCTAGTACATTAGGAAAAAAAGGAGATAACTAGAACCAAGGACAAAAATCTTAGTAGGATCGTCCTCCTTAGAGTAGTCAACAGAATTCCAACAAGGTAGTGCACCTTACCCTAGTACTACTCAAGGTGGCCGTGGAACAGGTGCCAGCTTTGGAGGAAATTATTTTTCTTGTGGCCAACTTGGCCATAAATCTTATGATTGTTCAATTAAACCATCCACTGGACCTAGTAAGGGTGCAGCGAGATATGAGCCTACTGTAGGAGATGCGGGTAGGAATCATAGAGTCTTTGCAGTGGTTGACAACCGTCAAGCTAAGCATCAAGGTACAGAAGTCGAGGCTACATGTACATTGCATGGTATTTCAACTTTAGTTTTGTTTGACTCTAGTGCTTCTGATTCTTTCATTTCACCATCTCTTGTTCAGTGATGTGGGCTAGTGGCAATGTGTCAGGTTGATAGGTGGCAGGTTGAGTTAGCCATGGGTTCTAAGGTGGCTATTGACTTGTTGGTTAGGAGTTGTTTGAATTTGGGAACCTTCACCACCATAATGGATTTACGCATTCTACCTCTAGGATTGTATGACATTGTGTTGGGCATAGATTGGCTAGCCTCCCATCAGGTGAATATCGATTGCCATCACAAGGTGGTACATTGTGTGAATGACACAGGTGGGCAAGTAGAACTTTTGGGAATTTAGAGACCAGTCTCACTTTGTATGATCTCAGCAAATCAACTGAAGCAGAGTGTGTGGAAGGGTTGCCAGTTGTTCCTTGTGTCTCTATTTGATCTTGAGGAAGCCGAGAGTTGTATGGTGACACTTGATAATCACCCGCTCCTTCATGAGTATGCAGATGTGTTTCCTAATGAGATTCCAGATATGCCACCTCAACATGACATTGATTTTTGGATTGATCTTGTACCAGGAGTGGAGCTCATTTCATGAGCTCCTTACTACATGACTACTCAGGAGTTGAGTGAGCTAAAATTACAATTAGAGGAATTGTTGGCCAACGGCCATATTAGTCCTAGTTTATCCCCATGGGGTGCACCAATCATCTTCATGAAGAAGAAGGATGGTTCATTGCATTTGTGCATCAATTACTGATAGTTGAATAAGGTGATGATGAAGAATCAGTATCCTCTGCTAAGGATAGATGATTTGTTTGATCAAATGAAGGGAGCATGAGTGTTCTCAAGATTGATATGAAGTTAAGATACCATCAGCTTCGTATCTAGGAGGCTAATATTCATTGAACAACTTTTCGTACATGATATGGGCATTATGAGTTCACAGCTGTACCCTTTGGGTTAACCAATGCGCCATCAATATTTATGAGTTTGATGAATGGTGTATTTTGCACTTACCTCAATCAATGTGTCATTGTATTCCTGGATGACATATTGATCTATTCAAAGACTGAGGAGCATGAAGTCCATTTACATCAGGTATTGTAGTTTTTGAGAGACCATCAGTTGTATGACAACTTGATTAAATGTGGGTTCTTCCAATTTGAGGTGAAGTATTTGGGACACATCATCACTGGTGATGGAATTGCGGTGGATCTGGAGAAGATTTGTGCTATCATGGATTGGCCAACACCCACTAATGTCTCAAAAGTTCATAGTTTCATGGGATTGGCGGGTTAATACTGTTGCTTCGTGAAGGATTTCTCATGAGTAGCCCATCCCATTACTTCTCTTCCGAGGAAAGGGAAGAAGTTTGTTTGGTCAGACTAGTGTGAGGTAACATTTAATGTTCTTAAGGAGTGTTTGATCAGTGCACTAGTCCTTGCAATGCATAATCCTGTAGATGATTTCATAGTTTGCATAAATGCTTCGTTGGAAGGCGTGGGTGCGGTGTTAATGCAGGATGGTCGAGTGATTTCTTTTGAGTCTAGAAAACTCAAGTACCATGAGCTTAACTACCCCACTCATGATTTAGAACTTGCAACCATAGTGCATGCTCTTGTCCATTGGAGGCATTTTCTTTTGGGACACAGGTTTGAGTTGCATAGTGATCATAGGAGCTTGCAGTATATCTTTACTCAACCAAACCTAAATGCACGACAACATCATTGGATGGAGTTCTTGTGTGAGTATGACTTTGATGTTCATTACATTCTTTGAGAAAAAGGTGACACAAGGTATCAGTGATGTCACTGGGAGTGGACTTGCAAACCCATATCTTGGAGGCATTGCCTAGTGACACTTGGTATCAAGAGGTGAGGGTGGAGATCGAGTCTTAACATACCCTTGAGGGGAGGTTTTCAGGTTATATGCTTGAGTTTGATGGACTACTACATCACATGGGGCATATCTATGTACCCGTGTCGGGTGATCTTCGTAACTTGATTTTTTTGGAAGCACGTCGTGCTCTGTATTTCGCACATCCTAGAGTCAAGAAAATGCATGCTGATGTCAAACAGTTATACTTATGGACAGGGATGAGACGTGATGTTGCTAATTTTGTTGCTAGATGTCTTGAGTGCCAAAGAGTGAAGGCAGAGCATCAGCATCTGGCAGATCTTTTGTAGCCACATACCATTCTAGAGTGGAAGTGAGATACGATATCCATTGATTTTATCATAGGGTTTCCTATGTCATCACAAAGACATGATTGTATCATGGTGACAGTGGACAAGTTGTCCAAGGTAGCACATATTTCATCCATGAGAGCATCCTACATAGCTTCTTCTGTAGCGCATGTTTTCTTGGTAGATATTGTTCGTTTGCATGGGATTCCTCATCGGATCATTTTGGATGGAGATCCAATGTTTACTTCTGCACTGTGGACATCTCTCTAGCATGTATGTTATGGATAGGCAGGTGAAGTGGGAGGACTATTTGTACCTTGTTGAGTTTGCATACAATAATGGGTATCATAGTTCTCTTGGCATGTCACCTTTTCAGGCCTTGTACAGTAGACCATGTCATACCCCTTTGAGTTGGGATCATTTAGAGGACTGAGTTCTTTTGGGTCCAGAGATTCTTTAGGATATGGAGCAGTAGGTCATTTACATTAGGGAGCATTTGGTTATTTCTCAGGACAGGTAGAAGAAGTATGCAGATGCCCATAGGTTGGATCGTCACTTTTCTATTGGTGACAGGGCATTTTTGTGAGTGCATTCGAGGAAGAGCCCCATCCTTTATGGGAAAGGCTCTAAGTTGGCACCACATTTTTTTGAACCTTTTGAGATCCTCGAGGGGATTGGTCCTATTGCGTATCGACTAGTGCTGCCACCTAGCCTATCTTGCATCCATGATGTTTTTATGTTTCTATTTTGTGGTAATAAATTCCCGATGTGATCCATGTTCTTGATTGGGATGCTTTGCAGGTAGCGAATGGGCAGCTCACTTTGGAGCCCATTCATATCCTACAGCAGCAAAGGCTAACCTTATGAGGTTGAGACATAGAGCAGGTTAGGATCCAATGGGAAGATGCTACACGATTGAGGGGATTGTACCCCTACCTTTTTGCTAGCTTCCAGGTTTAAGCCTATGCTAGCTTCCAATGAGACCTCTATGACTTGGGAAGATGCTACACAATTGAGGGGATTGTACCCCTACCTTTTTGCTAGCTTCCAGGAGTAAGCCTATGCTAGTGGAGGAGGATGTAGTGCGTCTTGTGTTTGTAGTATGTACCTTCTTGTCTATTTTGATTCAAGAGATACTTGATACTCTTATTCTATGTACTTTGAGATGACCTGAGGATCAAATGTTATACTTTGATCCGGTACCATAGATGTTATATTGCTATGTATTTTAGTTTATCATATTTGCATGTTGATGCTATTTTGAGATGACAGTAGATCTATGATGATATCTTGTTATATGGTTTATTTGGACATATTTGTTGGTTATGTTATGTGATGGATTTTATGCTATGGTGATTTACTTCATTCTTGTATTTTTACGCTTTCTGCGAATGTGAGTGATGTAAATGGATTAAATAGGTATTTTAATACATGTTTCTTCGGCTATGATATTATATGCAATTGTACTTGATCATGTGTTTTAGTGTGTACGAATTATATCCCTGACAGTGGCCTATGGAGTTAGTGATTTAGCTATTCATATTTTACCAATGTCATCCTTGTATGGTCAACATACCCTTAGTTTAATTATTTTAATTAAAACCTTTCGATGATTAGTAAATCTAAACTCATTTGCATTATGTGATTAGTCCAGTGAGCATGTCTGTGTATTTAGAAGTTCACATTTATCGTGAAAGTGTTAAGTTATTTTTTGTAATTTTGGGTTTTTGGGCTTTAAATATTTTCAGATTTAATTTCTGGCAGCTTTTCCTAAGGTGAATTTCCATTACAGATAATAAGCTATTTTCATTTGGGTCGATTTAGAGTTTGGCTACTCCAATTGGCTATTTTCCATAATCGACTATTCACTTGAAAAGTGAATAAGTATTGGAAAAGTGAATTCATTATAGACTTCTCACTTTTTAGAATTAGAATGTTTGAGAGCTATTTTAGAAATCCTCTTCTGAAGGATTCTTGGTTTTGTTCGTTCTGGTAGCTATGAGTGTGGGATCTTTGTGAGATTGGTCTCGTTGGATTTGGCTCGAGGAGTTTATGCTTTGTCATCACTTTCAGCAAATTTGGCAGGTGATTTATTTTATTGTGTGGGTTTCAGTTTCTGCCCTTTTTGTTGTCAAGTAGGGTCTTCTCATTTTATTATTTTTGCTCTGTTTAAGCTTTTGTTTCTTGTAGCAGTATGTTAGGAGGCTAAGAACTACTGTTCCCCTTCATTTCTATATGTTGGTTTTGCTCAATTGGTTGGGTATGAACGTTTTCCCTATTTTTGAAATGGGGATTTGGGATTTTGAGCCGTTATGCTAGCCTTTTTTGCATACGGTGTCTGTTTCCTTTTATTTTTGGATTTTTGGGGTTTTTGCACCCAAAGAACAAATGAGTTTTAATTTCATAATTTTTCCAAAATTTGGTATTTTTACCTTGTTTTGCATGCTACTCTATTTTCTCGAGTTTTCTCAACACAATGTGGTTCGTGGACCTAGATGATCTGCTTGGATATCAGTCAAACCACTTTTGTATCTTTTGTTGCATTAGGATGTGTGTTGCATCTATTCTCTCAATTCTATTTGTAATTGAGGGACTTGTTGCTTTGTGTTCTCATCTAATCCTTTTGTTATGATCTTCATGATGGTGGTGTGCCACACATGAGTACGTGCATGTTCATTGTCAGATGATTTGCGAGTCTCGATCTTTCGTGGTAGTTTTGAAATTATGATCATTGGGATTGGGTTCAAAATTTGCATGCCTACGAGCACTCATCATTGGATGAGCATGGGTAGGGTAGGGTAACATATGGAGGGGGCTTCTATCTTGTAGCCAGCAATCATGGTGCCATGGGTTGGCAGAGGGAGCTTTATACAAGTGATAACTAAAGAAAATTACTGGGTGGTAATAAAACTTAAGATAATAAAATGTGTGAGCACTCAATTAAGTTTGAGGACACACGATCTGAGCCTAGGATTTTCGATGCCAAGTGACTCTCCATGATGTCAACCCCTACATAGTAGCCCTCTAAGATGTCTGACCAAGACCTATAGTTATGCATTGTCTTTGTCTTGGATTCAATCATCATATTGCTTGGCATGAGTGTTAGCCATGGATGTTTGCTTTGTGTGTGGTTGTGGTTGGTTCATTATCTCCATTAGCACGGTGAGTGTGGACCTACGGGTACTACATGGTTAGGAGGCGTAGCTACCTACACCACTACTAGGGACCGGTGTATAGAGACGATCTTGTATCCTAGTACGACTATCGCTGGATGTGTTCACTTGGTAATTCAGTTTATGGAGTATGCTTCTTGTGATTTATGCTTTCATTGGGATGTTGTTTATCATGATTATATGATCTTAGTTTTGATGCATTCCTTATTATGATGATTAGCACGTGATAGGTGATGTTATCTACTTGGAGGTTTATCTTATGCTTTACTACTAGCATGTTCGATTTATTTATGCTTTTTTTATTAGCATGTTTTAGTATTGGCATCCCTATCACAATAGTACTGACAATTTGATCAGTGGCTTGGGATGTTATGAACGAGGGATGGCTAGGGCCCATGATGGTCTTATGATGCCATTGACAGTTGGGAGGAACCGCGTACTTAGTTTGGTTATTTTGTTCATTGCGATATTAATTCAGTTATTGTGATGTTGCTTTAGTTCACTGCGATGTTCCTTATGTACCTTTGATTCTTACTACTTGTTAGATGATTAGATGTAGATTTTTCCTTTTAGTACTAGGACGTTTGAGTGTTCACGCCTCGAATTGTGGATCCGGTACTCCTCGGTGTGGAGGTTTTGAACTCAATTTTAGTCTGTTGTTTGTTCTTAAGTGTTTTTCTTGTGTTCCCTGGGTGAGCTTTTATCACCATGGTCTGATACAATATTGTATTGCACACCCATTGAAACTATATCGTGCGTCCCTTGTTTCTATCGCACACCTCTTGGAGAAATATCGTGCGATACTTTCCAGTATCACACCTCCTTGTAAGAAATGTCTTACGATACCCTTAATGTATCGCACACCTTCGGGAGAAGTATCGCCTAGTCCCTGAAAATGTCGCATGATACTTTCCTATGTTGTATTAAAGTATCACCTAAGTTTTGTAAAAACTTGTGCGGGCAGGTAGCGGACACTTTTTGGTATGGTCTAAAATTTTTGAGAGTTGATTCGGATACCCTCTTTGGTGTTCTTCAACCCTATGGTGTCACATTTTGAATTCAGAACATGTTTGATTCGAATTCAATTTTGTGTTCTTTGTATTTAGTCGTTTTGGTTAGTAGTTGCTTTTGGAGATTTGTTGGGTGTCGGGATAATGGTTCAATCTTCTGTTGCGATCTTTGTGATCCGTGTAGGTTGTTGACATGTGCACTTACACTTGTGTAAAAAATAATATTTTGGCTTGTATTTCATCCTTGTTCTAAGGATCTTCGAGCAGGGCATTACACAATAACCAAAGGGTGCTCTTGCATCAACAATATAATCTAATATATGAGAAAACTAGTCATATAATACTTGTAGCAAACATATAATTATAATTAAGAACAAATAACCATATCAAAAATACAAAACAAACAAGATAAATGCCTAACTTGGTCACTTGTTAGCATATTATTCATCCACATGGTTTGACCACTTGTGAAGAGATATTGTAGGTGGAAGCAAGAAGGATAGAATCATAATGAACTCCTAATACTTACTATACTTGATGGATTTTCTAGTTCAAACATCAGTTTTCTACAATCCATTTGATTTATTCTCAGTGTTTTTGGTTTGAATTGTGTCAAGTTTTTTAATCCACATTTTAGATCACACTCTATGATCCATCATCTAGATAACACAATAAGAGAACTCAAGAAGAAAAGTAACTAGTTGCAGATCAAGTTAAGATAAAAAGGGCAAGAGAGGGAGAGAGGAGATTGGTGCATGCAAAACAAGGAGAGACTAGAGAATACCTAAAAGGCCGCAAAGTAGAGAGATAAAGGAAAACCAAATAAATAATGACAAACAAAAGAAACTAAAATGAACTAGATAAAAGCATACTACAAAATAAGGAGACAAATACATGCACGTGCACACACACACGTGCACGCACACATGCATGCATGCATGCACGCACGCACGCGCGTGTGCACGCACACACACACACACACACACATATGCGTGTGCACACACACATGCACGCACGCGTGCACGCGCACGCGCACACACACACACATTGAATAGAGAATAAGAAAATATATAACAAAAAAGAAGAATGACACTTATTAATTTATAATATATATAATAAGAATATATATAACCATACACTTACATATATTTATAAATGTATTAAAATATGATACCTAAAAATAGGAGCAATATATATATATATATATATATATATATATATATATATATATATATATATATATATATATATATATATATATGTATATATATATTTATAATATTCATATATATAGACATAAACTTTGTGTTATATATATATATATATATATATATATATATATATATATATATAACACAAAGTTTATGTCTATATATATGAATATTATAAATAACCAAATAATTAATATAGACTAAATGAATACAAAATAAATGTAAAACTAAATAAAGGGACAATGTGTCTGTGAGAAAGAATGACAAGCACTACTAAGTAAAAGGAAAAATAAATTAATTAAAAACTAACTAAAGGTACAATTATATATATATATATATATATATATATATATATATATATATATATATATATATATATATATATATATATATATATATATATATATATATATATATATATATATATATATATATATATATATATATTGTGTGTGTGTGTGTGTGTGTGTGTGTGTGTGTGTGTGTGTGTGTGTGTGTGGATATAGATAGATAGATAGATAGTGAGAGAGAACCACATAAAGGTCCAACAAACAAATACAGGAAGTGAAAATAAGAAGAACATGAAAAAGAGACAAGAGAAGAAAATAAACAATCACAAAAGGAACTAGCCTAAAAAATAGGGTGACAAGCAAAGGAAATAAAGAAATAATATGATAGATGCACCAACAAAAGACAAACCATCCATCAAGATGAGAGGAAAGAGAGGGAGGAGGGGGTCCAAAGTCGACAAAGGCAAAGCCCTAGAGCAAGATGAAGATTACCACATGCAAGAAGAAAGAAGAGAGACAAAGAGAAAGGGACACTAATTAGGGGGGAAGGGGTAGAGCTTCTAAGGAAGTATAATAAGGGACACCTTGATAGAATTAACATCTACCCTTCCTCCGACTTAAGATTAGAAGGATGGTTGCAAATTGTGATGGCTTCCTTGGACAAGATTCAAGTGCTCTCAAAATAAATGTGGTGCTTGGTGGAGAATGAGTGATCTGCAAGGGCAGACTTGAGGATTTGATCATGTCTAATATAAGCCTCATGTTCCTTTATTCTAGTGTTATACGATCTACCTATCTCACCAATGTAAGGAGTCTCACATGAACAAATGATTTTATAGACACCAGACTCAAGAAGATTGTCTTTGGGGTCCTTGAGAGAAGGGGTTTGAAGCTTCATGATGATGAAATGTTTAAAGGCATGTTGAAGACCTTTCCAACTAAGGATCTTAGAAATATTTTAGGACATAACTTCAATGTAGGGTAAGGTTGTGACACGTGTGGAGGAAGGGGGAGGGGTTTTGGAATTGGATAGGGAAAGGATATGAGAATGGTGTATGGCCTTGGAAATATACTTGCTCAAGTAGCCATTCAATTTCAATATCTTGTGCAAATGGTTGAGCTCTTCGTTAATGTAATCTCCATCATAGATTTGAAGGCTCTCATGGAAAGGGATTATAGAACATTGATATTTTGACTAGGATGGTGATGCGATGAGGAATGCAAATATCGGTCAATGTGGGTGGATTTGTGAAACACTAGATGGCCAATAGATCCATCAATTTTTCTGATGAGCAAGATATCAAAGAAATAAGTTGGTTGTTAGACTCAATCTTTGTAGTAAACTTGATAAACAAAGCTATGGTATTGAGGTGCACAAAGAATTTACCAATTTTTGATTTCCATGGGACCAACAAACGTTAATGTAATCTGTGTACCTTATCCACCATTTTGGCTTGAGAGGGAAATAATGAAGAGCTAACTCTTCAAAGTGTTCCATATACATGTTAGCAATGATGGGCAGGGAGAACCCATGACTACCCCATCAACTTGCTCATATATATAACAACTTGAAAAGAGAAAAAGGCATATCTTAAGCATAACTCAACAAGATCATATATGCCACCCATTTGCATTTAACCAACTCAATGAAATCCAAGATAAAGACCTTGGTGAACAAGGAACCACATCAGAGCTCACAAGAATGTTTCTATAATCCAATTTTTCATCATCAATAAAATCAACAACCTAATAAGAGTTCTTGATGATGAAAGACCTAGATTTCCCAATCAATGGAGAAATAACCTTGGCCAAGAAGGAAACAAGCTTGTAAGTTGGAGAACCAATTTTAGGAACACCATAGATATGGGGAGTTACCTCTTTGGTAGGTAGAAGATGCATTTTCTTGTCTTCATCAAAGGAGGAATTTAAAAGGGCAACCTCAACCTTCTACAAACATGAGTTGTGTGGTAAGATTTTGTAACCATTGCACTTGCCTCACTTCCTTTGTGACATCATTAGGACAAGAACAAATGATATTTTCAATTTCAAGGAGGAACTCCACATCAGGAACCACCCGAGGGGCAACGACTACAAACCTTGAACTCTTCTTTAAAAGGTTTAAAGTAGTAGGACTAATGACAACACTTGAAAGGTTAATCACTAATTTATTGTCCCAGTCACTAATGGGACCAAGAACTGGAATTGTACAACCATGTAAAGGATAAATGGACAAATCACAAGTGGGAGGATCATGAGAGAGAGGAGGGGAAGATCTTAAAAAGATGAGTACAAGTTAACTAGTCTAGAAAGCTGGTATTGGCTGAAATGTTATTATTACCAAGGGGACCACTTGAGAGTTTGAAAAAAAGAAGAAGTAATTGTCCTCTTGGTAATTATTATGTTTTAGTCGTCTTCTAGAAAGCCTACTGGGAAGAGTTGGACAAAGATCTAGAACAATAGAAGCAGCATGTCACCAACACAAGAGAGGCAAAAGAGTTACTAGGTAGATAATTAAGGGCCAATGACATGGAAGAATTGGCTCCAACTCAAAGCAACATAGACTATGATCAGAAGGTGAGGAGGAATATGTGCAACTAGAGGAGTCAAAAAATGGGGAATAAACTAGGAATAAGAAGAGATAGGAAAAAATAATCAGAGATGATAGGTGGGGCCAATGACAAAGAAAAAAAAAGGCCATAAGTAGGCTCATGAGAGAAGGGATGCCTAGAAGATGAAAGGCCAAAGGACCCCCACTGAGGTGATATTTTTTGTGAAGCGACTCAAACTTTTTCTTTTATCTTGCAATGCAAAACACTTGTCTTTTCAATACTTTGACATAGGAGGAATTGACAAGGCAAAACCTTATATCTAGACGAAGTGATGTTGCTAATTCCAAGTGAAGAGAGAGAAGTCTAACATTTAGTTGATTGATAACAACCCTAGTTGATTGTATGACTGATCTAAAAATCAACATGCTAGTTCTAAAATACGTATTCTTAATCTTAAAAATCCATAGGTGATCATAAATTTTAACAAATGTTCAACTGCTCACCTTTGCATCTTTTTAGGAAAACAAGCTCTACAACTTTCTTTGCTAGCTTGATTTTGAGAGACACTAAGTATTTAGATTTCTAATATAATTCCCTATCACGAAGATCTTTAATTACCAACATTGGTTTCGACAATTCTTTTGATTTTTTTTAGTGTTTTTTATTTTAATCATGTCAATTTTTTTAATCAACATTTCATATCACACTCTATGATCCATCATTAGAATACATAGTAAGAAAGATCAAGAAGAAAAGTAACTAGTTGCAAATCAAGCCAAGATAAGGGGTGGGGGATGGGGCAAACAATGGAGAGGAGAATAAAATACCTAGAAGGCCACAAAGTAGAGAGATAAAGGAAAAACTAAAAAAAAATTAACAATAAATGAAAGAAATTAAAAAGAACTAAATAAAAGCAAACTACAAAACAAGAGACACTAAGCATCATAGTTCCATCTAAATGCATTTTTTTTGTTTTGATGTGATATGAGACATATTGACAACAAATGTAAATGTAAATTGGAACATCTAATTGCAGAGAGAGCTAAAGAATTGAACAAAAAGTAGCATCAGATATAATTATATTTTTTACAAATGTAAAAGCTAGCTAAGATTTGAGAAGTACAAATTAACATTTATCGTTAGCAATTCAATCTACAATGCATCATTAATAATAGTTTTATAAAGTTGTCTATTGAATATTGCTTAAATCTTTGTGGCTTTGACTATTCTTTGTTGTGGTCGAACATCTGACTGTTGTGTGTGCTGCACGAGAAGGAAATTTTGTTGCTATATCTTGTGGAATAGCAATATGCATAACATCATACACAAGATTGTGTTTAGATTATTTTTATGACAAGTAAAGAGAACTCAAAAACTTATATTGTGCATGGTAGTTTAAATTTTGAGAAATGAAGCATACCCCAAAAGTGAACCCTTGTAAATGTTGTGCATCTACTAATGCAAGGAACTCTTTATGGACCTGGAATTGCCTATGATAGAAAAGGGTTAGGTTGTTAGCTAATTTAGAATATTGACTAAAAAATTTCATTCAATAAAATATTGAGAGAAGAGATAGAAAGTGAGAAGTTTTTGAGTACCTATTGTGACAACTTGCTAAAATGATGCAAGGGCATCTTGTTGTCTATGCCTAAATGGGAGCATTAAAATAGGGTATGCTTTTGATGGAGAGGAGTCTCAGCTAATACAATTTATGAACAATTTTTTATTTGTATTGAGCAAAAGTGGTTCTGTGTGCCATTCAAAAGTATATAGAAGAATCTCAAAAGAAAATGTTCTTCTTTCTTATTATAGTAATAAGTGGAAATTAATTAGCAAGCAATACAAACTAGGTTTTGTAATTGAAAACAATCAAATACAAGTCAAAGATAATTTTAACAGTTTGCAAGTGGTCAGCAATGTTTTTCCATAAAATATGATAAAAATGTAGTACATTCTTGACCACTTGTGCTTGTACATTTCCAATCTCCAATATTTCCACAATTAAAAAAGTCTTGGGCTAAACGCTACACTAACATAAAGAGAAGTGTACTCAATTAACAATTAGTTTTAGCGATAATAACTAACATTGTCATATTTTATAATTATTTAAATAGTTTTGTAGTGTCTTGTAAGAAATTTTCTCATCAATATAAATGAAGTGATTAGAAGATAAATATGGATACATTTCTTCATATCCATTTCTTGTACATATTTTTTAATTTAAAAATTAATTATCAATTATATTCAATCTAATTAAAATATTAATTATTTTCTTGATTTAATGAATATGCTATTATTTAAATTTTAATTAAGAATTATATTGATATCATAAGAATATATTTCTAACTTTCAACTTTTAGTTTGAGTATTTTAGTATGGTTGTTGTTGAATGAAATTTTGTGGTAATATAATGATGTATTTTTAAATAAAAATTCCAATGTGATAATACTCGTTATTGAGTTAATTAGTATAATAATAATTATATCTATTTTACAACTAGTTCTAATACATATTTTTTAATTTAGAAATTAATTGTACTTGTATATTCAATTTAATTAAAATTTTAACTATTTTATTGATTTTATGAAATGTGTTATTATTTAAGTTTTAATTAAAAATTATATTGATATCACACGAATATAGTTCTAACATTCAAGTTTTAGTTTCTAGCTATTAAAAAATCATATGGAAAGTTTCCTCGGTGTTAAAATTATTTATTTACCTTAAAAAATATATTTTAGAATGGTAGTTGTTGATTGAAATTTTTGTGGTAATATAATGATGCATTTTTAAATATAAATCTCAATGTATTATGAATGTAATTAAAAATGTAATATTTATACATTAGTATTATTTATTGAGAAAAATTTAAGATACTTGTTATTAAGTTAATTTGTATAATAATAATTTTATCTGTTTAATTTTTTAATATAATTTTATTAGTATATATAAGTGTATATGTATATATACATATGTACATATATAAATATGTATATATATATATATATATATATATGTATATGTATATGTATATGTATATGTATATGTATATGTATATGTATATGTATATGTATATGTATATGTATATGTATATGTATATGTATATGTATATATGTATATGTATATATGTATATGTATATATATATGCATATACATATACATATATATATATATATATGTATATATATATATATATATATATATGTATATATATATATATATGTATATACATATACATATATATATATATATGTATGTATATGTATGTATGTATATATACATAAATATGTGTGTATATACATGTATATGCGATACAACACATATGTGTATATACATATATACACACACACGTATATATATGTATATACATGTGTGTGTGTGTAATCTTAATAGAAATGGAAGAACTTAATTAAGTGAATATATAGATTTTAATAGTTATTGTAATACATATGTTTATATATGTATATGTACATACATATATAATCTTAATAGAAATGGAAGAACTTAATTAAATGAATATATAGATTTTAATAGTTATTGTAATATTTATGTTTATGTTTGTTTGTGTGTGTGATATCTTAATAGAAATGAAAGAACTTAGTTAAATAAATATATCGATTTTAATAGTTATTGTAATAGAACTTAGATAAAATTTAAAATTTGAGGAAGTTTAGTAAAATCTAGTTACTTAAATAATTTATGTAGATCAGTAAGTAATTAAGAAATAATTTTAATTCTAATCATAAATATTTTCATAAACAATATTGAAAAGATAAATATATTTAAACATTAAAATATACTAATGACAATATGGAGGATGTATAAAATTTTAAGGTGGGCAAGTATTTATTTAACCAAATATATCAAAATATGGAGGGAGGTCCGAAAAAAGGGATTCTATAACACCCAATGAATTGAACCAATTAAAATGAAGATAAATCATTTTTTATAATATATTTAATTGATATAAAATATGCAAACTAAATAAAATTTGAAATAAGATAAAAATAATTGAATTTGATTGGTTGATATGTTCAAAACTAATTCAAAAATTCTTTAAAGTGAATACAATAGTACATTGCCTACACTAGATCTTCATTGCATATTAATAACCCTTATCTAGAAAAAGAAGGCGAGTGACGAGCACGCACATAATTTAGCATTTAATTAATTAAAAAAAATTAATCAAATATCGAAGAACCCAGACAAAGAAACCGCAGAATGTTGGCTTCAACATCCACAATACAAAACAAAAAATCAACCCATTTTCTGTCAAGTGAAGGATATAAGTTAAAAATCATGACACAACGACTCAAATTACAAGTCATCAAATTCATTTGTTTTATAGTCGTTCAAATAAAAATAAATCTAAATTAAAATTAGCAAAATAAAGATAAAGAGCACGGAAAATTGAGGAGTGCTATGGCAGGCAACCTTAGCAGCTACCATCTACTTTTTACATTAAATGTGAATATCGTATTTGTATTTTTTAATATAAACATTTCTATTATGTTCATTGCTATATGTCAATGACAATATGAAATTAATTTCTTGTGAAATACTTCTAAAAATCTCAATGAGCAGAGGTTAGAGTTCAGAGAATCTCTTCAAATACGAGGCATAGTAGTTAGAAAATAACTATTACAAAGTGGGGACTTATATCACTCAATCTAGATAAAAAGAAAATTTTCAAAACCAGTCAAGTGTTGGAAATAAGAATAAATAAATCTAGAAAGATAAGCTTTGAATAGCTTGGCAATGTCTTGTAGTGGGTAATAACTCTTTTTTCATCGACAACAACTTCTAGTGTGGGTTTAGCATTCAAAAGCCATGGAAAATAGAAGTTTTCTAATATTGTAGATTTGTCATGCTATGAAAATTTATAGGTAACTTAGGAAAAGAAGAAAAGGGAAACAGGAGGAAATTTACAAAGAAACTCTTAAAAAAAACACTCATCGAAATTAAAGGGGGATACTTGTATCTGTGTTTTTGTGTTAAGTCTATGAAATGAAATCCTTAGAGCCTAAGAAAAATATGCATTAAGAAGCTTAATGGATGTGCCAAGCAAATAGATTCATTCTAGTCGCTCAAAGATTTCATCTTATTTCTCCAATCTGTGATTTTAAATTTGAAGTAGAATAATTTCATCTCACGAGGGGAAAGTGAATAAGAAAATAAAAAGTGAAAAGGTTGAAAGTGCAATTAAAAAAATCATGCCCAATATAAGATTTTATTTCTTCAGCAAAAAATTGGCTCTCATTATAGATAACATGGGTAAATCTTATCCTATAGAAAACAAAGTAATTTAGAAAATGAATAAAATGAAAGATCATGACAATTTAGGAAAAAAACTCTTCAAAAATGCTTGTCCAAATTAAAGGCGAGAAAATACCAACATCTATGTCTCTGTCTCCAGTCTCTGCAATGAAACCCTTAGGAGCTAAGGGAAAATCTATGACAAAGAAACTTACACACTCAATTGGAATTCAAAAGCTAAATTAAAAATAAATTGAGCCTGGTCATGCTTCCAATTGTAGTATTTATTGGCATTTAAGAATATTTTTTAGTACTTGATTTGTCCCCAATTGATTTTTTTTTAAATTTAAATTATTAAAATTATATTTTCCTCGTCTTTTTGGCTCACACCCAATAGAAGCATTGATAAATTACATATTTAAATTTTATAAATACATAAATTTCTCAAACTATACAATAAATTAATAGGCCAACATAATTCTTAAAGTTGATTGGTCTAAATTTTGAAACTAATTGCACCTAATGGATGCAATAATATCCTCCATGGTAGGAACTAACAAGGACATAAAAAGTTTATTAACCCATGGTTGTAAGAACTACAGGCAAGAAGCCCCACTATTTCACCAAGGGTCAATGGAAAAACATTCTCAATTAAGATCCACAGTAGAGAATGGCCCTATAGGGGCTTGAACCTTGGTTGTAGGCCCTATAGGCAAGAAGCCCCACCATTTCACAAACATGACATTTTGGAAAATATGATTAGGGATAACATGTCGAATATTTTTGTTATTCAGGAAACCAAGATGTTGAAGGAAAAAGTGGAAGGTCTTCCAATTTTAGGGGTGGGAAGATTATATGAAATGATTATGAGGGAGCTTTAGGAGATATGGCAGTTTTTTGGATCAATAAGTGCATTCAAGGGGAGCTTATTTCTCAAAATAGAAACATGATGAATGTTAGATTTTTTAACTCTAAGGATGGCTTTACTTGGGTTCTAACTAATGTCTATGCTTCCAATTCCAAGTGGGGAAGAAATTTCTAACCAAAGAAAGCTTTTTGCTGATGAGAATTGGATTGTTGTGGGGGACTTCAATACCCCTCTTAAAGAATCTAAAAAATGGGGAGGCAGTCAAACTAATCTGGATAATAGATTAGATTTAATGGACTTTATTGATAATCACCTTCTTCATGATCTTGATTTGCATGGGATTGAGTACACTTGGACTAACAGAAGAACTGGAAAGGATCTCATTCATGTCAAGTTGGATTTAGCACTTATTATCAATGATTGGTTCCTAAATTACAAATGCTCTCTCAGTGCTCAAGTCTGTGTGGGTTCGGACCATTATCCAATTTTCTTAGTAACTGATAAGTTTAACTATTAGAGAAATTTCCCCTTCATATTTGAAAAAATGTGGACTCTTCATCCAAACTTGGAGAACCTCATAAAGGAGTGGTGGGGTATTACTGTGGAAGGTACAACAATGTTTAAAGTTGCATCTAAATTGAAAAATGTCAAGAAAAATATTTAAAAATGGAACAAAGACACCTTTGGCAACATCTTTAAGAATAAAAAGAAGATTATGGAGGAACTAAAGGAAATACAGGATAGGATTCAAATTGATGGTTATGAGGTTGTCTCAAGGGAGGAGGAAAGTGTCAAACTGGTTGAAATTCATGACATTATTACCAAGGAGGAGATGTTTTGGAGGTAGTGTTCCAGAAAGATTTTTTTGAAGGAAGGTGATCAAAATACTAAGTACTTTCATATGACTACTCTAAAGCATAGGATGGCTAATAGAATTTCTAGACTTAAAACGAAAGAGGGATTCACTGAGAATGAGGAGTCTATTAATAGGGAGGCAGTGGATTTTTTTAGTAACTTGCTTCAAGGTGACCCTAATTTGGATTTGGAGAAGCAGAAATTATTTTTTGATTGTATCCCTTTTTGCATTTCTGAGGATCAAAATAATTCTCTTACTTCCATCCCTTCCTCGAATGAGATTTCTAAGCTTGTTTTCTCTTTTGAGGGAGATAAAACCCCTGGTCCTGATGGGTTTCCTTTTTTTTTCTTTCATTAACATTGGAACATCATTGGTACTGATGTTTGTAACGAGGTTAAGGAATTCTTTGGTTCTAGGAATATTCAAAAAGAAGTGAATGATACCTTCATTGCTCTTATCCCGATGAAGCTGGGTGCTGATAGTTTGGATTAGTTTAGGCCTATCAACCTTTGTAATTCTTTTTACAAGGTTATTTCTAGAGTGCTGACCCTTAGAATTCTGCCTCTTCTTCTTGTTGTCATCTCTAGACAGCAAAATAGGTTTTTTTCCTAGTAGACAGATTTTGGATTCCATTATTACTATTCATGAAAATATTCACTCCCTTTCGGTGTCTAAGAAAGAAGGGTTTCTTCTTAAGCTTGACCTCTCCAAAGCATATGACAGAGTCGACTGGAACTTCCTTCTCCGAGGTCTTGAAGCATTTGGGTTGAATTCTTGAGATTTTGGGATTTGATCTTCATGCTAGTTTCTTTGGCTTCTTTCTCAGTGCTTGTTAATGGATCTCCTACCCCCTTCTTTAAGGCCTTTAGGGTCTTAGACAAGGGGACCCAATCTCTCCTATTCTTTTCATTCTCTTGGGTGAATGTCTAAGGAGATTTGTGGAAAAAATGGTGATGAAGGGGGACTTTGTGGGCCTAAACCATTCCTTTTCTATGTTGATATGCTCTCATCAACAATTTTTTGATGATTCTATTGTTATGGGGGAGGCCTCGGTTAGAAATGCAAGGAATATTTAAAAAGCCTTGGTAGACTATGGGAAAGCTTCTGGCCGAATCATTAGTTGGAACAAAAGTGTGATGTACTTCATTAATGTTAGTGAGGCCAAGAAAAATAAAAGTAAAAAGATTATTGGCTATGAGATTGGCTTTCTTCCTAGATCCTATATGGGGTTGCCTCTATGTTTAAACCCTCCTGACAACTTTGGAGTTCATTGATTGATAAAATTCACTTGAAACTTGCTGGTTGGAAAGGATCCCTCCTTAGTCAAGCTGGAAAGGTTATTGTTTTGAAATCCATCCTTCAAGGTGTTTTGCTTTATGCTTTGTGTTTTTAAAATTCTGAGAAAGTTTGCTCTTGCTATTAAGAAAATTCAGAAGATCTTCTTATGGACAGGTACGAAGATTAAAAAAAGATTACCACTAATTGCTTGGGAAAATGTATGCATGCCCCTTAACAAGGGTGGATTTTTTTTGAGAAGAGGTACAACAATGAATGCATTTTTAATGGCAAAATTATTATGGAGATGGCACAAAGAGGAAGGGGAATGGAAGAACATCTGGGTTGATAAATACAATGGGGACAATTATACTTTTAATGATTTCCTTCATAATGATTTGGAGCAAGGGGGAGCCATGATCTAGAAAAATGCTCAAAATTTTAAAAAAATTATAAGGAAAGATGTCAGGTGGAAGGTGGGTAATGAAAGAACAATTCTTTTTTGGGAAGACATTTGGATCTTGGATCACACACTTTGTGATGATCCAAGGTGGAATAGTTATATGGAGCAATGTAAGAATTTTATTGGTATTCTTGTGGTGGATTATAGGAAGAATGATATGTGGTTGGACCTTAAAAGGGTGAATGGAAACTTGGTTGATCTTAATAAGTGTTTGAATTTTGTCTTTTTAAGTCAAAAGGAGGATGATCTGATATGGAAGTATGATCCTAGTGGAATGTTCTCTATTTCCTCAACTTATGCTAATTCGTTTGACTTACATGAAGAACCTTGTTGGGCTAAGGCTTGGGTCAAAGGCTTGACTCCTAAAATTAATATCTTCTTTTGGATTCTTTTGCAAAATAAGATATTGACTCTTGACAATTTAATGAAGAAAGGTTTCATCATTATCAATAGGTGTGTACTCTACAAGAATGATTGTGAATCGGTCAACCATATTATGTTGCATTGCCCCTTTACCAAAAAGCTTTGGGATAAGGTTTGTAATTTTTGAATATGGATTAGGTCTTTCCTGCCACTTTCAATTGTTCTTTACTAGTTGGAAACCTCCTTCCAAGAATGCTCTAATATTAAAACTGTGGGATTTTATTCTTCCTTATCTTTGTTGGGGTATTTGGAAGGAGCACAATGACAGGGTCTTTAGAGGAGTGGAGTCTAGTTCAAATCAAGTTTTTTGTAAAATAAAGGCTATAATAATAGAGAATATTAAAGCCAATGGTTCTAGGCAACAACCTCATAATGATTGGGAAGACTGGGTGTTTCATAAATGGAACCTTAGGAGCTTGTTTAAGGATAAACCAGAACCTAATCCAAGGGATAGTGCTAGATGTAATAGCCCATCGGTAAATTGGTTCAAGATAAACTTTGATGGGGCCTCAAAAGGGAACCTAGGCATTGTTGGTTATGGAGTTTTTATTAGGAACTCTTAATGTGACAAAGAGGGATGCATGGCTATCCCTTTTGACAGTCAAACTAATCATGTGGTTGAAGCTTGTGCCACTCTTCATGGTCTTATTTATTCTAAGAATTTGAATTTGAGGAAGGTTTGGGTGGAAGGAGACTCTCTTAACATCATTAACTATCTTAATAAAAAAACTGAACCTTCGTGGACTATTAGTAATATTATTCTTCAGGCTATTCATATTATCGAATCTTTTGATATATGTATTGTTACCCATAACTTTAGGGAAGTTAACCGTGTTGCTTATTGGGCTACTAATGTGGCCTACTTAAGTGAGCATAAAGTTATTTGGGATAATAATGAGCCTTTACTTGCTGATGGTCGCCAATTTATCGATTATGATAAATTGAGGTGTAGGCAAAAATATTTTAATTATGATGATGTCAAAGATTTGCAATTATGTGTCGATCACTCTTAGGTTATGGTGGGTGATGATTTTTAGAATGTAAGGCTTTATTTCACATGGATTATGGGTTGTTGCTACCATTTTTTCCTTCGAGTATGGTATTGATATTGGTAATAGGGAGTATAGGGTGTTACAGAGAGAGCTATCCAATGACATTGAAGGGGAGAATATGGGGGGGAAAAGGAAGCGAGTGGAACCTACAAGTTGTAAGGAGTGGACAAGGAAAGAGGAGGTCTGGGACATTTTAAGGTACATGAATTTTACTGGCTATATGGTAAGGCTCAAAGGTAACAATCCTACCATTACTCAGCAATTCATCAAAATATGGAGGGACAGCTCTATCATGGTTGGAAACTAGTGTATGGACGTGATTGAAGAGGCAATGGCGTTGCATATGGATGGCATCAACTTCTGTCATGATAGGAAGCTATCAAATAGGGCCATTGATGAATTTGTGGAGTCAGCAAAAGAGAGAAGTTGAGTGGTGAAAATTGGTAACTCTTATTTCAACCTTGCCTCTATTTCTCAACCTTGGAGATTTGTGCTATTTGTTATTATGGAGTACCTTACTCTAGATGGTCAATTTACAAAGCTATATGGGTATCATTTTATGTTAGCTAACCACTTTAGGCATGATGTGAGGATTAATTTCCCCTTTTACTTGAGGCAATTTCTGAGTTTCTCTATCCAGGCAATTCAAAATGATCTGAATGGAGAACATGTGTGTCATAAGGGTCTTATGGTTCTTATTATGAATGTGTTAAAATTCAAAAAGGTTGAGAAACCCAAGGGCAGATCGAAGGCAGTAGAGTATGATACAAAGGGCAGTCTCCTAGAGAAAGGTTATGATTCAGATACTGAAGATGATGCAGAGGGGGGTAATGTTGGTTTGAAAGGGGGTTTCGAGGGTAGCTCTCAGAAGAAGAAAAAGATTTTTGAAGGGAGTGACTCTAACCATGAAAGTGATTTTGTGGAGGAAATGGTGAAAGATTGTCAGAAGAAGAGGAGTGGTGGTAAGGGAAAGGGAATTAAGGGTCAAAATGATGATAGGGTTTCGACCCCATCAGATGATGAACCTCTAGTTCATAGAATGGATAGGAAGCAAAAATCTTTGAGGCTTCAAGAGGAGAGGATTTAGAATTCTATGAAGAATGTGGAGCCCGAAAGAGAGGAAGATGGGGATCAGGAGCAAATTCCAAATTTTGACAAGATCGAGGGAGAAATTGGTTCTACCAAGGTCTGTTAGGAAACCTTGGGACCATCCTGATGGAAATTGGAATTCTAAAACAACAAATGCAGTTTATTGGAAAGGAAGTGGAGCAGGCTAGAAAATTGGCTAGAGGGGAGTGTTAGGACTCAAAATTGCCTTCCCAATTTTGAGTACCATTGAGAAATTTGAGCCCTATAAACGCTTTTAAATGCCTATGTACCCAGCTATCAAGTTGAGGCCTAAGAGGTGTTCAATGCTTCTAGCACCTTCCATTCAACTTGTTTAAGTGTTCCATGAAGTTAAATTATCGTTCTGAGCCATTTCGTTAAGTCTTGTTTTGAGCTAGTTCCAAATTTGCATTTTCACCTAAGTGTTAAATAGCGACAGGAGGTTGTGTTTGCAATTGAATATCTTGCACCCAAAAATGTTTTGTGACTTGCTACTTTGGGAGTGCCTAGTGTCCATACTTGAGAACCTATGTTTTAGATTTCAAGTCATTTAAAGTCTATTTGGTTAGGTTTTGAATCCCTCAAAGTTGGTCATTTAAATTTGTCATGTTGATGCGCATTGCACATAATTCTGGGAAGCCCTATTTGACATATTATAACTCTTGACCAAATGACAAAAATTTTGAAATTCCTTTTGCATTGCATTGTAGACATCAAGGACTTATTATGTTTCAATTTTCAACTTATGACGAATCCGTTTGATCAGTTTTCAAATGCAATTCCAAATGCAATTTCTAAAGTTTTACTGGTGTCAGCATTTGCAGATTGATTAGTACCCCTATTCATGATGTTATAATTAAAAACTCGTGATTGGTGAGATTAAATGGATTGTACCACTTTGTTGTCCTCCAAAAATACTCCAAGTGTGTCCTTTTTTAAGTCTTGACAAATCCATTTGCACACTTTTCCAGGTCAATTCCATTTGCAAAAAATGATTTTATGCTAGTGTTTCCAGACTGCAAAATCTGAGTAGCCCACTTTGACCGCTCACCATTTGCGTCTTGTTATTTGTCATGAGCCCAAATCATAGATTCATAATGTCCTCATGAAAAAGAATCAACGCTCTAAGTTTCATTTCCCCAAGTGTCCATTTACCTAGTTTTCAAAGCCAATTTCGAACCCAGGTTATGGTTTTCTGATGTGTTTGCTTGCAGGTAGTTTTGAGGAGGCAACTTTGATGATCAATATATTTTGACCTCAAATTCGTCATGAGATGAGATTTGACGGGGTAAAAGTGTGCGGAGCAAAGAGTCAACGTGCCATTTTTCAGAACATGGTCAGGTGTTTAGATCAATTTTTAAGGCCAATTAAAGGACCTCCTGACGTAAAAGTGACAGTTTGCAGATAAGTGTTTGAAAACAAATTTTTTTTTTTAGTCGGACCCACTTTGGGGCTCGACTGATTCCATTAGATGAGCCTAAGCTTCGTAAAATCCTGAGGGTGTCTTGATAATATAAAAATGGGGAACTGAGTACAAGAAGGATGGAGTTTATAAGAAGAGTAAAATAAGTACACCACAATCTGTGCCAAGTAATTGTTCATCTTCTAGTGGATTAGGTCACTCTAATGATGATCTTCTAACAACTGCTCAAAAGCAACAATAATATATGTTGGCAAAACAAAGATATAAAAACGAATGAAAATGTCAACTATTTCCAATAAGATATAATAATAAAAAAGAGAACAACATATGCAATAGTGACTATGAAGTGAGAGAATGAATACTCCAGGCAGCAGGGAGATTAGAAAAAGGAGAAGCCACAGTATAAAGTGTAATGCCTATACCAAAAACAATGCCAACAAGGGCTTCGTTGCTCTCAGTAGTTATAAAATGGCCACCCTGTGAAATTATTCAATGAGAGCAACACTGATGTTGATGGCAATGGAGGTCCATCTACAAACCACAATCACAGTCACAAACATAATTATAATCTTAATCATAATCATTTATCATAATGTTGCCTGTTATGCCACCAGTGAATTTTGCGATTCGTGTAAAGCTCACCAAGAGCATCTTAATTCTTGTAAATTCTCTGCATTCTTAAGCTATGGAAGAAGCCAGTCAGTATTAACACAGGGGAGTCTTGCGCATAAAAGGAAATCATGCAAACAAGAAAAATAAATGTATGAAGATAGCGCTAAGGGTGGGTTCCATGCTATGGGCTAGATGCCAAAGATTATGGAGAAAGCCGCATAATAGGATTATTTTTCTTAATGTGTAGAAGTCATCCATGCAAGTTATAAAGGAAATGTGTACAAGTCATTAAGGAAAGAGCAATTGCAAGATTATACAGAAGGAAAACAAATCACAAGTTCCTGCAAATGCAAAAGGCAAAAGAAGATCTTCCATAGTCTTCCACACTGGAAAATAACACATGAAGCCACCATGTTAATGCAACAAAGCTCCACGTAAGTTGTAGACAAGAGGAAGACACCAAATGATGGAAGAAAAATGTTGCAAGCAGTCGCAGGGATGATTTGGGGTCTCATGCCTAAAAGGAATCTTACCTTTTTAACATGACTTATAACATTCCCCCTCATTCTACACAGGCTATGTTGAACAATAGTTTAAAGATTTCACTGGTATCTTAAAGACCACACATGAACTTAATTCCATGAAAAGCAAGAAAATCCAAAGCGTAGGGGAGGTGCCAAAATGGAAAGAGTGAAGGCTGCAATAGATGTGGAAGCCTACATACAAGGAGCCAATGCCGCAGACTAATAAGATGAAGGAAGTCAATGTATAAACCCATGAAGAGGAAACTCGCATGAATAGATGAAGCAAAGGAAGCGACATCTATGAAGGAGCAAAGCAGAGGCAAAAATAGTGAAAATTGTTTATCCCACATTTACTATGTAGGGGTGCTTTTCAATGTTTAAATACTCCTGTGCTCGAATGGTTAGTGTCTCAAAGACACACACTTTTGTGAGCTATGCACTTGTAGGTGGGCCCGGATGATGCCAATTGGAGGTGACTAGGCAGTTAATTTTGAACAAACATGCATAATGACTAGGATGACATCAACAGTTTCAAATTCGTCAGAAAAGTAAAAATTCGGCTAGTCTCTATGTCACTAGTCGAAAAATCCATGGATTTTTGGCTAGTGAGGTAGCGAGTTGTCAGAAAAAACTCAAAAACCTGGCGAGAGCCAAATGAGCACGTGGGTCTCACCTAGATAGAAAGCACGAATCAAATCGCGCCAAGTGGCAGTGAGCAGGATGATGTGGCGAGGTCACAGATAAAGGAAGGAGATCGTGCCACGTGGCACATCTGGCAGTCCTCGCTATCTCGCCAAGGAGAAGTTGCTCATGCGATAGTATGGCGACATAGCAAACATAAAGGTGGTGATGACACATGGCATTGATGTGGATGGCTAGTCAGAATGTGACATATGGCACTTGCCTAGGTCTAAGCCAATCAGAAGATGACATGTGGCAAGTTTGGTCAACCAAGTTTCACCCGGATTGGAAGGGGAGGAAGAATTTTAAAGGTTTCAAATAAAGTTTTACTTTATTCCTTCTCAGGTTCTACGTGCAGGTTAGACATTTAAATAAAGTCTGAAAGTTTATATAGTTCAAACTATATAAAAGTTTAAAATTTTGCAAAATATTATGGAACACATGAGATAGAGGTCCGAACTTCAGAAGGCCATATCAAGGGCATTTTTTAACCAAAATGGGCACTTCAATATACCATCGAAACTGGGAGAATTTGAATTTTCTAAATTTGAGGTCAATTTTTGCACAAGTGCTCACCAGTTTGAGCTATAGGCCAATTTGTAAAATTTAGGGCATTGGCAACAGAACAGGTAAATTTGATCATTAATCATCAGAGTTTGTTAGAGGGTAGATTTGATGACTTTTTGGAGCCTGAATGTGGTGAAAATAAGCTAGGAAAGATTAGATTGCATCCTAAAGGCCATATTCAACTGGTTTTTCACTTTTACTGTGAGTTCACCTTGGCATCAAAAATCAATTATGATGATCGATAAAATATCTTAGATATTTTTGCCTTGTAGAGGCCAAATGATGAGATTTGATTTTCAGTTATAGAGAGAAGGTAGAGAGAGGTTTTTTCTGCTTCTTGGGAAGGAATTCTGAAGGGACACTTTTCATCTCCTGATCAGATCCGAGATTTTCTTCTTCCTATATCTATCTTTTTCTTTCTCTTTGTAGAGGTTCCAATTTTTTTCACTGAGAAACTAGTTGGTTCCAGTTTCTGGGAAGAAAAAACCACTCACTGCTGAGAGACCATATTCTGGTTCCAGTTTTGATGGATTCCAAATACTGAGACACCATTCTTCAGCATAATTCTCTCATGTGAAAAGCAGTAGTGCTGATAATACAACAAGTTTTGATATGTTAGGTGTTTTCATGTTTTAATTTTATGCATTTGAATGTATAATTTCAAGGAAATCAATACATATGAGCAACAATTTCACTAGTTTCATTCTAGTTCTTATCTCCTGTCTCAACAATCTGTAAGTCTTATGTGGTCTTGGAACAAAGATCTAAGATCCATTTGCATCCCCTTCAGGTTGTATGTTTGATGTATTTTGCTGTTGGACCAAAGGGCCAAGTAAATGCTTGACATGTTTAACAAGGTTACTGGTTACTTGAGAAGGATATTTTGTGAGAATGAGATCTGAATGAACACTGATGTATGAATCACAAGGTGATTAGATAGATTTGATGTATAGGTATATGAAATATGTCCTAATGTCACAGATGTATGTTTTGAATTCATGGAATTGCCCAATGGATTAGGCACTGATCAGTTATAGGATCACTTGTTATATTGCTGCATATTTAAGGTTGTGTTGAATCAACGTCATTAATCAAACGTTTCCCCTTTCATGTTGAAAGTTATTCAAAGCGTAACCCTCACTTAGCTTACCAGTTTCATGAATCAGGTCATTAGCTTTTCATGCTTATGAAGTACTGGTTAAGTATAAAAGATTTAGGGGTTTTCATCTGCTTTTCTGGATTCTGATTATTCTCATTGCACTGGTCACATAATTGGATCCTAAGAGGTTCACCCACCTAGGTTTTGTAGAGCCTGAAGTGTAGAAGGAGTATAGCCTTATAGTTGGCCCAGGTTCTTGGTGAATTGTGTCCATTATTGGAGATAGCTGCCCATAGACGCATTCTTGCCTTGCATACTTGGTTGTTCAAATTCTGTTAAATTGGGAACCAATAGGGAGCACACTTTGAGTCAACATATTGACCGACTTTAAGAGGTCATTGGAAATGTTGAAGAGGTAAAAAACCTTATGCTCAAGATTCCATAGATTGAAGCTAAAAATAGGGTGCTGGAGAAGGCCAACAATGATAATCAAAAGAAGGTGAATAGATTGGAGGCCAAATTGAATAATATTGAAAAGATGATCAAGCAAATGGTAGACAATAATAGCAACTCTCTAAAGATTATGGCAGATAATGTGGGCAATCTCTTGAAAAAGTTTGAGCAAGATAAAGGATAGGACTTCCCTTTAGTTGTTGAGAACCAGGGTCCTAACAAATGCACTTGGGTTCACTCTAAGAAGAATGAGGAAATGAACAAGATGGATGAGGTGAAGGCCACTACAGAGAATATACACATTGTAGCTGACTAGGCTACTAACCTGATAAAGACTAACTAGTTGTTCAGGTACTAGTCTTTTGCTATCTTTTTGTTGTCCTTTTCAGCACTGTTTCTGGTTGGCCTCCTGTTTGCTCTTTTAGGAGGTTTGTTTTATGTTGATATGTACTTTTATACTCTGATGTTAGCTTTACGCTTCTCTTTTATGACTTTTTTTATTATGTAAAAGGTTTTGAGTCCTTTAAAGCCTATTTTTACTTATCAAAACAAGAACATAAAAAAAGAAGAAAAAGTAACAAAGTAACAACACAAAAAAACTACACACACACACACACACACACACACACACACACACACACACACACACATACATGTACATATAGATATACATATATGTATGTACGTGTGTGTGTGTGTGTCTATATATATATATATATATATATATATATATAGACACACACACACACACACACACATATATATGTGTGTGTGTGTGTGTGTATATGTATATATATGTACATGTATATATGCATGTACATATATATGTACACATATATACATGTACAATAATATATACACACAAATATATATACATACATATATGTGTGTGTGTGGGATACATATTAATTTATTGCGCCTAAGACGTACTATACTAAAGTTGTCGAATCTCAAAATTTAATCTAAGGTGAAAATTGCTAGAGATGGATGCAAGACGATTAAATAGATCACAAGCATATATTCCCCTTTATTTTTTCATTAATTGGTTATCTGTAATTTTTCATTATGTCATAAGCTTCAAAAAATTTGACGGTTGTCTGCTTATGCTTGATGACAATGGTCCTGCTCTCGCTACGTGGGTTTCATGTTTTGGATGACAATCATTAGGAACCACCGTTAAATACAACATTTTGCATAAAGTATGTCATTTTTGTTTAGAGTAAGAATCCTTCAACATATGTTTCTCTCTATCATCAAAACATTCTTGAATCATTCTCAGCATTGAGTATCTTCCATTCAAATCCGAACAGAAAGTGGCAGAGGGTAAGAAGAACTCCTCTATTTTAATGCCTTTCTTGACTTCTATTTTTTTGTTTCATTGCAGTCCTTGTCTCCATCTGTCAATATTTGTTTGCTTGAAGTTGTAATTCATAATATTTGAAGTCATAAGAAGAATTATGCACTGTAATCGGGGTTCAAAAAGTAAAATTAAAAACTATTGCCACAATGAAAAGTATTGCACCTATTTTTAAATTAAAATATAGATGAAGAATATCATACAATATTGGCCTATCTACTTTTCAAATGATATATATATTTTAAGTTAGTTTTAGATCAACTAGAAAATAATCACAATTTATTTCTAAAGTATTTATTTGATGTATGACAAAATATTTCTTATATAGATAATATTGTTTAATCAACTAAAAATAGTATAATAGTTTAGTAGGGAAAAAGGGGGGAAATTTATATTTTTTAAATGAATATAAAATAATAACTTTGAAATAAAATACAATTTGTATTCAAATAGTTCTAAAATAAAATATCTTTACATGTTGTACATCATACATTACTTTTTCTTGATATAATATAATTTATATTTATCTTATAGAAAAATATGACCACACAAACATTATAACAAAATATATAGATATAGAAAACTATAAAACAAAATATATAAACATAAGAGAAAAGAGGTAAAACAAAATAGAATAGAACAATATGAAAGTTAGAAACATTAATACTTGTTTTGCAACTAGGGTTATTGTACTCACCTTATGTTCGACTCTCCTCTGTTTTGTCTCCCATTGAGGAAGTCGGTAGAGACTCCTCCATCTCCTCCCAACATTTTCAACTTGATATAGATCCCACTTTGGTGATTGAGGTGCAACTCAAAGCTTCAATTTTGTTGGATGGAACCTCTACTCCTTCCACTTCAATTATCGCTAAGCTTTTGCTTGACGTTAAAGACTCCTTGGCATCTCCTCTCGAGATGCTAAGGTGAAAGAAACAACTCCCACAGTGAGAAAGACAACCGTAAAAGATAAATACTCTCACTCTATGAAAGGAACTACTATCCTCATTTGGAAGATTCCTCTTTGTTAGACCATCTACTAGCCAAATTAGAAAATGGACAAGATCCCATTGGGCCCCAAAAGGAAATGTGAAGATTAATGCCCTTATTAATGGCTTACTTTTGTTCTCTTTCTCTAATGTAATAGAGAGGAATGTAAACTCTGGTTGTGTTCAATGTACTAATTTTAAAACACTTTTATACTTTACAAATTGTGTTGTTATGTTCATGGATTCGAGTTGGTTGATGTATATTTTATGTTATATTTTGTAGCATTAAAGAATTACAGATGTGAAACTTGTTTAGGAGAAATGAGCCAATTCTCACCCACATTCCAATGACTGCCACATCCTACCTTATCTATTCTCTCTAATTAGCACTCATAAAAAGCCTCAAAAATGATAGCACGTATACTAATGGTCGATCACACATGCACTAATAAGTGATAATTTTATAACTTTCTTGGTTTTTTATAGATCCATTTGTACAAAGCGTTCTATTTTTTTGGTGAGTGGTTATTGGGGGGTGAAATTAAAGGGTTCCAAGTGAACGTTTTGAAATGACACTTTTAGACAGCCTCACTCTACAAGTTCTACAAAGAGCTCCATAAACGTGGGAAAAATGAAAGGTTAACTTTAAGCTCTTCACTCACCTACAAAAGTTTACTGAAAAATGACAAATTTTGAGATATGGATTAGGAATTGTAGGCGCACAAATATAACTTAGATAACTACTACCTTGTCTCCCTAAATTGTAATAAAAAAATCAACACCTTTAATTTTATTTCTAAAGAAAATGCATTTATTTTTCTAGAGAATAAAGCATTCCATACTTGTATTGACATCACTACTAGATCCTTTCAGTAGGTGCATTGAATTGTGATATAATTTTTATCATAAAAAAGAGTGCTAACAACTACTTTGTACATTGGCATAAAAATTGTAAGTGGTGTGGATTAAATAGTGACTTAACTATGTAGTTCTTTAGTCAAACTTATCATTTAAATCGAATTTAACTTTAGTTATATTTTAAATTTTTTAGTTTTTTTAATTTAATATTATTTTAGGTTTTCATATTGTTCATTTTAAACGGTTTAATTATGATTAGGATTAGGATAATGGATTAGGGTCAGGATCATGTTTACAATTTTAATTATCATATTATATTAAAAACTATAATTACTTTATTTTTCTAAATATCTTTTTGGCGTACCTATTGCACCTTAACAAGGTGTGATTGCTAGTTACACACATGCGCGTGCATGCACGCACACACGCACACACACACATGCACACACGCATGCACGCACGCGTGCACACACACACACGCATGCATGTACGGACGCACACACGCACGCACACACACATGCATGCATGTGCACGTGCACACACGCACATACACACATGTGTGTGTGCGCACATGCACATGCACGCGCGCACACACACACACACACACGCACACACACACACACACATAGAATAAAAATATGAGTGATCATATAGGCAAGAGTCTACAACACAATTTTAAATTGTGAGAAAATATAGATTAAATTAAAAAAATAAGGAAAATGGCGAAAAAGAGTATCTTGTGTGAAAAAGGCAGACTTACCTACGAAAAAGGCAGTTGTTAAGAATACAAACCCATTTTGTTTAGAACTAGGGCATCAAAAAATGCCTCTGTACAGAAAGCAAGGGCAATACACAACAAAAAATTTAAATCAATAATTGACAATACAATGGTATGCAAGAACAGATTTGAAGCTCTAGTCAAACTCCATAAAGAACACAATGCTAAGATTGAGAAGCAGTAGCAACTTGTCCCATAGATCTCCCTTCAAAAGATTGCAGAACCATTATTCATAGGCAAATTTTCAAAAATTGCCCCAAATGGATAACAGATGGAAAACTATCTAAAACCCTAGGAAAATTAAAAAACAAATATTTTCAAAAGATGAACAAGCTGAAGCATATAATCTAAGGGCAAGAGATCAAATAGAAGACATAATCACAAAAGCAAAAACAAAGATGGATAGATAAAACACCTTTTATGCAAAAACAAAATATGCAGTCTAGGTATTAAAGGAGAGTATGAAAATACTACACAAGATCCCATAACCTTGCTAGGGTTAAGAAAATCACTTCTCTGGCTGCCACAATTCTGAAGCCCTCCAATATATCAGAAGCTAATAGGGTATGCATAGCAACCAAAATACCTCCATGTCATAATCCTTTTTTGAATCAAGTTCCTCTAACCCAGGTCCATATATCTCGCCACATAGGAATACTATTTCTAAAAAACCAACTCAATTTAAATTTGGATCCTTTAGAGAAGAAATCTTAGAGGATAAAACAATCTTTACTAACTCTTCACAAGAATTCTCCAATAGTAGAATCAATAAATCTATAGAGAATAAAAAAATTCAAACCACCTTCTCAGATTTTGACAACTCTCAAATCCAAGTTATTAGCAACCAACACTCAAAAAAAAAAAGATGATCTGAATATTAGAAAGTTGGGATATATGGATATTAGAGTGGTCAAGGATGGAAAATTCTCAAACTGGTAAGTTGGATACAAGGAGTGTGCAAAGAATAGGTAAGTATTTCTATCATATCAAATAAATTGATTTATTTTCATTACAGAAATACTAATATTAGAAACAAAATTATTTATAATTCTTAGTGGTTCTTTAAAGGTTATTCATTGAATATTTTCCATTGGTACCAAAGCTAAATGAACATGAGATGAATCAAAATATAGTACCAACATAACTTTGTTGAAAATCTATGCCTCCTAAATTAGACCAAATCCAAATAATAGAACAAATAGGAAGAGATGTGGACAATCTCATAGGATTAGAAGTAGGAGATGACCCATCAAGTGATATCAAATTTCCACTGAATCTAGAAGTAGGATCCCTACAAATTAACAAAATGATCATGTATTAACAAATAGATCTATATATAACTTAACATTTGCAAAATATAAAGGTAAAATTAAGAGAATAAAAAATATGGATTCATCTAAACCAGAGGAAAAAATCAAACAAACTTCAAATCTGGAAAAATTGCTTGGAATAAGTAAAGGGAGAGAGGATTTCAAAGATGAATTAAACATTAAAGAAATGTGAGATAAAAAAAGGAGAAAAAGAAGAGGGAGAATTTGTAGATAGAGCAGAAAGAGGAAAGATAGAAAGTAGTACAGACAATGAAATAGAATGTATCTTAGTCACAAATATTTCTAAATGTTATCAAAAAATGAGAATCCTACAAGAATGTGAGTTTTGTCAAGAAAATAAAATACAATTCAAAGAAACAGAGACTAGCCTAAGAGATTATAATAAGAAAATTCACAATTTGTTACTAACAGAAATAGATATAAAGGATCAGCTAAAATTATGGGAGATAGCACATCTAGAGCATAAGGACTCTAAAAAGTCTGAAACACAAAAAGACTAGAGGAAAATAAATAGATCTGATCAAGAAACTAAGGAAATTGAATTTTATATTCATTAAGAGATAGAGCAACTAGCCATAACAGAGAAGCAGGACAAAACAGATCAGAGTAAGATGGGTAATACAGATAATATAGAAGATAACAATATACAAAGGATAGAAAAAGAATACTCATCACTAAAAGATGACAAAGAATAAAATAGAAAAGAAGATGTGTTAGAAAGAACCCACAACAAAGACAAGTACATCAAGGGTGCCACCATTCCACTAGCTTCTTCAAATCATTGGAGTAATGTGACAATAAAAAACAAGAAAAAGAAAAGATCATACAAATTCTAGAAAACCCCAGAAAATAGAGAAGATCCTTGGGTAAATGATGAAAACAAAAAACAACTAGACCAAGAAACATAACAACTCAAAAAGAGGATATTCAAATGCCTACTAAAGTAACATCCTTCCTTGATAAAATAGAGGCAACTAGTATAGAAGATCATAATGAATGGAAGAAACAGACGATGGGATATAATGAACAAATTATCAATAATCAAGCATCAAAGGAATTTGGAGTTTTAACAAAAGAGCAATGTCTAGAAAAGATGTCAAATTTAAATACACATCAAGGACAAGAAAGGGATAGAGACCAAGACTTGGCTAAAACTGAGATAGAAGAAAGGATTTGGAAGGAAACAGAAGAGGAAAAAGATTCAAAAGAAGTTAATACTACTAAGAGTTTAATAAAAGAATGAAACCACTAGGGAAAATCTAAGAATAGCAATGAATCAAAAAGGTGTTAAAAAACCAAAATGTGGCAGAGGAAAAAAAGAAGAGGGGGAGAAAGTCATTCCAGGAGCTGAGAACAACAACAGGTTCTCAGCAGGGCAAGCTAAGGATAAGAAAAAGATAAGTGAAATTATGAAAATTGGGAAGGGGAAGAACCTTCTGTTAGAGTGGGGTTGTCATTGCACCAAAAGATTGATCTTTCAATGCCTGATACAACCACTCAAATTATAGTACACATGAGGTGATTAAGCCCTTGTCACAAATCCCAAGGGGAGCACTAAATAAATTTTCAACAATCTCGAGCCCTCAGAGTTACCTGAGGGTTTGAGGATTTGAACCTGTAACCAAGATCTAATACCACTTGTTAGAGTGGGGTTGCCATTGCACCAAAAGATCGATCTTTCAATGCTTGATACAACCAATCAACTTATAGTACACAGGAGGCAATTAAGCCCTTGTCATGAATCTCGAGGGGAGCACTGAATAAATTTCCAACACCGTCCTATAGACCAATGAGGATACCAACATGGAATGCTAGAGGCTTAAATGTCTCTAGCAAGAAACACTTGTTAAAGTGTAACTTAACCTTATTCGAATAAGATATTATATTATTTAGGAAACTAAACTGAACAAATAAAAATGAAATAAACTAGAAAAGAAACTAGATAGTTGGAGTATGGATTTAGTAGAATCTAATGGAGCCTTAGGAGGCATAGGAATAATTTGGAGCCCTTGGAAAATATCATATACCAAAATAACCACTAAGAACAATTAGATGAGAAGCAAAATTAAAAGTTTTAAACACAACTTACAATTTACTCTCATTAATGTTTATGGGCCAATCCAATCAACAAATAAGAAAGAGATTAACTTACAATTTACTCACATTAATGTTTACAGGCCAATCCAATCACTAGATAAGAAAGAGATATGGAATGATATCAGTCATTTTATGGAAGTTAGTCTTTTACAATCGGTAGAGATTTTAATGCAACCCTAAAATTGGAAGAGAAATTTGAAGGGATACAAACAGTAAATTAGGTACTAACAAATTTCAAGAATAGGTCTAGAATAATAACTCATTAGACATACACACCAATAATGGGGTATACACCTGGAACAATATAAGAAAAGGTTTTTGTTATGTAGTAGAAATATTAGATATATTTTTTGTTAAAGGAGATCTAAGTGACATGGAACTAACATTATAAACCTCCATTTTACCCTATGTAGGCCCAAATCCTTTTGTAGTTAGAATAGAGCTCTTAGAGCCATTTAAACCAACAAGGAACCCATTCAAATGTTTAAAATGTGGTTTACAAATGACCGCTTCATGGATAATATGAGGAGATGGCCTGAAGAAGGAAATTTTAAAGGATCAAGAATGTTTTTTTTTCCCAAACTTAAATTATTAAAAGAACAAAACAAGATCCTATACTAGCAAAAGATGAAATCTATTAGAAATAAAAATCAAGAGAGAACTAGGTGGAGGCAGGGGACTACAATTTTTTTTCATAATAGCACCATAAATAATAGATAAGTAAACAAAATATTAAAAATTAAAAACAATGAAGGAAATGAAGAAGAGGACCCTGCTACGATAGCTAAGATATTTGTAGAATACTTTAAGAATATCCTAAACAACTTAGGTTGTTCTAATTTGAAAGCACAAGAAGCTATGTTGGAAAATATTCCCCAAGTGGTCACTACAACAGACAACTAATTTTTAAACAAACCCTTCACTCCAGAGGAAATCAAATGAGCTCTGTTTAGTGTGAATCCAGAAAAATCACCAGGACCTAATGGATTTCAAGCATTATTCTTTAAAAAATGTTGGGATATCATAGGAGTAGATCTCTGGAAAGTGGTAGAAGCATAAAGGAATGTTGGGTCAATATTGTTAGAGATCAATCACACATTTGTAATGCTTATACCTAAGAAATCAAATTAAGGACCTAAATATTTTAGACCTATAGAATTATGTAACACAATATATAAAATCTTATCCAAAACCTTAGCTCTTAGACTCAAGAGCATCCTCCTTGAGCTCATTTCAGAAGAACAAACTAAATTTGTACCAAGCAGATAAATTTTAGATGGAATAACAATCATTCAGGAAACCAAACACTCAGTAAAACTTAACAAAGAAACATGTATGCTAGTGAAATTAGACATACAAAAAGCTTACAATATGGTAGATTAGCAGTTCCTATGTAAAATATTAGAAGCTTTTGGGTTTTCTTGTCAATGGATAAACATCATTTTTAAATGTATATCAACTCCAAAAATTTCACTACTAATTAATGGTTCTCCATAAGGTTTTTTTTAACATCTCAAGAGGCATCAGGCAAGGTGACCCTATATCTCCTTTTCTGTTTATCATTATGGTAGAAGCATTTGGTCGTACAATAAGTAAAGCACAAATAGAAGGGAAAATTAAAGGAGTAATGGTAGCAGAAAACATCCCAAAGGTCTCTCATCAACAATTTGTAGATGACACAATTCTTCTAGGGGAAAGTACAATAATAGAAGCTTGGAACTTCAAACAAATTATACTAGAATACACAGAAGTATCTGGGCAAAAGGTAAATGTAGAAAAGTTAGAGATATTCTTCATCAATACTATATAGGAAGTAGAGGATGTCATTTGTAAAGAAATGGGATACAAAAAGGGTTCCTTCCCATGTAAATATTTAAGGATATATTTAGAAAAACACACAAAAAGTGTTATAACATGGAATAATATCTTAGAAAAAAATAAACAAGAAAATGGAAAATTGGAAAGGGAGATGGGTAACCAAAGCAAGAAGAACTTTGAAAATTAAAGCGGTTCTATTAGCCATCCCAACATACCAATTGTCATGTCTACCCTTACCTAAGAGTGTGAATACAAAATTAGAAGGAAAACTTAGAAATTTATTCTGGAAAGGATTGGAAGAGAAAATGAAGTTAGCACTTATAAAGTGGGAAGATATATGCAAACCTAAAGAATTAGGAGGATTAGGAGTCGAGAACTTAAATTGGCAGAATGAAGCATTAGGAGAAAAATTAGTAGGGTGAATGTACCAAGAAAGAAATAGTAAATGGCCTAAGATCTTGTATCATAAATATTTAAACTATACTTATCCAACATCTTTATTTAGAGTTGGAAATCCTCATAAAGGGTTAGAGGTATGGAACTTTATGATGAAATGCCGACACCTTATCAACAAATTCTTAACCTGGGATACAAGAAATGGTAACGAAGCTTTATCTTGGGAGGATTTTTGGGATGGGTACCCTCCCCTAGACTCTTTCAACTTACCTATTAATATCAAAAACTCCCTTGTGAACCTATGAGAAAGAAACTAGTTAATTAAAGAAATGGGAAAAGGGTAAATGGGGATGATCTGTGGAGATGGAGATCTTTGGAAGGTACAAAATTAACGAATGAAGAAAAACTAATCTTTGAGTAGCTTCTCAACCAACAACAAATCAATCACTACCTCAGACAATCTTTGGATAACACTATTTTAGCCATTCAAAATAATCCTAAGGGTGATCATGCTTATCATTAGGATTTAACGGTTCTAGTTATGAACCTTCTAAAATCCAAAAAAGTGGATAGACCCTGGCAAAGCAAGAAATCTTTAGATTGTGAAACAAAGGGAAGTGAATCGGAGGAGGAATTTGATGAGGATATAGAGGATGAGATTGTTGAGGTTGAGATTAAGAAGAGGAAGAAATGTGATCTAGGGAGCTCATTTAGGAAGAAAAGGAAGGATAAGGAGATCGATTCTGAACAAGACACTGATTCTGAAGAGGAGCAGGAAGAGGGTATTAAGAAGAGAGGTACATCGGGAAAGGTTTCAGGAAACAAGGGGAAGAATGTTGAAAGGGATTTTTTCCCTTGATGATGAACTCCTAATTAAGAGGGTGGAGAGAAAAAGGAAGAAAAGTGCTTGCTTAGGATTTGGATGCTGATAAAGGGCTTAAGGAGACTAAGTTGGATAGGAATAAATAGGGGGCATGAGGATTACCTTGCGCATAATAGAGATGATGAAGACTATGGTTTTTTGAAGGGAATCGTTGGTAACCTGGGGCTTATGATGAAGGATATTGGCAATCTAAAGTAGTAAATGCAGGACATCTCAAGAGATTTTGATCAGCTTAGCAGGATGACTAGGGGGGAGAGAAGGTTGGATCAGTACATTGATAGACTATCTGAGGTTAAGAAATTGGCCGATCAGAACTACACTATCTTGAAGATAGTGGTTGACAACTTTAACACCCTGTTGAACAAGCTTGAACAAGGTAAAGGCCAAGACTCTAAGGATATGAAAGAGGACCAGCGTTAGAGCAAGAGAACAAGGGCTAATTCCAAGAAGAATGAGGGCATGGAAGCAAAAAAGTTGGATGATATGAAAGCATCTGTAGAAAACATGAACATCCTAGCAGACCAAGCAATAGATATTCTGAAGACACTGTAGTTGTCTCGGGGTTGTCTTTTTTCTTTCCTTTTGTTGTCTTTTCATGCATAGTTGTATTCTGGCCTCTTGTTTTTAGTTTGTCTAGTCTGCTCTTTTTAAGGTTTTGAGGCCTTTTGTTTTCTGAGCTTCTCCGCTCTTGTTTCTATGATACTTTATACAAGGTTTCAAGTCCTTTAAAACCTGTTATTACATAATCAAAATAGTAGATCAATCACAATAATAGAGATGATATACTAATATGGGGTGCTTCTAAAGATGGTAAATATAGTGTTAAATAAGGATATGAACTTACCTCATTACAAAGATGGGAGAGAGCATGCATTCCCCTCAAGTTATTATTGGGATTCGACATGCTTGCCAAAAGCAAGAATATTCCTTTGGGCAAGAGAATACTAGCAACTGACAGGTTTAGGAAGATGGGCTTCGAGGGGCCATCGAGATGCTCACTTTGTAAAGAAATCAAAGAATCAACAGAACATATATTATATCAATGCCCATACACACAAGTTAGTTGGATATGGCTAAGTAAAATGTTAAATTGGTCTTCTTCATTACTAGAGAGATTAGAGGATCATCTAATTAGTTGGCATGTAGAGAGAAAAAGTAAGGTTTATGGTAAATTGTGGAATATTTCCCCTTCTATCCTTTAATGAGAAATTTGGAAAGAACAAAACAAACATATATTTGTAAATTCGAAACTCAATATTCCCTCCCTTCTCAATAAAGTAGAAACTTGCATAACAAAGGTTAGGAATAATCACTTAAGAAAAGTTATAAAAGATGAATGAACCTTTTCATAATGGAACGTTGAAATTAAAAAGAGTTGGATTTATTTAACCAATCCTCCTTTAACTTATCATAAGAAAAACCTACAAGCTCGAAAAGATTGTAGATGAGAATCATCACCTATTGGACAGAAAAAACTAAATTTTGACGGAGCATCAAGAGGAAATCTAGGAGAAGAAGGGATCAAATGATACATTTGCTCAAAGACAGGTGGATGGATACTCAAGAGAGAAAAACCAATAGGTATGGCAATGAATAATATAGTGGAATTAGAAGCACTTCAAGAAGGACTCAATCAAAGCCTAAAATTAGGAATAAAAAGACTAATCATCGAAAGGGACTCTCAAATTATCATCAATGAGCTAAGAAAAAGAATGACACTAAACTGGACTATTAACTCTAAATTGGAGATAGTTGCAAATATTATAGGTAAGTTTGAGGAAACGAGATTTCTTCATATTTATCGAGAGGGAAATAAAAAAGCAGATCACCTGGCAAACAGGGGTGCAGATGGAGAGGCTATTAATATTTTGGCATCAGAAATCATTCAGTAGTATGAGATCCTTCTCTTTTCTATATAACTTTAGTACATCATTAACCTATGATTTTTTTTGATACTCTTTCTTTTCTATACACATCTCCTTAGGATTATATTCAACTATTAGTTTTCTTTTATAATGCCCTAATATACTATAAAATAAAGATTCAAGATTATTGTGTGAACATCTGAACCAATATTAATATCCTACTAACCTTTATAAATTCCTAGACTAGAGTGTCATCGTGTTAAAGTATGGACATTAGTGTCATGGTTGAAGTCAAGATTACTAATCTAGAATCATCTAGACTCCTGTAGAAGGCAGAGTTAACTCATCGGTCTATTTAAGATCTTTTGTTTCAACTATCACCATTGTTTTGTCCTTTCTCCTTAGGTCATTATGGATTCTATTATTTCTTTGTATCATGTGTTAGAACCATAATTGGCGTTCATGGGTTTAGTAAAACCAAAGCACTAGAATAGGATTCTAAATCCTATCAATGATATGATGAGAGTTGCTATTAGCAGGGATTTAGGGGAAAGGTCCTTTGGTTATGGTTATACCTAGCATACCAATGGTGATGCTATAGGGTCTTTTATAGCTTGCATGTTTAGAGCTCGTATAGGTCAGTGGGAAATCATAAGGCTTTTTTATAATATTTTTGACCCTATTTGGTTAGAATGGCTTGAAGAAGCAATCCTGGGTGTCAATAGGAACTTGGAAATTCCCTTTGCAAAAATTTACATGATTAACCCCTAGGAAGTTTGGAGCTAGATGATGTGATGAGGCATCTAATTATGTATATCAGAGATGTTAATCACTTCAACCTGATATGGCCTAAGATGGAGGTGAGTATAACTTTTCTATTGTGTTGGAGAGGTATTGTAAAGACCCCTGGGACATCGGATGGCTACTACATTATCTTCATATCTTTGACTCTCACATCGAGCCTAGGGTAGTTTTTTATGACCTTAGCAACTTGGACTTCTCTCTACCAAATTTGTATAAATCCAACAGGGAGAAGATGACATAGGTCCTGGCTCCAAGCGCCATGGTAGTAGGTTGGAGGAAGCAGATGATATGATCATGGTTTATTGGAAGATTGAGAAAGATATTTAATGTTTCCTACCTTCTTTTTTATGTTTTTCTTATATCCTCAGGGGTTCTCAGGTTTTTTTTTTTGTTGCCTCGAATGGTGTTAGTTTGTTTTTGGTTGACGGGAGGGGGTTTTGAGAATCTTTTTGGATTTTTGCTCCTTTTGTGGTAGGCTTTGATCAATGTTCTTTAGGGCATCCCTTGGAAAACCAATTTTTATTAGAGGTAGGATGTATCTCTTTTGTAGTGTCCCTCATTCCTTGGCTATTGTATAGATTGCCAAGAGGATCTCTTGGTTTTTCTGTATTAGTTATTTAGTTTTTAGATTGTAGCTATGTATAAAGTATGAAAGGGAAATATCTACTTATTCGTTAGATGTTGATAGTAGATTGTTCTCATGAGCTTACAAAATACTCTATTTTTGTATTATATCATCTTGAGAGTAATAGAATATTGTTCTTACTCTTATGGTTTGCTTAGCCTCTGTATTGGTTTTGCTTAGGAAGATATTCAAAATATAATGAAATTACGTGATCAGAATTGAATTAGAGGTTCATAAATTACTAATGAACATGTTAATAGCTCTTAATCTAAATTAAGAAATGAAAATGTTAAAAGTAAATAGAAGCTGAAACAGGGGACAAGATTTTAATGAATAAAGCACCTTTTTATTGAATAAAAATTAAAGCAAGTATTTAAGCAAAATAACCTAAGTAGCATGCACCATTAGTAAATCCAATCGAAATTTGGAAAACTAATTTAAATTGAAAATGAATAATATTTCAATTGAAATTAAGTAGGAAAGCTTGTCAAGAGTGAATAAAATTTGGCATAATAATTCTAATTATAACAACAATTAACAAAATAACAATGGTTTTGTTGGCTATCTTGTCATTAATATGACCCTTGTTATATTTCTGTCATTTCCAAATAGTTTTAACATTAAAACATTTAGAATATTGGTGCCTTATTTCAGCACTCAGAGCAATCTGATGAGAAATGGTTATGAATAATTTACACTCTCATCTCTCCATTCTATTTTTGAGATTTCTATATTGTTCCAAAAACTCAAAAATTTTGTTCTCCTTCATCGAATAACCCCAATTGCAAGGTAAAGAAAAGTTTAAACACTTCAATGATTACTCTTATTTAGACTAGCAATTGAAATGAGGGTGAATTTTTTAGCAAAATATTGAGGCTATGAAGAAAGAAATAATTTTAAAGCTAAAGGAGGTTAGCTGAAAGGAGACAGCTAGTCAAGCATATATTTATCAAGAGTTCAAATTTCCTTAAGAAGCAAATATGGAGTCACAAAGAAAGAGAAACCTTTCAAGTTGAAAATGTAATCAAAGCAATTGTACAAAAATGAATACAAGTAAATCATTGTAAAGAATTAATAATTTTGAAAAACCTATAACCTGGGGTATGCCCCTTTGGTAATGTAAAAGTGTATAGGACAAATGTCCCGGGCAAGACTGAAGGTTTTCTTCTTCATTCTTTCCTACCAGTGCCTGTTTGAACAAAGTCAATGTAAACTTTTTTAGTTAAATATGTATAAATAATATGGCTATGAGCTTTTATCGGCAAAAAAAAAAGAGTGATCATATATATATATATATATATATATACAAAAATTAAATGAAAAAATATATAATAAACAATAAGAATGAAACTTATTAATTTATAATATATATAACCATATGTATGTGCAAATGCACATATACTCATATATAATTATAAATATATAAAAACATGCTACATAAAAATAAGACCAAATAATCTCTCTCCCTCTTAACACACACACACACACACACACACACACACACACACACACACACACACACACAATTAATCCAATTCAATAGCATACAAAAAAAATGAACCCAGTTAACCCAATTATATAACACTAAATATAAACTAAATGAATACAAAATAAATGTAAAATTAAATGAAGGAAGGACATGTGTGTGTGGAAAAGAATGACAAGCACTACTAAGTGAAAGGGGAAAAACAAATTAAAGATATGAGAATAAAAACATATGTGTTTGTAAAATAAGTGTGTGTGTGTAGGGTTCTATTTATATACATACTTAGTTCACACACACACACACACACACACACACACACACACACAGGGTGGTGCATGTGTTAGAGAGAGAAAGAGAGAGAGAGTGAGTGTAAGAGAAAGAATATAGAAATTGAAAACAACCACACGAAGGGCTAACAAACAAACACAGGAAGTGAAAAGAAGAACAGCATGAAAATGAGATAACAAGAGAAGAAAATCAACAATCACTAAAGGAACCAACCTAAAGAACATGGCAATGAGCAAAGGAAATAAAGAAGGTATATGATATACACACCAACAACAAATAAGCCACCCACTAGGTTAGGAGGAAAAAGGGGGAGGAGGGAGCCTAAAGTCGACAAAGGCAAAGCCCTAGAGTAGTAGGAAGGCAACCACACATGAGAAGAAAGAAGAGAGACAAATACAAAGGGACACAAGTTAGGAGGAAGAGGTAGAACTTCTAAGGAAGGATAATAAGGGACACTATGATGGACTTAACATGCACCCTTCATCCCAATTTTGCAAGAATTGTTGCTAATTTTGATGGCTTCCTTGATTTTATGCTTGAAAAAATTATCTTCCTTAGACAAGATCCAAGTGCTCTCAACACAAATTTGGTGCTTGGTGGAGAACGAGTAGTCTACAATGGAAAACTTGAGGACCCGACCATGTCTAATATCTACTCCATGTTCCTTAATTCTTGTGTAAAACGATCTACCCATCTCGCCCATGTAAGCCCCCCTACAAGAACAATCAATTTTGTAGACACCAGACTCAAGAAGAATGTCTTTGGGTCCTTGAGAGAAGGGGTCTAAAGCTCCATAGTGACGAAAGGTTTAAAGGCACATTGAAGACCTTTCCTACTGTGGATCTTAGAAATATTTTTAGATAGGCCTTCAATGTAGGGTAAGGTTGTGACACAAGTGGAGGAACAAGGAGGGGGGTGGGAATTGAAAAGGAAAGGAGACGAGAATGGTGCATGGCCTTGGAAATTTGTTGATGAACAATCTTCAATCTCTACAACCTTTGTTTGTAACTTATTTCCTTTAGTGAAGTTGGTTTATCCTATAACATTTGAAGTCACGTAGGAAAGTTTGCTTATTTACAAGTACACATTACTTAAAAAATGATCAAGAATAAGTTCAAATAAGGTTTTGCAATTACATATAACAATCCTAAATAAAGTTGGTATCATCGTTAATAAATAATAGAGTTAATTAGACTTTGTATGATATATTTTGTATTTTGTAGTTACGAACAACAATTCTAAATAATGTTGACATCATCATCGAGTGGTGAAACAATTTAGATTTTAATATTAAATTTTGTAATCATATAAGAGATGATGAAGTCAACTAGATTTCATAGAATAAAGTAGATAAATAATTTTTAACATCATCGAGGCTAAACATAGCTTATGGGACAACCTTCCAACTTAAAACAACTTTAGTAATTCAATTTTTTTTGGGGCAAGCTAATGATAAGTCTCCCTAACTTCTCAATGTTCTCCTTAATGAATAAGTTATGCCAAGATCGGTCAGATATAATATCCAAAAAATTGACCTTGTTGTTGTATGCATCACATTCTAAAATGAAGTGTTGTTATGTTTCCACCCTCCAAGAATCACAAAACATGCAAATTGCCTCTTTCCAAGACTCTTTTAACCTCCTTCCAACGTTCGATCTCACAACAGAGTTGATGATAGTTGGTTCTGAGTCGTGCAATAAGAAATTTAGCCTTCCAATAAATGTTTACAACTATCTATGCTTTTTGGAGTTGATCACATGTGTTATTGAATTCATTCATACAATAAGTTATTTTCATTCCAATTCCTTTTCCCCAATTTCTCTTGTAAAATTCCTCCATAATGAAAATCTTTATTTCTTTATTATTTGTAGGACACTTAATGAAATGAATATTCCATTTGCTCATCCATTACATCCAAGTTTGTATAATATATCATTAAATACCACTTTAAGCCATCTATCTTCAACCATTAAAAACCACTTTAGACCTTTTTATATTCGAACATAAGTTGCAACGACGTTTATCCAAAATCAAGACAATACCCCACAAAGAAACTACGTTAAGCATATGATATGATAGATTTTAATGACGTCCACGAGACTAAAGTAGTCTATGGGACCCATGCAATCGCCCTCCCGAGTCAGGAGCCAAACTAGTTAGTTGCAAAGTTTTGGTTAACTTGTCTCTTCTTCTCTGAATTTTGATAATCAACTCCGCTGTTCTCTTCACTTGATCTTCCTCAAATAAATAGTTGAAGTCCTTGTTCTGCAAAATTTTTGTATAATCAGATCTGATGTCGTTGTAAGCCAAGCATTCCATGACAAAGTGTTGCTCTGTCTCCACTGTTCCCATATTGCAAAATAAACATGTTCTGTCTGCCCACTCTTCCTTTGGAACTTGCCATCTACCAGTTTCACATCGCAGCTGATGTGAACTAGTTCTAATTTGTGCCATCAACATTTTTGCTTTCCAGTTAATAGGTGCTCTTATATAGGCCTTTTCATCATGACTAGAAGTGGGATTAAATTCTTTAATGTAATCAGATTTTTTCCTCCCTATGTGTCTTGTCCACAGAATATTGCGAAATTTTTCATTGACAAACTTTTTTATTTCTTTAATGTTATCCGGGCAAGCTTGGATGTTGATATCCCATTTTTGCATCCATTTGTCATTTTGTTTCATCCATGTGCTTTTCCGCCTCACAAGTTTTTCCTCTATTACCAACTTGGGCCAACGATGTGTTTCTAGACCTTGGGTTTTCTTTAAATAGCTTAGCATTCGGATCAATGCGACGACTTCTAATGGAAAGGAACCCACCTCCGCCAAAAGGATTTCATACGGAACTGTGGTCTTGACTTTAAGATTGCATGTGATAAAGTGTTTTTGAATTCTTTCTACTTGCCGCCATTTCTGTTTGGACATACTACCGCCCCACACTTCACATCCGTATAGAATAACCAGAGTGACCAGCAAACCAAACAGAGTTTTCATGGTCGTCCAATCTCATAATTCTGCGTTCCTGCACTTGTTTTGTAAAGAGTATAACGCCTTCCAGCCCCCTTGGATTCTTTTCGATCTACAAGTATCCCAATTGAGTTTGTTATGAAAATCGATGCCCAAGTATTTGTACTCTTCCACAATAAAGAGTCCTCCTCGAAGAGAGTTGGAAAAAGTGCACTACAAGTTCAAATTGCAACGGTTTTGCCGCCCATCTTTAATTAATTCCGTTTAACTCAATTGTAATCTTCTTGTATACGAAGAAGAATATACAGTAGAGGAGTTCAGATTCAGGCTATGTGACTTCGAGATCTGGATAATGATTTCAGAGCAATGGGATATCCAAGAAGCAGGCACGCTTCTACAGTAGATATCACGCCTTCCTCCCATATGAATTTGCGCTCTTCATCTAAAAGAAGACAGAGAAAAAGTGACGAGAAAGAGAATGCAACTGCTGCTAGGACGAAATGCTCGAGCTCGGTTTCCGGGAAGGGTTTGGTGAAAAGAAAGCGGACTTGTCTGCAGATCAGGGATACCAATTCCACAGCAGAGGTTTTTCCGGAGATTACTGTTGACGGAGAAACAGGATTTGGGGCTAATCAACAACAGGACGAGGGTTTACAGCAGCTTAATTCCAGAGACGAGGGTTCTGCTCATGCATTAAATGATGAAAATGATGCACAACCGAGCTCCAGAGAGTGCCCGGTTGAAGATCAGTCGGTTTTATGTGCCACCTTGAAGGTATGTTTGCGATGGTTCCCATTGCTCCCGTGTTATGAATTTATTTGAATCTTTTTAGTTTGAGCTGAAGAGGCTGAGCTTTCAAGCCCTAGATCATGCTACGTAGTCCTGCCAAGGCTAGACACCCTTAGGAACTTCTTTGTAGGAGGTTTGCCCACCCAGTTGGCCCTGAGCTTAAGAAGAATGAGATGGGTGCAGAGGGAACTAATTTGGTCTTATGCTCAAAAACCGATCATAAACAGATGGTTACTAGACATTTTTATATAAATCTTTGGCAACTGCAGTTAAATCGTTAAGGTTCAATTGCTTGATCTGGATCTCGTAGACTTAAAAACATTATGTTTTTAATTAAAATTTAAAAGCCAACAAATTTTAAATATTAAACTGTCGTTAAACATGGGGTAATATTTTGTGAAAGTGTTAAGATCATCCGTGTTATATGATCCCCATCCTCGAAAGGGGTTTTGAAATTTAATTTTTATGGGGTGGCATGCGGCAACTCTAGTAATGCTATTCTAATCAGTAAAGGCTGTTTTATTAAGGGCGGTTAGTTTACTTTTCTATGAAACTAAACAATGTTGTGGATTAGGAAGTGGTGCAATTAAAACCAGACTTAATTTTGACCAACCGTGAACATGAAAGGACCAAACATAGACATAATGATAAAGCTTTGCCTGTTAAAACTCCAATCCCAATCGATGACAAGCAGGAGTACTATACAGATACTGTGATGACGAAAACAACTGATGCATATTATGATAACTTTTACTGAACTGAGATTCATGACTCTTTTTGTTAAACTAAGATAAATATCAGCATTAGAACTTCACCATGCAACAATGAATGTAAACTCATGATCAGTAACATAATTAAAAGAAACCAAAACGAAGATGTTCAGTGTACATCATTTCAACATATGAAGCACAATGGATGAATGCAGATCAAACGAACTTAAAACAACTTTAAAGACTTAATGGCACATGATAGACAAATGAATATGAAAAACAAACAAATCAGTGATAATAACCATCCATAACACCAAAGACATCCTGATTGGAAATCTCTGCGGAATAAAAGCACTCCAAGTTATCTCGGTGGTTTATCTGAAAATTTTCAAGTTTACAATGTCTCACTGGCTATATAGTCTCACTGACAATGCTATCTCACTGATAGACTATTGAAATATCTTACTAGCATAGCAGAGTGCCTCACTGGTAATGTGTTTCACTAACAATGTGCTTTGCTAGCTGTCATAGTTAATTTCTTTACAAACCAATACAGAATACTATCCGTGTTTCTTTCAATAACATATTCTGGTCTTGCATCGGCTGAGACTCAGAGTCATATGTAAATGAACAAAATGTCGCAGAACATAATATAATAATTCATTAAGCATATTAATGTTTTTACACCTAATGATTAATTATATTAAATTTAAATTCAATACGATGCCATTCTTTCAACATTAACTGCTAATACAAAAGATGATCACAATATCTCTACAATGGTGAATAAAAAAATGATTCTTTTTAACACAATGTAACACTCATGATTTGTTTGCTTGAACAAGTGTGGAAAAGATATCACAGAGATTACATGCTTTATTAAATGATCCACAAAAACAAACTAGGGTGAAGAGATAACTCCCGTCTTTCAACAGAAAGTAACCAAATTTGGTATTGATAGACCAAAAGAACTCAAAAAATCTTGAAATACCGAAAAACCCTTGACTTGGGTTTAAAAACAAAATGAACTGAACTCTATTTTTAATTTTTTTTATAACAAAAATGAATATACTTTTAACCTAAGTCACAGGAATACATCGAATTTCATCAATGAAATTCAAATTTCAGTGAATTTATACCCTTTTCCAAACTTCATCCAAATTTTATGATATTTAATATAATATTATTTTATTTTAAAATAACATCCAGCTGTTTAGTTTAATTATTTAGCAATTTCAAAACTATTTTGACAATTTTGTGGATAAATTACTAATATATAAAAATTAGTAAATTTAATGGCAATTTTTTTTTTGAGTTTTTATCCTTACCGAATTCCATCTGAATTTTATGATGGACAAACTTGAATTTGAATTTGAACCTTGTGACTTAGCTTTTTACTGCACCTGGATATTTGAGATCCTGATAAAAGAAAAAGAGCTTTTTGATATCTCAATAAAAACAGAACAATAAAAAACTAATACAAAACTAAAAAACAAAACTATTACCAAACTCTAGAAACCAGTTCTTGGGTTTGATGGATTTTGACATGAGTTTGATGCAGCACTAATATAGTTCCACTGTATCCATATACAAACACACACATCAATGCTCAACTGAATGCTAACCTTATGCCATATGTGCATACCGTGTGTTTATACCAAACATATATTTATACCTTTTTTGACATCAATGATAAAACCTTGTGCCAAGGGGTCTAACATATTTGTGATCTGTTTGGTATCGAATCATTGTTATCAAATGAAGCTTCTGTCATATTGATCAAGCCCCATCAATGGAGAAAGTGAAGTTCCAAAGTGTTGAATTATAGTATCGGTCAGATCTGATCAAAGAAATATCAGTATACATACATACATACATATATATATATATATATATATATATATATATAACAAATCCTGATCAGATCTGATAAAATGATGATTCATTGCCTTGCCCAGATTGGGCATCTATCCCTGTGCTTAGTCTGATCAAAGATGACCAACATTATACATATCTGCGATCATGTGAATGATGATCATTGTCCATGTATCAATATAAATATTGCTCTGAGATCGAGTCTGCATTTTGTGCGCCCAGAAATGATTATAATGGAGAGTTATAATGCCCTGAGGTTATCGGGCTCTTAACCATAACCATCTTGTGTTACCAAGAGTCATGTCCACGTAGGGACATGACCCTACTGGGCACATGCCACGTAGAGTCATGTCTCTACATGGACACGACTTCTCTTATTCATATTTATATTGGTTCGATCATTGAGAGAAAGCATCAAATACAATTCATGTTATTATCTCAAGCAACTGCAATTACAATATAAATATATCATCATCAGCAGTCTTCTGTAGATCAAAGCCAGTGTTATAGATAGTGATCTTGTACAGATCGATAACCTGTTCATTGTGATTACTGCTCACAGCATCATCTAGTGAAGGAGTTTTTGGCAATCTACACAATCATCGCACAGATATATCAGTCAATATCTTGATTACTTAAGTAAGGACAGATTGTCATACAAATAACTGAGAACAAGTAAATCAGAATACTCTATCTAAAGATCCTACATTCCTTAACACAAAGTAGATAATAAGATCAGGTATATATTACTGAAAATTGTCTTATTATTACAAAGCTCAATTAAGGAATCAATCAGCCATAATATTCGTTCCTTTGCTATCAGTGATCTTTAGCTCTTAATCAATCATTAAGCACAACGACCATGATACTATTGAAGAGGCACACAATTAGTTTGAGGAGGCAATGGCTAGTTTGGAGAAGACACCTCTTTTGGGCTGTGACTCATTGTCCTCCCAAATGCCTATATAAGGTAGAAACTTATTTGGCGGAAGGCATTGATTGAGATAAGAAGATCAAATCATAAGAAAGACATATATACATGCAATAGGAACCATATATTGTGGACTTACAGCACGCCAGTTTTATACTATGGTATTGTTTCCATGTATAATGGGAGAATCTCATGTACACTTGCAACCTTTGAATTAATATGCATTTAATGATTTTTATCACAGTATTATAGACATATTGTTGATTTAGGAATGGTTTAATATAGGAAAGGTGTATAAGATGTTGTGCATATTAATATTCTTTGACTGCTATAATTGGCCATGGTAGGGGAAATAAGGGATTACAAATAAGGGAACGGTGATGGGGTCACCTTCTAAACATGCCACCTCATGTTATATGTTCAGAGATTCCCATGGGGCCAAAGGGGTACGAAGTGTACTGCCTTTGGCCTTAGGAAGGATGGACTTCATGGATTGTGAATACTTCTCATGCCCTCTATAATGGAAAACAATTTTAATAAGAATGCTCAATCATTGGAAGTAGGATAGAAGTGAGGGGAATTGTTATAGGAAACCTCACTATGTAGCCTGCCCCCCCACTCCACCCCACCCACAACACCCCACCCTACCTCACCCTCATATGAGTGGCATGGGCCACATGAGGCCAAGAGGACTTAGGGTAGAGGGACTTTAGGGCACACTATCAAGTCACCCTATCTTATTTCTCCAATGTTTGAGTCTTCTTAAATTGATTTAAGTTAACTAGTGATTAGATCTACACATCTAGTATGCTTATTTCTAACTAAAGATACGTATTTTGTGAATTTTGATAATAAATGATTCCTAATTTGTTTGCAGGGTCTCAATTAAATTGGAAGGTATCTCAAAACCTTACTTGTTTCAATTACAAAGTGTGACCTGGGGCAAAATTTGGGTATCCATAATTTGCGAACATTATATAGTCATTCTTTCATGTGTGACATCGATTATGCTGGCCAACCATAGAGAGTATATTTATTTGTGATATTTTGGTTTCTTTAAACCATTTCTTTGTGGTTTGTGATGTTTTCTTCACGGCGTTTGTTGCCTTTGTGACCATGTGGTCATTTAGTGGGTGTGATGTTTGTAGGATTGCTTTATGGCTAGGTAGAAGAGTGGTGGTACGAGACCTCAGAGCATTGGTTGAGGAAAAATTTCCATTTTATGTAATTTGTCTAAATTTGTTGAAAAGTTTTTTTGGTCAAGGAGTGCTTGTCTTGTGGTTCTTAGTTTGGGATGTAGTGAAGCACTTGCTTCTTCTAGCCTTTGATAATGGCGGTGAAGCTCGATGAATGAATAAAGTCTACTTTCTAAAATAATTTTAGTGATGCATTGCAATGTGAACAACTCATAGACCTTGTTTGGACTTGTGGAAGGTAACCAAGCATCTTCCCATGGCTCATTTGAATGAGGTTCTATATGGCAAGTTGCTTTACTTTGTCATCTTTGGAGGTTTTAAAGCTTTCCCATTTAGAATGCCATTAATGGGCAATAGTTCTTGATCTTGATGAATGGTGGCTTTATCTCCTTGGCTGATCCTAAATTAGTTGTCATTGGGTTTAAGGATGGAGCGATTTTTACTATTGAAGGGCATATGTTTTCTAATGATGGTTTGGGAGGTAGCACTTTAGGTTATGGTGTTGGTGGTTGGGGGATAGCTTTTTAGCAATTGATGATGGTTGGGCTAATGTTTTTGCCTGTTTTGATTTGTCTATGGATGTTTTTATTGGCTTTTGGTTATATCCTCTCATATTGTTTTCCCCCTTGTGTGGTAATGCAGCATTAAGTATATAGTTTTATATTTTGTATCTATGTTGTTATTATTCTCATTTAGGGACCCCTATAGAACCCTTTGAGTGTTAATTTGATTTTATTTTATAAAAGTAAAATCTAAAACGTTTTTTTATTAAAGTTAAATCTAAAACCAAAATAGAAAACAAAAACAAAAATCAAAACTGTAAAATCAAAACCAAAAAAAGTGTGACGAAACATATGTTTCTCAACTACTCAATGCTCCAAGATCATCTGAATGCCACTATAGATAGAAACCTTCAATTCCATTGCAAATGAAAATATACATGCTACTGCACATCTTCACCATTAGCAACTACATAGGCCACTATGGTTGTAGACCTTCAACATTACCAATATTAATTCATAAGCCAATATAAATACATGGTTCAGGTAGAAGACAAAATACTATTGAAGTAGTGATAAGATTACAAATAAAATAGAGACTAAATCAAGATACTAGTCTTTAAACATGAATTGTGGTTGTTGAACATAGATGGGGTTTGTTTTTGTAAAGAATGGGGCACATTTAATAGGATAAAAATGTAAACCCTACTTAGCAAAAAACATATTTTTGACAAATTTTTTCTTTTTTCCTTCAAAAATTTGTACGGTTGCATATGTATGAATTAATTGATGATTTAGAAATAATCTTAGTTTCTCTAATACGTCTAGATTTCAAATTTTTATAATAAATCTAGCAAGATTTGCAACGTAGCTCACATACATCTTTAAGGGTCTGTTTGGTTTGTGGAATTGTTGAAATCGAGATTTCTACAAATCTCGATTCAGCCAAATCAAGGTTTTGCAAATCTTCATTCCTATTTTTGGGATTTTACTTGAACTGTTTGTTTCACTCGAAAGATGAGTGGGAAGATACATTTTTATGCGTTTGGTTCCTCAAATTGAAATTGGAATTAGAACACAGAATCATGCAATGGTTTGAAAACATAATTAAAAATTAGATATGTAACATCATTTAGATGCAATGGCTTAAATTGAGAATTTGTTCTCTAATGTCATTCAGATGAAATACTTTAAATTTAGAATCAGACAATATATCTCTCACATATTTGCATTTTCTCATTTTAACTCTTTTTTCCACATGATTCCTCTACTTCATTCCTAATAATGTGCTTTGAGAAATTTCTAGTACCGTGGGCTTAAATTTGGAATTAGAGAGATAAGTAGAATTAAAATAACAATTTCAACTGAGTGATAAAATAGAAATAAATTTGGTAATGGTAAAATAGAAACTTACGTAGCATCCATTTGGGGTTTGTTGCAGGTAATAGCGAAAGCAATCTTTAGCGCCATAGTGGAGCACAAGGTCACACATTAGTCGATTGTGAAATCACATTGAAAATAAACGATTAAATTTGATAAACTTGTGAAAGAGTATGAGACATTCTCCTTCGCCTTGCTACTACGACTCTTAAAACCCTCAGAAATTTTCATTAGGGTTTGGTTGCAATTTGGTATCCAACCAAGATCAAGAAAATTGTAAAAGATCTATGATTTGATAGAACAGACCAGAAAAAACTTATTAAATTTTTAAAAACATTGCCAATCGAAATTGACACTCATGAATTTAATAGAGAGAAGTAAATCATGTAATACTACTCATCCTTTCTGTTGAGATATGATAGCTTCGGTCAAATTATATTAGATACTATTTGCTCATATATGTGAATGTATGTTTAACATACATTCACACGTATGTGCTTGTCATAATAAATCTGGGAATATACTTGAAAACCGATCAGCATAATCATATGAGAAAATGAACTTGATGCATATATATATTCTTATCTTGCTACATATAATAATGATCGGTTAAGGCATATTGCTAATCATATGAGTAATCACTTGCTAGTTAGTATTTACTAACTAATCAAATCCTTTTGGATCGGATTAGTTAGTGCATATTAACTAACAAATGCTTAAATGACTTTTCATTTGAATAGTCATGTAATGTCCCCATCTTTTTAGCAACTCAGTGGAGTTCTTAGCCTTTACGTTCTCCAAAGGCTAAGTGGAGAAATAAGAAATTGATTAAATTAATTTCTTATAAAGTCATTAAATAAATTAAAATTAAAAGGTGACTTTATATTTAATTAATTTAATTAATGATTGTATTGCAAGGAGAAGTTTCTAGATAGTGCATTAATTATTGGAAAAGGAGAAGCCTCTAGTAATTTAATTTTCTAGAAGCACAATTAATTATTGTATTGCAAGGGAGGAGTTTCTAGAGAGTGCATTAATTATTGGAAGGGGGAAGCTTTTAGTAAATGCAATTAATTAATATTTTATTTCCTTCTAGAAAGGTGAAGGAAAAGTATAAATTGAGGTGGGAGCTTCATTGTTTAGCATCGGATTATTGTGAATTGCATTTGACAAGAGCTTGGAGGTGTGAGTTATAGATTTGTTCTTGGCATTAGAGGACGTCTATCCTCTCTTGTGACATTCTAGATGTCATTCCCTTGGGGTTTGGCCTTTGGAATTCATTGCTATGTATTTGATTTTATTAGTTTGAGAACTAATATTACAGGGTGCCCATTACAGTGGTATCAAAGCTTTCTTGCAAAGTGTTTGACAAAATGTCAAACAACTGAAGTATAAAAGATTTTGGTGTTTGAAGAAGTTATAACCTATTGGGCTCATTATAGTGGTACCAGAGCTTGCTTGCAAAGTGTTTCACGAAGCTATAACCGGTTGGAGCCCATTATAGTGGTATCAGAGCTATAAGTCTTGTCATCCTATGGAGGTCTTATAGGGAATTTGAAACAACATGTATGTTTGAGCATGCGACAGGGGTTTTATAATTTCCACAATACTAGAGCCAGGTTAATGCCCATTACAGTGGTATCAGAGCTATAAGTCCTGCCATCTTGTGGAGGTCTTATAGGGAATTTGGGACAGCCGGATAGAGGGAAAAGTGTTTGACAAAATGTATATTTGTTCAGATCAGGATGTAATGTTCAGACAGTTACTGGGTACATTAGAGGAGGGACAACGTATGCAACATGAGCAGAATAGGCGAATGGATATAATGTTGCAGCTTATGGCTAGATAGATGGGCATCAATATTGAAGATTTGTATGTGAGATCTTATGGTGTTGCTCTAGTGTATGAGGTAGTTGATTCCTTAGGTGGGATTGAGACACGTATAGAGCCACCTAGCTATGATGTTGGTGTTGTGGGTTTATGCTCTAGTATTATTGATGCGCAATCTGGCGTTGAGTCATGTGTGCAGAGTCAGGAGTCCACATATGAGGCTTTGTTAGGGGATGGCGATGTAGCAATAGTTGGATTAGGAGAATGCGAGGAAACTGTCATATCAACAACCACTTCTGTGTTAGTTGAACTATTCAATGAGGATTTTTAGCAATATGCATGCAGTTGTTGATGTGTGTTCTAATGATGGCGCGCATGTCGATGATTATGAGTTTTCATCAACTACATATCCGACTCAATTTTCTGTTGAGGCAGTTAGTGTTGTTCTTGTGTCCATATATTTTGATGTGGCTACACCTATTGTTGATACAGTAGGCATGAGTGCATATGGTTTGCCTGTAGCTACATCTTTTTCAATGCATGTTGGTGATGATCAAGATTCCAGTCCAATATCTATTATGTGGGTGGATACAGGGAACAAGAGTTTTCATAGATCTTCTACGGAGTTGCCTTCTTGTGACATTCTGACTTCTACATCATCAGCACAAGTTTTGGGAGCTAAGCTTCAGGACATGTGGTTGGTCCTGATGATGCTGGTTTGCAGTTGGTTTAATGTCCATAGAGATGTCGCATACTACTTCATTTGGGATCTAGGTGGAGGTTGGAGTTCATTGTGTTGCTGGATTACTTGAGGACAAGCAATTTCAAGGAGGGCGGATTGTAATGTCCCCATCTTTTTAGCAACTCAGTGGAGTTCTTAGCCTTTACGTTCTCCAAAGGCTAAGTGGAGAAATAAGAAATTGATTAAATTAATTTCTTATAAAATCAGTAAATAAATTAAAATTAAAAGGTGATTTTATATTTAATTAATTTAATTAATTATTGGATTGCAAGGAGAAGCTTCTAGACAGTGCATTAATTATTGGAAAAGGGGAAGCCTCTAGTAATTTAATTTTCTAGAAGCACAATTAATTATCGTATTGCAAGGGAGGAGTTTCTAGAGAGTGCATTAATTATTGGAAGGGGGAAGCTTCTAGTAAATGCAATTAATTAATATTTAATTTCCTTCTAGAAGGGTGATGGAAAAGTATAAATTGAGGTGGGAGCTTCATTGTTTAGCATCGGATTATTGTGAATTGCATTTGACAAGAGCTTGGAGGTGTGAGGTATAGATTTGTTCTTGGCATTAGAGGACGTCTATCCTCTCTTGTGACATTCTAGACGTCATTCCTTTGGGGTTTGGCCTTTGGAATTCATTGCTATGTATTTGATTTTATTAGTTTGAGAACTAGTATTATAGGGTGCCCATTACAAGTCATGACCGATCATGGATTGACTGTTGAATACAATACTATATATATATATATATATATATATGCCATCATTGAAAGGAGTATAGATATTGTGATTGATAAATGTTCTATACCCTCCTACATCTTGAAGATGATCATATTTTCAGAATTACATTTATCCTAATATATAAAACTATCCTACCTTAACATGGTATCAGAGCCAAGTTCTTTCCGTAAAGCCTAATCGCTTGAAGGAAGATCTTATGAGCACACATGTAGGATAAATACTTTTGAGACTCACATTACCAATCTGGCTACAACACTGATTTTATCGGGTGTGAGCCTTATAATTGAAGTACTGGGAAATACATTGCATGAACACCCAAAAGTCAATTAAGACTCCATAGTCATCACCAATTTAGAGAGGTGAAAGGAATAATTTAAACAACTTGGGGGAGTGCTGTGGGAAATGGAGACAGGTGTATGTGGCATAGTGGCGACATTTCATTGATTGGGCCAAAATCATTATATTAGTATCTGTGACTTGATGCACTCCCATACAGGAAGTATTCCATGAATGCAACTAAGACTATCAGGTAAGTAAATTTGTGTAGATGTGAATTCTGCAAACATGTGACATAGCCAATTCTTGTACAAGCATGGTAATGATTATTGGCAGCAACCAAAGGGATGGAGATTCTAAAATATGTCAATCTTTCTTGCTGCACAAATATAGTATCAAGAATGATTTCAAGCAGTCAAGGAGTGTCATGTTTATTTTGGATCTTATTCATTTACTTATGCCAGAGATAACTTAATCTTATTCGCTGCGAGCTTCTATTATTTTGAGTTGTAAATTATATATGCTCTTGATTCCAAACATGATTGGTGTTCAAACTCAAACCATTTGGGATAACTCTGCTAAGAACAAGAGTTCATCATGGTTGATGTTTGATGTATCAGGTCAACATTCATCCATCTTGGGAACAATGCCAGTTGAATACTCTACATGTATCTATCGGATTGGGCTGGAACGATGTGATCCAAAATGTTTCTGCAGATCAGGAGGTAGAGGTCCTATGACTTATCAGTTCAGGCAATAATGTCAAAAGTAGATTGGCTGCACTTACATGGACTGAGGAGGGAATGTTTGGATAAAACATCATGTTGATAGTAAAAGATAATTGAACACAATTTGAGAAGACACGATGCAAAATATATTTTTTATGAGCAAAAAGTATTAGTTATGAAGCTAGTGATAGTCTGTCTTGAAGTAATATGATTTATCTAAGGAGTCCAATACAATTTTAATCATAGATTAGACCACAAGGAATTCTCCACAAGAATTGCACTGATCGTATTCATTGAGGAGTTCATATTATGCCTCTTTTGTTGGAATATGAAATGTTTGCAATGTAAGACATGATTGGAAAGTTCACACCTCTTTATTCTTGAAAGAATCTACATTAGTAGTGATTACAATTGGCAGGTGATAGTCTGTTGAAGGCATTAAAGTTTCCTGCAGGCATTTTTAACAAGACACCACAATTTCTTCCATTACTGCAAAATGCTTGGAATTGGTTCTGCAAAGTTTGGAGAGGCTCAAAAGTCATTTGATGGTGAAACAACAGTGGTGATTCATATTCCAGCATATTCCAAGTCCATGGATCTATGGTTATTGTTTGGTGCATATTTGGTCATTTGGGACTCCTTGCTGATTGCATTTTCTCTTCAAATAAAAGATGAGTATTCCATGCTTGATTAATGCACATGAACTTTTATCGTTATGCTATAGCAAATCATTATGCTTCAATTGCATTGGACATTCTCCCTATTGCTTTCAAAGATGGACCAAGAAGCATAAGAATAGAAGAACTTGATAATTGCTACAATGAGATTGAGTTGGTAGCTAGAAATGTTTCTTCGAAGAGGGAGAGTTAATATTCACGAGGAGTCTGATAATCCATTTCAGTACTTAGAGTGCCTTCTATATTTGGTGGCAGTAATAAACACTGCAAGTTGTAATTTTTGAACAACATGAAGATGACAATGTTATATCTCGAGGAGTATAAACACCTAATGAGGTATTGTCATGAGGAACTAGATATATTGAGCTTTGAAAATATCAGTTGAGCTCCAGTTTGGTACATTCCATATACATAAGTTAAAATTGGAAATTAAATATATTTGAGATTTACCAACAATGTGAGAGACCTTGAGCACAGGGAGCATCTAGAGGATCTGCTACAATTGATCTTAGAGGAGTTTGATTATATCGCTTCAAAGGGAGCAGGTTGCGAAGGAATTCTGAGGGAGTCTGAAAATCCATCATAGAAAATCTTGGATGAGAAGGTCAAGAGGCTGATGCGTGTACTTGGAACTTCAGATAGAAGCCACATTATTATGAATGTTTGGTACCACCATGCTTAGGGATAAATCCAAAGCTTATTGCATTTACTCATGTTACTATGAAATTAGACAAGTATATTTGTGTACAAGAAACTACTACTATGAATAATGTCATGATCAGAACATAGAGAGTTGCTAAGGAAGTAGATCACGGAAGTAGAACTTCTAGACAAAATATATTTTCACAATAGTATGAGCGACTGATATTCTCACCAAGTGAAGCTTGTGCATTTGGAGACTATCTCGGAGTTATGAAGAATGAAGCCCTTGCTAAGGAGTCTTAGCATCGGTGATTTATTGAAATGTACTTTATTGGATTCTTCTCTATGAGAGAAAAGCTTAAGGTGGAACCCTAGTTTCACAATCAGGGAGAAGTTGTGATAGATCCATCCTCTGATACGGTTCATGATGGATGTCATGTGTGTGACGCCATGACAACACCACGTGATAGGATTCGTGGTGGCTTTGTGTAAACCTTTTGTCATAGGTGTGACTGTATGAATTTAATGGCCCTCCTGTGTACATTACTAAAAGGTGACGATCTTTCTGATAATGTACACTTGTATTCAACATTGTAAGGTGACGACTTTACAATGTTCACTATCATGACTTATATATCATGCAGACTTGATATTCATGGAGATGTCTTGATAGTTAATATCTTGAACTTAAGTGATAGATATCATGTTGACTCGAAATCGGTTTTGTATCAATATGTTCTTTATGAGATAATCACGGTGGATATTATGTGAAGTAATATTTGTGAACATGCCATGTTGAGTTATGGTAGACATCATGTGATGTGATGTAAGTGCACATTACCATAACCAAATATATGAATACCATGCTGACTTGATGTTTGTAACAACCGAATTTTTATATCTAAAACAACGATGGTTTAAACTAAAAACTCCCAACGTTCATAAATATATAACTGAATCCTCTTCACATGACATTAACTGCTTTTAAAAATTAACAAAAAATAATTGTATTCATGATCACTTGAAATAACTAGATTAATGATTAACTATTCATAACTGTATTCATGATCAGCTGAAATAACTAGATTAATGACTAACTAACATAACTGTATTCATGATCAACTGAAATAACACGATTAACAATTAACAAAATATAACTATACTCATGATTAATTGAAATAACTAGATTAACGATTAACGGAACATAATTATAAATAACTAGATTAACAATCCTTTGTGCATACAAGTAAAGTAAATGCTTAACAAGAAAAGAAGGAATGGAACATACAAGTATTATCGGAGGATCTTTAGCTGGTTGTGCAAGTCCTGGCTTTGGTGAGAGAAGCATTGACATAGGCTTGACCTCCCAACCATGGACCATACTTATCCCCACACATTCTATTAAATTAGAAAGACCCTCCCTACTTCGAGATCGGGCTTGGGATGTTCTTTAGTCCAACCACCTGAGCATCTTGGTGTTTTTGAATGTTCACCTAGTTATGAAATGGACATGCTTACATAACTGGCGCCACTGACATCAAGTGATCATTAGATGGAAAACATGTCTATAAACTACTTTGGCCAAGGATTTCCGATGGGTTCAACGACCCGATCACCACACTCGACTTGACAACAGGTTTCATTATAGGGATGAGCGTAAGCTATTAAGTATAATTCTTTTAAGTTATTCATGTTTGATTTCTCATATGTTTTCTTGCAGATTTATTCCACCTCTTCACCATTTCATGGCTACCTTGCCGGTGAGTCCCAGGTGTATTAAAAGTTTATGAGCACTCTGCTCTTTTTCACCTCTTCACCATTTCGTGGCTTCATTATTGGTGATTCCCAGGTGTTTTGGATAAGTTATGAGCATTCTGCTCTCAATATCTTTTATCATGAGTTGTGACAAATAAAACTTGTTCTTGAGATTAACAACGTTCATACATATTCTTATTACTTTTGGAAACTCTTCTTAAGAGATACTATTTAAGTTCTTAAGAGTTACTACTAAACTTCTTTTATGATGATTTCGATACAATGAAATTATGAAGAAGTTATTCACAAAAGACAGGGATTATTCAACATATTAAACAATGTGTTCATAGATAATGAAAAGAAATTCCTATGCCTAGCCGACTGCTGTAGAAAATGCATTTAAAACTTGGAAAGGTAATTCATGACCTGATAATTCATGACCTGATAAGAAATCGGTATTGTTGAAGAACTAGCAAATGGGTCAGTTTTCCTTTAGTTGATTGGGATGTCACTTTTAATGCATAAAGTCTTTGTTCTCAGCTTGTATTCTTTCATGGCAAGTAATGGAATTCGAGCTACTTGACATATCTTAACAATCAATTTGCAAGTAACCAATAGACGTATCGATGGTAAATTGCAAGTTCGATTGCTATGAGACAAGGAAATTTGAATACGTAGCAAGACATAAAGAAGTTCGGGCATAAGGAATATGGTTCCGTCTCTCTCTCACGGCTTCCATAGATGGAGAGCAATCGGGACTCCTTGGCTTTTGTTGGTTTCAAAAGATTATAAGCCAATTCAAATTCCAAGAGTTTAATTTGATTAAAACAAAGAAGAGGGAAAGGAAAAATTAAAAGGTTGGAAGATGAAGTTGGGTAGATTATAAATTCACTATTATTATAATATATACTTACATACAGTCATGTAAGTACATCAATGGGGTGACTTCATTATATTAAGTTATTATAATTTAATGGTGCCATTCCATTTTTATATTTATAGCAATCGGGACTCCTTGGCTTTTGTTGGTTTCAAAAGATTATAAGCCAATTCAAATTCCAAGAGTTTAATTTGATTAAAACAAAGAAGAGGGAAAGGAAAAATTAAAAGGTTGGAAGATGAAGTTGGGAAGATTATAAATTCACTATTATTATAATATATACTTACATACAGTCATGTAAGTACATCAATGGGGTGACTTCATTATATTAAGTTATTATAATTTAATGGTGCCATTCCATTTTTATATTTATATGTGCTTATATAAATATCTATTATAATAGTATGATGAATGATCAATTAAAATCTCTTGAGGTATGTTTTATATTTTGATTAGATTATTTTATGTTTTCCTAGATTATTTTCTTAATAGTTCATGCGGGTCCCATAAATATATCCTGTGATCAAGTCGTTGTGTCCTTTCCAAAGGAGTTTAAGGTCATACCTGTCGATCCTGATGACTGAACTAAGCAAACATCCCATTCCGATGATCTCGTTTAGCAATGCTTCCCCCCTCTTCATCTTCTCTTGCAATCACCCATGAAAACACTTTTACCATAATAACAATTCTATAATAATTTCATATAAACATATTAATCATTATTTTAAATCAAGCAACTGCTAATGATCTATTAACAGTTAATGGTTAACGACCATCTTCATTAACATTTAATACAACGTATATAAATAATTGCCTATTTCACATGATCATGAAAGAATAATTTGTTAAATCCAATGGTTACGAACAAGTTTAAAATTAGGTCAAAATTTTGGGATGTAACAATGTTCAATATACTCCTTGATATCACGAGGGAGGTGATATCTAAATTTGTCATACTTGGTATCTCTTGAGCATTTTTATGGATATCAAGAGACATGATTCCTATTGTAGATCATTATATTCTTTATGAGATAATCATGGTGAGACGCCATGATGTGTTATGGTAGACATCATGCGACATGTTGCCAGTGCTCATACCATAATTGGGATATATGAATGTCATGCAACTTGATGTTCATTATACTCCTATATCTCGAGTCAGGTAGTATCTAAATTTGTTCATACTTAGTCATCTTCCCTGGCTAAGAGGGAGTGTTGAGATATGATAGCTTTAGTCAGATTATATTGGATATTTTATTTGCCCATATATGTGAATGTATGTTTTACATACATTCACACGTATGTACTTGTCATAATAAATTTGGGAATATAATTGAAAAGCGACCAACATAATCATATGAGACTAAAATGAACTTGATGCATATATATATATATATATATATATATATATATATATATATATATATATATATATATATATATATATATATATATATATATATATATTCTTATCTTGCTTCATGCAATAATGATTGGTTAAGGCATATTGCTAATCATATGAGTAATCACTTGCTAGTTGGTATTTAATAACTAATCAAATCCTTTTGGATCGGACTAGTTAGTGCATACTAACTAACCCTTAGGACCTGTGCCTACGTTGTGCTCTTGTGCTCGTGGGTTTGAATTTGTAGAGTGTTTGGCAATTTAAAAGGTTGTTGTTTATGCATACAAAAATTATAAATGAAATTATTGAATATTGTTAATAATGACTCTTAATGAAATGAAGGTCGCAAAACAACTTCCTACAATTGACTACAGAGTAGGGTTATGCAAAAGATTTCAAATCTTTACTTTAGTTACAAAAGCATAACAAAAATCAACTTAATAATGTATAGACCACAACACAGTGATTTACCTAGGGAAAACCCTTTTGGGAGAAAAACCCTACACTCCAAAAGATGCCCAATATATTATTAAAAAACCTACAACAAAAACAAAATATACTTGCATAGCAAGCTTTTCATAGGGGTATCACCACCTAGAGATCCAAAGGTAACTAACAAAGTCTTACACGCAACCCACATCTCAAACACCTAATATATAAGAGAGACAATACATGAAATCTCAAATGTTATTACAAACCACGAGCTAAAGCCTCTCAAAAAGTGATGCCCAACTTATATCCAATCCATGGTGTTTTATGACGAGACAATAATTTTTGATTCGGGTTTCCAATCGGTGTACTTTCTTAAGTGGCGAAATGCTCGTGAAGTGTTCTATCAGTCTTTGATCTGAAACAACAGTTACAACCACTTTTAAACCCAAAAAAGGTCTATAAGACCTTCAAATTTTAATTTGAAACTTTCAAAAATAGAAACTTTAAGGTCTTCAAATCTAGGCATGATCTTGCAAAAAAATATTAATTGACATGCTTATATAGCAAATTTGTAGCACTAGGAAAGATTTCAGACCAATTTATGCTCAAGTTAAAATTTACCATAAATAGTAACCTTATGTAAGTGCAATGTTGAGACATCATTTTTTAATATTTTCGCTGTCATGTTCCCTTTTCAAATAATTAAAAATAATAATTTTTGTCAAGGCAGGCAGGCCCAAAAAGGTGAAGTTTCGGAAAAAGGGGGTTAATCTTTGGAAACCGTTGGACTAATAAATGAAAATTATTATTAAAATATGTTTCATTAACCTCTCTTGGACGTGAGTTAGGGTTATGCCCTCTTTTAAGGGGTTTGGAGGCATTTTGGGCTCATTCCAGAACTTGATTTTGCTCATTTCTTTGTTATTCTTTAGAGGCTGCCAAGCCTGTGGAGAAGGAGACCCAAAAACGGGAGTTTGCAGATTTCCAGGAAGGCTAAGGATGGGAGTTTGAAGCCATTCCATGTGCATGCTCATGCAGAGTTTGCCTTTGTGCTGAACAGTGCAGATTTGTGGTTTTTCGGGTGTGTTTTTTGTAAAAGTTTGGTGTTTTCGGTTGAGTATTTCAAATCAGTTTGGGTAGCTGCTGTATTTCAGACTTTTAGATGTTAAAATAGAGCTGAATATATGTATTTGGTCGTGATTATACTTCTGTGATAGATTATTAGTGTTTTTGCGGTGTTTCCGGGCTATTCTATGTTGTTTTCGGGAGCCCGATGAGCATTGTTTTTATCCTCCGTTTGGGAGCTGTTGTGTAAATGCTATACAGATCTGAAAATTTCATTTTGTAGGCTGTTATGCTGCTGAAATTTCTATAGAAAATGTCCACTTTTAGATTTATTAATAATATGTGAAGCTGTGAAGTTTTTGGCACTATCTCCGACATACCCGATTTGGGGTTTATTGAGAAATTGGTGGATCTTTGAAATATTGGTTGTTTGATCTTAAAGATCTGATTAGTGGCTTGAAATATCATATAAAATCAGAAAAGAGATATTTCAGTGGTATCAGAGCTATGATCTTGCCAGCCTGAGGGTTTGTAGAAGTTTGCATGTCAGTTTTGACAACTACCCAAATCTTGCATGTCAAAATTTATGGTTGCATGCTACTTCTAATCATTTGCATGTTAGTTCTTGGTAAATTTGGTGGTTGCATGTTGCTTCTAATCAGCTACATGTCAAAATCTATGGTTGCATGCTACTTCTAATCATTTGCATGTTAGTTCTTGGTGAATTTGGTGGTTGCTTGTTGCTTCTAATCAGCTGCATGTCAAAATCTATGGTTGCATGCTACTTCTAATTAATTGCATGTTAGTTCTTGGTGTTTGAAGAAGTTATAACCTATTGGGGTTACACTCTACTTTATTTGGAATGGACAGGTATAGTACAGAGTCTCAGAGGACACGATCTTGGACAATTGATATCCAGAGTCAAAACAGTAGAAAGGATGGTTATTTAGACATTCGAGATAAACTTAGGAAAATAAGCCATGACATGTTTGAACAGTTGGTTGAGCACCACCGTATGATGAATGACATGTTGTCCGACCCAGCTAACGTGGATAAGTTGACCAGATTTCTATTTGGCAGATTTTCTCACAGGGCAGGTGACACAATTACCAAGAACTTGCATGAGGAGTTTGAGAAACTAGCTTATAGTCAGGCAGAGGTCTCAGATTCTACTCCGCCACAGGAGGTAGTGAGAAATGATATTACGCAGATTGATAGCAATGGTCAACTTGATACTCAAATTGAGACAATTGTATACAGGTCATTAAAGGGTGATATCATAGGTATTCATCATGGTATAGTTACAACAGGTAGTGACTACAGTGTAGTGGGTTTAGATGATGATTATGAGGATGTTGTTGTACATGATGGTGAGATACCTAGTAGAGATGAGCAGACATTAAGCATTCATGACTTTGCTGAGAAAGAGTACCAAGCACAGTTAGATGCTTCGTCACATGAGGTTGAGGCTGGTAGTACTTCACACGATTTGTCCAGCCAGCTGAAAGTGAACAAAGACAGTATTCTGACTTCATTATCTCATCATGACAGGTATGTGGAGTTAGTTGGTATTGGTCATATTACTCAAGTGAGGATTTTGCTCGAGTTACCAGCTGATTCTAGTTTACAGATATGGACTCGAGATTGTTATATTGGCATTTGGGATTCAGTTGACTGGAGATCTTTAACACTTTTTGGTAGCAGTATTTGTTTGGGTGCTATCATGGATTTGATTAGCAGATTGCACGGTGTTGTCTTTTCTTGTGCTAGCAGCTTGTCCGATGTTGGTATTAGTTTTTATACACCGGTGTTGGGCTTTGTTCATATATCCAGTCGACCATACTTGCTGGAATGTGTTGATGATCTTTCATATTTGGCAGTGTGTACAGATGAGTCCCAGGATCATATTGGCATTGATGACATCCAAGAGGATGCAGTGGGCAGTTTTGAAGACTTAGTTTCCTTGGGTACAAAGGAGTGGGACAACAGTGCTACAGTTTTTGATACTCCGTATGTTGATATGAGCTTTAGAGTTGATTCACAGGATATGGATGGAAATACTCTAGAGACTAGTAACTTTGAGTATACTCCTTTAGACAGTGCATCAGAGGAGGTTTGTAGGAGACAGTCAAGCCAGTGCCACCATGTATCTAATCAGTTGAGAGTTAGTGAGCGAGACATTGCTATCGCTTGCCAACATTTCGATGCTGCTTGTCAATTGTTAGCAATTTTTGGATGGGGTTCTCCTACTAGTGATGAGCAGGGAGGCAGTTATCTTTCCTTGACAGAGTTCCACTCTTTATGGGAGGCTATCCAGATTCTGAGACAGGATTATATGCAGTTGGTAGCTGACAGAGATTATCTTATGGAGTGGGGCAGTACAACATATGATGCATTGTTGGCCAAGGAAGATGAGGTGAGTGAGCTTACTCAGCAGCTTGAGGTGACTTCTGAGATTCTTGAGAGTACACAGTTGGCTTTCAAGGAGTCACAGTTTCATTTGGCTAAGGTGACCATGGAGTTAGAGCAACTACTGTCTTTACTAGATTCTATACAGTCACAAGCTATGGTGTCTAGTGATCCGAGGATGTCCATGGTCGAGATTGTCAAAGACAGTGGAGATGGGGATGCATCCATCCTTGATACTAACATTGGCACATCGAGTTTGTACCCACTAGAGTCAGGTTCAGTTGAGTTGGGTGCTGCAACAGATTGTTGTGGTATGCCTGACATGGTGGTGACCTCTAGTACTAATGGCACGAAGACTAGAGATGATGTATCAAAGACCACGTGTGATGTTGGTAAGCCGACAGTTGGCATGGTTCCTGCTAGTAATACTACTCCCTTGGCGATGTCTTTAGAGGTAGTAGTCCGTTCCAACTTGGTTAGTGATCAATTGCAGTTAGTTACATCTGGATTGCAGTCTGAGCCACTGACTGAGATTGGCGCATTCTATCGACATTACATTGTGAGGTATGCTCATCAATTCACCTTTGATGACCATGTTGATGAGATGATGATATAGAGATGTACTTTGGTTCCTAGTGCTTATCATCAGTTATGGGATAGTTTGATGCCTCGGGATGAGAGTTGTGATGGGCATGACATGGCGATAGGTCCTACAGTTGACAGCTTGATAATACATGACTTAGAGCAAGAGTTTTGGAGTGATGCTTCAGCGGGTGTTGTTATTGATTCTACTCCTTTGGCTATGACATCTCCTGATTTAGCTGGTGATCAGTCACACTGGGTTGTATCACTTGTTCATGGTGAGTTGTTGACTGAGGTTGGTTTTTTTTATCAACATTATATTGCAGGGTATGTACATCAGTTAGCATTTGATCCTTGTGCTGAGGAGTTGATGGCAGACAAACTTGGTTTGGGTTCCATTTCTTGCTGTTTATCTTGTGATGGCTTTTCACCATCAGGGGTGCATGGGAGTTATGGTTATGAGACAGTGGCCGGTGATCTGTAGAGTTGTGTTGACTGCAGGAGTTGTCAGTGTGTGGATTCTCCATACTTGGTACAGTTTCATTCGGGAGTGTTCACCATTGTTATAGAGTTGGATTGTACATTCCGTATAGGCCAGTGGGATGCGTTGATGGTATTTACTATGTTGGCAATTTGATTTGTCCACTTTACTTGAGTTTTGATGTTCTAAGAGTTTGTGTCTCGTGGGTTTCTGACTGTGGAAGTTGTGACTTTGGAGTTTCGTTGAGCAGTAATTGTCAGTTTGATTATGGATTCCTCTTGGTTATATTGCAGAGGATATTGTAGGAGCCTGTGTTAATTGACAATAGTATAGTTCATGACTACATTTGGGATTCAGGTGGATTGATTGGTCTATTGTTCAACCATTGCTTGAGGACAAGCAATATTTGGAAGGGGAGGACTTGTCATGTCCCCGTTTCAAATAATTAAAAATAATAATTTTTGTCAAGGCAGGCAGGCCCAAGAAGGTGAAGTTTCGGAAAAAGAGGGTTAATCTTTGGAAACCGTTGGACTAATAAATGAAAATTATTATTAAAATATGTTTCATTAACCTCTCTTGGACGTGAGTTAGGGTTAAGCCCTCTTTTAAGGGGTTTGGAGGCATTTTGGGCTCATTCTAGAACTTGATTTTGCTCATTTCTTTGTTATTCTTCAGAGGCTGCCAAACCTGTGGAGAAGGAGACCCAAGAACGGGAGTTTGCAGGTTTCCAGGAAGGCTAAGGATGGGAGTTTGAAGCCATTCCATGTGCATGCTTATGCAGAGTTTGCCTTTGTGCTGAATAGTGCAGATTTGTGGTTTTTCGGGTGTGTTTTTTGTAAGAGTTTGGTGTTTTTGGTTGAGTATTTCATATCAGTTTGGGTTGCTGCTGTATTTCAGACTTTTAGATGTTAAAATAAAGCTGAATATATGTATTTGGTCGTGATTATACTTCTGTGATAGATTATTAGTGTTTTTGTGGTGTTTTCGGGCTATTCTATGCTGTTTTCGGGAGCCCGATGAGCATTGTTTTTATCCTCCGTTTGGGAGCTGTTCTGTAAATGCTATACAGATCTGAAAATTTCATTTTGTAAGCTGTTATGCTGCTGAAATTTCTATAGAAAATGTCCACTTTCAGATTTATTAATAATATGTGAAGCTGTGAAGTTTTTGGCACTATCTCCGGCATGCCCGATTTGGGGTTTATTGAGAAATTGGTGGATCTTTGAAATATTGGTTGTTTGATCTTAAAAATCTGATTAGTGGCTTGAAATATCATATAAAATCAGAAAAGGGACATTTCATTCGCACATGCCAAATAACTTTCAAAAGCAAAGGGGGTGTATATATCATAATATAATCGATAGGGGCCATGATGCCCTAAACTTTGGACACCATCTTAAGTTCTTTATGCTCACAATTTTAGTTAAACAGTTTGCAACATGCATCAAAGTCCCCACCTTAACTAACTTCATCCAAACATCCTTAAACATATGTCTAACAAAATGGTACTGAACATCTATGTTCTTAGTGTTGACATGATAAGTTGGATTTGTAGCTAGAAATATTGCACTTTTATCGTCACAATAAATTGTTTCTGCACCTTGTTTTATTCCAATATCTAAACATGGTCACTCAAGGCAAGTGACTTCTTTAAAATCATGAGTAGTTGGCATGTTCTCATCTTGAGTAGTGGGCAAAACAACTATTTGTTTGTGTCTTACTTAACCAATTGTTTGCACCACCAATTAATGTAAACACAGTAGCACTGGTGGATCTTTTGCTATCAATATTTTTTGCCCAGTTTGAATCCACACAACCATGAATATTAGGAGAAATCTCGTCTTCCATTATATTACCACGATAACCCAAAGAATAATTTGAGGTACCCTTTAAAAATATGAAGACTCTTTTAGCTGCTTCCCAATTAACTGTACAAGGATTAGACGTATATTGGAAAGAGTTTTGACTTGTTTGGTCTAGTGTAGATCACGACATACAGCAAACTTCCTGTTGTAATTGGTAAGGTGTTTCGCTTTTGTCTTCCATTGCAAATCGAGATACAAGGCAATTTGAAGCAAATGATTTCATTCCATTTGTAAAAGGAACACATAATGGTCTACAATCTTGCATGTTAAACGTTTGTAAAATTGAATTAACATACTTTAGCCTAGCCATAACTTTCTGTTTAGTACGTCTCTTCTAATTTTGATCTCGAAAATGTGTTTAGCTGTAGTGGTATTATTTATTTGAAATTTAGTAGCAAATTGTGACTTTAGTTTTGAAATCATAACTTACATTTACCAATGAATAATATTCTATGTTTTGTGGAGTGTTCGAGAAGGAGACAATTTAGGGATGGGGATATTACGATAATAGATAGTTTCTATTATCTCTATTTAGTATCTAATGGCTATCTATTGTAATCTCCTTTAGATATTAGAATGGTTCTAATATTTAGTTTCTTGTTTCTAGAATAGAATGTTTTTATTCTTTACTATTGTTTCCTAAGGAAACATCGTTCAATCTCTTGTATAAATCGATGATCTCTTCATCACTGTTAATATCAAGCATATATTTTCCAATTACTTTGTAATATGGTTTCAGAGTTTCGAAAATAATTTCAATTTTTTGGTTGAAATTATATGCCTTTTATTTTCATATTTGCTTCCAAAACTTCTGGTTCGACTAGGGTTTTTTGCCAAAAAATTCGTGTCATTTTGTCTGTAACTCATGCCATTTTTTTGGTCTGCAAACTCGTGCCCTTCTATTTGCAACTGGTGCAATTGAATCCTTTGAAAATCAAGGGTTATTCTCTGGTGTTCACGTGGAGGTTTGTTGGGCGCCATATCTCTGCAACTCACGACCAGATTTTTCTGCCACAGGAGTCCAATTTTTTCTAAAAATCACGCATCTCTTTTATGGCCCATTTTTACCATTTAAAAAAAAAGTGGTCATTTTTGCAGTTTTTGGACGTGTCTAGGGTTTTTGACAAACCTCTGGTCTTGATTCGCGCCCAAAGTCAACATTTTTTTCTGACAATTTGCCTTTTTTGGGAGTTTTTCGTAGGCAAGGCCATTTTTGGTCAAAACCCCAACTTTCTATATCGGATCTGATTTTATTTTTAATAGATTCTTGTTGGGTTTTTTGAGAGCTCATTTGGGTTGTCATCTGTTTTTCTAGGGTGCCTTAATTTTTGTACCTCAATTTTTGAGCGAATGGATCTAGAATTTGACATGTTCCTTTTGGGCTTTTCAAGCTCTTTTATGGGTACATCTTCATTTTTTTGGGACTTCCACTTTTTTGCCTCAAAGTACGCGCCTTAATAGATTTTCACGTTTTTCCATGAAAATTGTGTAATGGCATATTTGACTAATATTTTGCTTGAGGGAAATTCGAAGTTCAGTGGTCGTAATTATGCCACGTGGAAATAGTGGATGCTAACCATCTTTGAATATTGCGACAACGATCAGGTGCTTCTGGGCACTACAACTCGACCTCCTCAAGCTAGTCTTGATAAGATTTCATATGATCAACATAATCAAGAGGCAATGATGCTTCTCAAATTATTTGTAGTTGATGATTAGCTCTCTTAGATACCCTTCGACAAGATAGTTGCCGAGATATTTGAGCATCTCAAGGCACTTCATGAGACTTGGGAGAAAAGTAGAGCCCTCTTTCTCAAGAACCCTCTATTTTCTATTGTCATGGATAAGCGAAAATTGCTGCAGGATCACCTAAACAGGATTTAGGAAATCCGTGATCAGTTACTTGCCATTGGATGCAAGATGGAAGAAGAGGACATCGGGGTCATAACCCTCAAGAGTATGCCCAAGTCCTATGAGCATTTTTTTGAGATTCTCAACATTACTTCTACTGGTGTTGATACGAAATTCATAGATCTTTGCACACTTCTGCTTCAACAAGATCGATAGAAACATCAATTCAATAGCAGTTCCAGCTCCCCCCCCACAAAGCAAGTTTTTGTTGCCAAATCCTTTTAGAAGGATAAGGGCAAGTCTCATTCACAACAGTCTTCTTAGCAGAAGTCCTTTGCTCTAGCTTCAGAATGTTTCAAGATAAAGAACATTCAATGCAACTACTGCCATAAGTATGGGCCAATGAAGGTTGAATGTCGGAAGCGCTTAGCTGCCCTATCTAAGGAATCTGGTTCACAACCTACAACGAATAGTGCGGAGCACACTGAACAGACAAAATTGGCCTTTTATGCCTTTGACAACTTTGTGCTTTGGATAGATCAACCATTAAGGGAGGGTATGATGATAATAGTTAGTTTATTTTATCTTTGTTTAGTATCTAATGGTTATCTATTGCAATCTCCTATAACTATTAGAATGTTTCTAATATTTAGTTTCCTGTTTCTAGAATAGAATGTTTCTATTCTTTACGATTGTTTCCTAAGGAAACATTGTTCAATCTCTTGTGTAAATTGATCTCTCGATTAATGTTAATATCAAGCAAATATTTTCCATTTACTTTGTAATAAGGGATGTGTTTTTGGTATATATACTATTTAGGGCCTATTTTCAGGGTACAACTATTTAGAAAATAGGGAAATCTATATCCATATCTATATATACATATATTATTTGAAACATTGATAAAGGATTCATCATAGACAATTTTAGAAGCTTAATACATAGCATTAGACTTGAATTAACACTTCACATGTGAAATGATACCTAAATAAATAAAATCTAAATACTTTTATTGTCAATATATGGCATAAATATAGCTGAAATGCCCGAAGGCTCTAAATGTGAACCAAGAAATGACAAAATATTAAATTGTAAATACTACATCTAAAGTACTAAAGAGTAACCATAGATTTATCTATCATAATATATAATTGTTTATAATTAGTAGATGATAGGTCTAGGAGCCTAAATCAAGTAGATTTGTTGCCCTAACTACACCTTTCAACAATTGTGATGCAGGAGCATCCAGAGTTATAAGGGCAATCCTGTGTCACCCAAAAAAAAAAATGTACTTAGACTTAGTTTCTGTTTCATGTCTTTACATTTTTGGATACCCATTTGGCTCAAATAAAGGTTCCAACTCTCATAGTTCAACTATCGGTGCATTTGAAAATCCCGAAAAAATAGGAGCATGCAATTTGGCCATCATTTTGGTGACCTAGAAGGTGTGACTTGGCCAGATGAATGTAATTGAGGTTTAGAGCATTCCAGAAAAAGAATTAGGTCAAAAGGCCCCACGGTTTGAAAGTTATTGCAGTTTTTCGGGTTTTGGAGACCTCCTAAGAATGCTTCAAAGTCAGGTTTGGGGCATTAAATGACCTCGAAAAGGGTCGAAAAATGGGGGACGAGCGAAGCTGGTCCATAGGGCTATAGAGCGCTTCGAGAGCTTTCCGAAAATGTAAACGGTTCGTCAATCGGAGCTACGGTTCAAAAGTTATGCCTCCCTGAAGTTCGGCTACCATTTCTGGATTCTTCTAGATTTGCACCGACTTCTAACGCGGCTTCTGGAACCTTCTATTTTGTCGGTGGATGCCTACTAGCACTTTCTAGAATGTACTCCTAGTCCTTAACCCTCCGGGGTCTATTTAAGGAGATTTTTGGCATTGTAAAAGGCAGTTCGGATTGGAGCTTGAGAGGAGGTGCTAAAAGGAGAAATATTCTCCAGATTTATGCTATTGTAAGCCCGTAGGGCATGTTTTGAATCCTTATTTTCTCTGCACTGTTTGTACCAGCTTATTTTCTCAATTAATATAATTCCCCTTTTCTATTATCCATTCTGTTGTTGGGTTGTGTCCCCATCAAGTGGTATCAGAGCCGGTTTTCCTGAGTGTGTAGATAGAGCGCCGACTGTGAGGCAGTTTGCACCAGGACTGTGTGGTTGTGGGTTCGAGTTAGAAGATGCCTCCACGAAGGGAGCATGGCGGAAGGGCCAGAGCTATTGATCCTGAGGAGGTTAGAGCCCTCCAGAGACAGGTACAAGCATTGCAAGAGGAGCTTCGTAGAGGAGCAAATATTGCCGCAGATGACAATAGTGAGGATGACAATGAAGAGGAAGTAATGGAAGTTGACGGGGAAGTTCTGAATCCTGTAGAGGAAAGGCTTTTTAGGGCCATTACTAGGTTTGAGAAAAGACCTACAATTGAAGTGGGTATATTTTCGGGAAATTTGAAACTAGATGAGTTGATCGATTGGATCAATGAACTGGAAGAATACTTTGAGTATGAGGATATAAGGGACCCAGATAGGGTTAAGTTTGCAAAGGCCAAACTGAAAGGCCATGCCAAAATCTGGTGGCAAGAGGTTCAACTGGAAAGACTTAGAAGAGGAAAGGAGAAGATCACAAGATGGGATCGCATGGTGGACAAATTGAAGAAGCAGTTCATTCTTGTGGACTACGAGCTTGATCTGTTTAAGAAGATGCATGGGTTAAAGCAAGCAGGAAGATCAGTCCAAGAATATACAGAGGAGTTTTACCGACTCCTGATTAGAGTGGGGCATGCAGAAGCAAATAAGGAGAAGGTTGCTCGTTATATTAGTGGGTTACGACCTAGCATCCAGGAGGAATTAAGTTTGGTAAGAATGACCAGCGTTGAAGAAGCATACCAGTTTGCCCTACGAGTTGAAGAGAAGCTGAGTAAAAGGTTTGAAGGAAGACAAAGAGGGCGCGGTCAAGGAGGAAGGGGAAGCGGTAGATCATCTGGAGGCCGCAATGAAACTCAAAAGAAAAATGAAGATGAGGGTCCTAGCAGGAATCAGAGGAATGAGGGTTTCAACCGCTCTCGTGATCAAGACTTTGGAAATCAAAGAGGAAGAGGTAGAGGACGTGGACAAGGAAGAGGAGGCTTCCGTGGTACCTATTTCCATTGCAATGAAGAAGGTCATTGTGCCTTTGAATGCCCTCAACGAAAAGGAAGGATAGATAGGAGAGCTGAGGGCCAAGCTAGGGTTGCTCATGTGGATGAGGATGCACAATCATCACATTCAGAGGATGCAGAAAGAGGAGAGACCTTGGTAAATGAAAGAGTCCTACTAAGTGGTGAAAATGAACCAGGACAATGGAGGAGTTTGTTCCGTACCAGATGCAAGTGTGAGGATAAATGTTGTGATGTGATCATTGATGGTGGTAGCACTGATAACTTGGTATCAGAAGAGATGGTCTCTAAGCTGAAGCTCAAAAGGGAGAAACATCCCTAGCCCTATCGGATTTCTTGGGTAAAAGATGATCATAAGGTCCTGGTAAGTGAACAATGTTTAGTAAAATTCAAAATTGGGAGTTACCATGATGAAGTTCTCTGTGATGTTATTTCGATGGATGTTTGCCATCTATTGTTGGATAGACCATGGCAATTTGATAGACATGCAATACATGATGGACATGCAAACACATACTCTCTGACAAAGGATGGAGTTCGCCACAAATTGAAGCCCATGAAAAAGGAAGGTGAAAAGGTATGTAGCAGTGCTAGGATTTGTCTTGTTGATGGAAGGAAGTTTTTAGATGGCATGAAACATCAGCGTATGTGCTATGCTTTGATTCCTAGGAAAGATAAAGAAGGTAGTAGTGAAATACCATTTGAAGTTTCAGATTTACTAGGGGAATTTGGAGATATTATCTCTGATAATGTTCCAGATGGATTGCCACCAGTAAGGCAAATCAGTCATCAAATAGATCTGATTCCAGGAGCTAGTTTGCCTAACAAGGCTGCTCACAGGATGACTCCTACTGAAACAGAGGAGCTAAATAGACAGGTTCAGGAGTTGTTGAGGAAGGGCTTGATTCGAGAGAGCCTGAGTCCATGTGCAGTACCTGCAGTACTTGCACCAAAGAAGGATGGAGAGTGGAGGATGTGTACAGATTCTCGAGCTATAAATAGGATAACCATCAAGTACCGGTTTCCTTTACCAAGGATGGATGATCTTATGGACTGCTTGAGTGGAGCTCAGTACTTCACAAAGATAGATCTGAAGAGTGGCTATCATCAGATACGGATTCGAGAAGGAGATGAGTCGAAAACAACCTTCAAGAGCAAGGAGGGTCTTTATGAGTGGTTAGTCATGCCCTTTGGATTTGACGAACGCCCCAAGCACCTTCATGCGGCTCATGAATGAGGTACTTAAGAAGTTCTTGGGAAAATTTGTTATTGTCTATTTGGATGATATTTTAATTTTCAGCAAGGCTTTGGAAGAACATTTACTGCATATTCGTAGTGTCCTTGAAAGGCTAAGGGAAGAGAAACTGTTAATTAATCTAAAGAAGTGTGTCTTTGCAAAAAGGGAGTTAGTCTATTTGGGATTTGTTATATCACCTGAAGGTCTCAAAATGGATCCAGAGAAGGTAAAAGCCATTTTGGAATGGCCTACTCCAAGGTCTGCTACTGAGGTAAGATCATTTCATGGTCTGGTTAGTTTTTACAGGAAGTTTATTAAGAATTTCAGTGGCATATGTGCACCCCTAACTGATACAATAAGAGGGGATAGAAAAGAGTTCAAATGGACTGCAGCAGCTGCGAGAAGTTTTGAATTGCTGAAGAAGAAGGTGACTGAACAGCCTGTGTTGGCACTCCCAGATTTTAGAAAAGTATTCCAGGTGGATTGTGATGCTAGTGGTAGCGCTATTGGGGCTGTATTAAGCCAAGAAGGTAAGCCTATTGCATATTTTAGTGAAAAATTGAATGATGCAAAGAAGAAGTATTCTGTTTATGATCAAGAGTTCTATGCAATAGTTCAAGCCTTAAAGAAATGGAGGCATTATTTATTGCCAAAGGAATTTGTTTTGTATACTGATCATCAGGCACTACAATACCTAAATAGCCAAGGTAAATTGAATCAGAGGCATATGAAGTGGGTAGAATTCTTGCAGAGTTATACATTTGTGTTGAAGCATAGAAGTGGAAAATCTAACAGGGTTGCAGATGCATTAAGTAGGAGACAGTTGTTGCTTACAACAATGCAGGTTGAAGTAGTTGGGTTTGATGAACTCAAGAATTTGTACCCCGAGGATCCTGATTTTGCTGAAGCATGGAAAGCTTGTAAAGAACCTGTTGCTGTAGATAGAACCAAGTGGTTAGACTATTTGATTCAGGATGGCATGTTGTTCAAAGGTAATCAATTGTGCATTCCAAGGAGTTCCATGAGGGAAAATCTGATTAAGGAGAAACACAGTGGAGGGATGGCAAGACATTTTGGTCGGGATAAGACCATTTCCATTCTTAGAGAACATTATTTTTGGCCTCAAATTTCACAGGATGTGAAGAAGTTTGTACAGAGTTGCCAGGTTTGTCAAGTTGCCAAGGGGTTTAGTCAAAATACTGGCCTATATTAGCCATTGCCTGTTCCATCAAGGCCATGGGAGGACATAAGTATGGATTTTGTTCTTGGATTGCCAAGGACACAAAGGGGTAATGACTCAGTATTCGTGGTGGTTGATAGGTTCTCCAAAATGGCACATTTCATTCCATGCCACAAAACTCATGATGCTGTCCATATTGCAGACTTGTTTTTCAAAGAGGTGGTAAGACTACATGGTCTTCCAAGGAGTATAGTTTTTGACCGAGATACTAAATTTGTGGGGTATTTTTGGAGGACATTGTGGAAAAAGTTGAGAACAGACTTGAAATTCAGTTCCACGCATCACCCACAGACTGATGGCCAAACAGAAGTGGTAAATAGAAGTCTGGGCAATTTGCTGAGATGTTTAGTTGGAGATAAGCCCAAGGGATGGGATTTGATCCTACCACAGGCAGAGTTTGCGTATAATAACTCTGTAAATAGGAGTACTGGAAAATCACCATTTCAAATTGTATATGGAAATAGCCCAAGGGCTGCACCAGAATTGAGGAAGATAGAACAAGGGGAGAGAGCAAGTGCTGAAGCTGAGGAATTTGCTGAACACATCAAGCGTCTACATGAGGAGGTTCAAGCACACATTATCAAGATGAATCAAGAGTATAAAGCTAGGGCTGATGCAAGGAGAAGACATAAGGAATTCCAAGTAGGGGATCTAGTCATGGTGCATTTACGAAAAGAAAGATTTCCAGTTGGTACTTACAACAAGCTGAAAATGAAGAAATTTGGCCCCTACAAAATTTTGAAGAAACATAACTCAGGAAATGCATATGAGGTGGAGTTGCCAGATGGTATTCACATTTCTCCCATTTTCAACATTGCAGATTTAACAGAGTATCATGATGATGGTGCAAATGAGGAGCTGGTTTTAGAGCCATGTCCAATTCCTATTTCTAAGAAGGAGGAGATAGAAGACATTCTAGATCATCGTGTGGGTAGGAGTACCAGAAACAGGCAGTATGAAGAGTATTTGGTCAAATGGAAAGGACGGCCGATCGAGGGCTCAACTTGGATTTCAGCAGCTGAGGTTTCCCATTTGGGATTTCCTCTACCATCCATAAAGTGACAAGGTCACTTTTCAATCTACCCTGGGTGTCTGATGCAGGAGCATCCAGAGGTATAAGGGCAATCCTATGTCACCCAAAAAAAAAAATGTACTTAGACTTAGTTTCTGTTTCATGTCTTTACATTTTTGGATACCCATTTGGCTCAAATAAAGGTTTCAACTCTCATAGTTCAACTATCGGTGCATTTGAAAATCCCGAAAAAATAGGAGCATGCAATTTGGCCATCATTTTGGTGACCTAGAAGGTGTGACTTGGCCAGATGAATGTAATTGAGATTTAGAGCATTCCAGAAAAAGAATCAGGTCAAAAGGCCCCACGGTTTGAAAGTTATTGCAGTTTTTCGGGTTTTGGAGACCTCCTAAGAATGCTTCAAAGTTAGGTTTGGGGCATTAAATGACCTCGAAAAGGGTCGAAAAATGGGGGACGAGCGAATCTGGTCCATAGGGCTATAGAGCGCTTCGAGAGCTTTCCGAAAATGTAAACGGTTCGTCAATCGGAGCTACGGTTCAAAAGTTATGCCTCTCGGAAGTTCGGCTACCGTTTCTGGATTCTTCTAGATTTGCACCGACTTCTAATGCGGCTTCTGGAACCTTCTATTTTGTTGGTGGATGCCTACTAGCACTTTCTAGAATGTACTCCTAGTCCTTAACCCTCCGGGGTCTATTTAAGGAGATTTTTGGCATTGTAAAAGGCAGTTCGGATTGGAGCTTGAGAGGAGGTGCTAAAAGGAGAAATATTCTCCAGATTTATGCTATTGTAAGCCCGTAGGGCATGTTTTGAATCCTTATTTTCTCTGCACTGTTTGTACCAGCTTATTTTCTCAATTAATATAATTCCCCTTTTCTATTATCCATTCTGTTGTTGGGTTGTGTCCCCATCAAATTGTCCACTCCTTGACTAGTTGCTCCTCTTCTCCTTTGTAAATTTGAAATTGAATTTCTTTTTTCTTCTTTTTGGTTATTTTATGCTTAGATCAGGTTTTTGTATTGTTAAATGTGGTTTGAGTGTCCTTGTAGACGAGCCAAACTTTTTTCAAATTAAAAAATACCTTACTTTTAACACTAGTAGTCCAAAAATGGCTTGGGCCACAAGGAACTGCTAGAAGTCCCTGGGATTGGTAGGGGACTTCTAGCCATCCCCTAGCTGTCCCTTGCGTTCTTGACCTCTTTCAAAGTCATTTTGGGGATTGTTCCGAACTTTGGGAAAAGAGTATGAGAGGGGGGACAAAAAAATGATGTCCTTGTGTCCATGTGTTGTATTGGGGACATAAGCACGTCAAGCAACCCAAGGGATGCATATCTGTGAAAATAAATAATATATCATCAACATATAACGCAATGTATAGGAAATGATCACCATTTGATTTATAATAAGCACACCGATCTGATTTAGAAAGCTCAATTCCCAAACTCATGACTATGTTTCAAATTTCTACTAGCACATCTTTGGACTTTGTTTAAGGCCATGCAAAAAATTTCTTCAATTTATAAATGAGATAACTCTTAGTTTTACCATGCAGTGTTTTGGCTATGTTATATAAATATCTTCATCGAAATCATCATTAAGGAAATTAGTTTTTGTTGAATTAGTAGGTGCGAGAGAGATCTTTCATGCGTGCGATTGTATGCATTTTCTTGTTGAAGAATCCCCTGAATCAGTGTCAATTCTGTTCTCCTTATTATGTTTGCTGGATTAAGATGACATGGTATCCCTTGTGGATGACTTTGCATTATGGGTCCCTATGTATATTGTACATGGACCATTCAAGTCTTTGATATGCCATTAGTTTATATTTATTGTTTATCCTAACTACTATGAAGTGAAAGAAACAATGGTATTGGATGTCTCCTGACATTCCTCCATGAAGTTCTTTTGATTATGTTCAAGTCAATGACTTGTCTTCATAGCTGTTGTGTTGTCAATCGCTAGTCCTTTGTGTGAAGAGCAATGGAATTTTCTTGAATGGTTTTGTATTTATAATTCACAGTGATGTGTAATGGATGCTTATATGCATTCCATGGGTGACTCTTAGGTGCCATGTGAAAGCATATTTAGATTGGTTTTCTTTTGTGGAGCTATGTGACACTAGTTCAAGTGTGACAAAAGTTGTTATGAGGCTACTCCTTGTTTTTACAAATTTTGGCTTTTGTATTTGTTCATTTTGCTTAGTCTTGAGAATCTTTTGCTCTTTGTATTATTCTTGATATAGATGAGTGTGTATGATTTAATTTATAGATGCGCATGGTGTTTAATAAATGTGTAGATGCTATGCAAGCTATGCTTGTATTGTTTTCGACTTTTACTACAGATTATTATGAGATAGCAATCTCAAAATTATTGTGGCCATTTGATTAAGGTTGTGAACTTTGTATTTGGACTTGATCATTATTAATTTATTTCAATAAAGGAGACCTTCTTTCGCGTAGCTAGGTTTTTCCCTTGAGTAGGAGGTTTTTCCTAGGGTAAATTTCTGTGTATATTTGTTCTTCTATTTTGTTTAAGAAATATGCTCTTTGGTTTCACTACTTTAACATGGTGTCAAAGAGGGTATAAGAAAATGATCCAAACCATAATGGAACAATTGGATTCTAGAAGAATCTTCATGTCTAATGGGTTTCGAATATGCTGTTCAAAATGAGGGATTCATATGAAAACATGCAGTTGAAGAGCCGTGAGGGGTAGAATCTCTAATGAAGCTTCTTACTTGAATGGGGAGGATGCTGTCATGCTCATCTATGCTTGCATGCTTGGCATTCATTTCTATTAGGATAGCAGATGCGTCAGTGTTCAAGTTTTTCATTTCTGCTTGCACTATAACTGTGTGATGACAAAAGATCTATTGGTGAATTGTGAGGAAATTTAGGCAATAAAGAGATACACATTTTATGATTATACCTTTGAATATTGATCATGAATTTTAATGTAGTTAATATTTAATTCATGTTATATCACTAAGAATATTATATACTTATAGCATTGATCTGTATTTTTTTTCATGAATAGTTTAATTCTATGAACTATTGGTAATCTCTTTAAAAATGCTTCCAAGATGAGTTACAAAGTAACAAGATGCTGAAAGATTACATGCAAAGTCATGTAAGCTGAAGAAATGAACAAACATGAGGACTCTATTTGCAATCATGGGACAGAGTGGATGGCACACAACTTCGTTAAAGAGGGAGAACCTATATAGATTATATATGCATTCAAAGGAAGAAATTAGATTCAAAGGGAGCTTGTGTCAAACAGGGAGAGTGCCAAGTCCTTCATAGAGGATTGTTAAAATTCAAACTTATAATTTCAAAATATAATTGCTTATATAAGTTTGATTTTAATATTTTCTTTAATATAATCAATATAGATTATATTGCAATGTATGATTAAGGAAAATCCAAACTTTTGTAAATACACCACGCTGACTCGAGGGATATAAATCTATATAATAAAGATCACATGCAATAAGCAAAGATAAAAGTCTTTTGATGACTTGGAATAATTATGTGTTCACAATGCTTTTAACCTTCGCAAGAATGCATTGAAATAGGGATATAAGGAGTCACGTCCTCGAAGGACGTGATTCCACATTGGAGATGGCTCTTCCAAACCTTAATACATAACTTCAGTGATTTGTTAAACATAAACTTTATTAAGCCCGAACAATATGAAGACAATTCGATACACATAAAATATATATGGTTATCAATGTGTGTGTGTGTGGTATATATATATATATATATATATATAATGTCATCATAATGATGTCATATATTATAAATATGAATAGGAAGAATTTGTCCTTATAAAACTAACACATCAACACTCCTCTTAGTTTAGAAGGATAAACACAAGGAAAATAAGAAGACAATAAAAACAAATCAAAAAATTCTTTGATCAGAATCCTTCTTATTTAAATGATATCATATGGTTATTTGGCTATTAGGATGTTATCATTCTAAATTTTGAGCATTGGCCTATCAGAACATCAATCAAATGATATTCACCAAGTACTCTTGAGCAATGGCCTATCAAAACATCAACTAAACGATGTTCACCAAAGCACTCAAAATGTGGTAATGGCCTATTAGAATATCAAGGCAAGATGTTCACCAAGTACTGAAAATATATCTATACGAGGAACTTGTACATAGTTAATTAATGACATCTAACACCTAGTTGTTGATTTATAAGATAAAGCCTTTCATGAAAGACATTTACACAAAATGTATATCATGATACAAGTTATTGTAAGGTCGTCACCTTTCAATAACTTCTCCAATTACAAGTGAAATCATTTGAAAGTCGTCACTTCCTCATGAAGTACACAGGTTTCATAAACATTTATAATATATATATTCAATGTACAATAATCAATCTTTCTGAGATATTTTCTCAGAATTTACAATCATACCAAGCTCTTTACAAAAATGTTTCACTTTTGTCACAACAAGAGATTTAGTAAGAATGTCGGCAGTCTGATTTTATGTACTGATGTATTCCAGCTTGATCACGTTCTTCTCAACCATGTCTCCTACATAGTGGTAAGGTATCTCAATATGTTTAGATCTATTATGAAATACTGGATTTAGGGAGAGTTTGATGCAGCTTTGGTTATCACAATAGATAATGGTAGGAGGTAGATGCTTTCCAACTAGTCCAATTAAAAGTTTTCTCAACCATACTGCTTCTTGAGCCCCCACAGATGCTACTATATATTCTGCTTTAGTAGAGCTTTGAGCTACAGAAGATTGTTTTCTACTAAACCATGATATCATTGCTGATCCCAAAGTAAAACAATATCATGATGTACTTTTTTGATATAAGGAGTTACCAGCCCAATCTGAGTCAGTCTAACCACTTAGATTTAATTCAACATTTATGTATTTTAGTCCATATTCAACAGTACCACGAAGATACCTAAGGATGTGTTATGCTACTACTAAGTGAATTTGTTTGGGTTTACACATAAACTGACTTAGGGCATTTACTGTGTAACAAATGTCAGGTCTTGTATTTACCAAGTACATTAAGGATCCAATAATTTGACAGTAGAGAGTAGGATCAGCATTCTTAGAATCTTTAGTAGCTTCTTTCAGCTTTTGCAAGTTTGTTTCCATAGGAGTCTTCATGAGTTTGCTATCCAACATTCCAAAGCGTTTAAGTATATCCCTTGTATACTTTCCCTTGATTTAGAATGATCTCATTAGTATGTTGCCATACTTCTAGTCCTAGAAAATAGTTTAGAAGTTCCAGATCCTTCATGTCAAATTCAGATGCTAGATCTTGTTTGCAATCTACAATAAGACAATCTTCTCCTATAATCAATAGATAATCCACATACGGTACTAGAATCAACATAACACCTTATTGTATTTTGAAGTATAAATTTGGGTTTTCATCATTTTTAGTGAAACCAAGTTTAGTTAAATGATGGTCTATTCGTTCATACCAAGCTCGGCGAGCTTGTTGTAGTCCATACAATGCTTTCTTTAATTTGCACACATGTGACTATTGGTTATGTAAAACAAATCCTTCAGGTTACTCGCGATACACTTCTTCTATAACACCATTCAGAAAGGCGGTCTTGACATCCATTTGATGGATTTCCCATCCTTTAGAGGCAGCATGGCTATTACAATTCTAATAGAAGTATATTTGGCTACAGGAGCAAATTTTTCTTCATAGTCGATTCCTTCCTTTTGAGGAAAACGTCTTGCAACAAACCTAGCTTTATATTTGTCAATACTTCTGTTTGCAGCATGTTTAATTTTAAATAACCATTTTGAAAATACGAGTGATTTATTTTTGGGTCTAGGAACAATATCCCAAATATTGTTCTTAAGGATAGAGTTGTATTCTTCAGTTATGGCATCTTTTCAGTTTTGTTGTTTCATGGCTTCTCTTACATTTGAGGGTTCAAAAATTTGATAGTTCACTCATGAGTGTAGAATAACTAGAAAACATATTTGGACATTTTCTTTCTTTGATGGGTTTTGAAGGAGCTGTACTATTTTCTTCAATTCGTTTTCTGGCCCATAGTGGTTGCTTCTTTTCTTTAGAATTGTAAGACATATCCATAGGTTCAAAAGAGTTATCTTCTTCTGTTTGATTCTCCCTCTCAGTCTCAAGGGATTCTTCTTCTATGTTTTCTTCATCATTTGATTCATTTTCAAATTTAGATCTTTTGTATGCAGTGTCTCCATCAAATATTACATCTCTGCTTAATTCAACATTTCTTTGCCTAGGGATGTATATGCGATATGCTTTAGAAGTTTCACTATATCCTACAAAGATATCTCTTTTTCCAGAGGGTTCCATTTTAGATCTTTTCTCTTTAGGAATGTGAATAAAGATAGGGCACCCAAATATTCTTAGATGTCTGAGATCAGGTTTCCTCCTAGAAAATGCTTCTTTAGGAGTTTTATTATCAAGATGAGAGTGAGGACATCTATTCTGAATATAAACAACAATGTTAGAAGCTTCACCCCAAAGAAAGGTTTCTAAGTTTTGATCATGAAGCATGGCTTTAGTAGATTCCACAATAGTTCTGTTCTTCTTTTCTGCTACCCCATTTTGTTGGGGATTGTAAGGTACTGAGAGCTCCCTCTTAATCCCAACATTTTTGCAATAATTTTGAAAAATATTTGAAGTATATTCTCTGACATTATTTGTTCTTAGAGTTTTAATTTTCTTGCTAGATTGATTTTCTGCAATGGATTTGAATTCTTTAAACTTGTTCAAAATCTCTTCAGATTCTTTGCATTTAAGAAAGTAGATCCATTTCTTTCTAGAGTGATCATCAACAAAGATGATGTAGAAAGAGAAACCTCCTAGAGAAGAAACAAACATTGGCCCGCACAGGTCGGAGTGCACAAGCTCCAACACTTCTTTGGTTTTACTTTTCGTATTATGAAAGGTAGATTTAGTATTCCTCGCTAAAGCACAACCTTTACATCTGCTTTCATGATTAAGGTGAAGTTTGGGTAACCTTGTTACAATTTTCTCAGATGAAGGTAATCCTCGGAAATGAAGATGACCTAGTCTCCTATGCTAGATTACATTTTCTTTAATGGAGTCATTAAATAGAGCAATAGGAGAGTTTGAGTTTAGCTTGTATAGGCAACTATGTCTAGAGCCAATTTTGAAAGCATTCTTTATGTTTGAACTCTTGGGCCTAGCTAAAACTTTACCCTCCATAAATGTGACTTAGTATCCTTCATCTTCTAGTGCAGATATAGACATCAAATTTCTCTTTATACCAGGTACATAAAGAACCTTAGTTCAATTGAAGTGCCCAATTTTAGGTTTATAGTACAATTCCCAATGCCTTTTACTGGATAGCTGGTGTCATCTCCAATGGTTACATCATCAACATAGTCTTCTTTAATTGAATCAAATTGTTCTTTGAAACCAATGATAGTATGAGAAGCTCCACTGTCAATTACCTAGGTATTTGATCTGTTCGATACTTCACTAGAGAGAGCTGAATAGAAAGCATTATTCTCTAAACTTTCATTTGAATTGTTGACTTGAGCAAATGTGGCTAGTTGTTTTAGACTATCGGGACATTTATATGCTGGATTTCCATACTTATCACATCTGAAGCATTGCATTTTGGAGAAGTCTGGTTGCCTTCTCTTTCCTTCAAATTTTTGTTTCTTCTTTCTTTTATCTACTTGAGTTCAAAGAGCTTGTATGTCTTCTTTTGTAGAAGAGATACCTATGCCTCAAGATATTAACATACATTCCTCTTGTATGCAATTTGCTTTGAGTTTGTGAAGTTTAGGAAACTTGGATTGAGAGCATACTCCTTGTCTGAATGTATCCCAAGATGCTGGGAGACCTTTTAAAGCCATTATGGTTAGTTCCTTGCCATTACTAATATGACCTACTGTAGATAGTTGATTTCTTAACTTAGTTATCCTTATAAAATACAAAGATCTCGTTTCCCCTTTATTCATCTTTATGTTAGAGAATTTGTCTCTTAATGTAGTAATCCGAATAGTATTGTTGATTTCAAACATATCTTCAAGAGCTTTGTACATTTCATATGCTGTGTCTAGCTCTGCTATGGTTGGAAGTAAATGAGTTTTAACACCATCCACAATTAACTTTGTAACTTTGGTGTTGTCGATTTCACATTTTGCCAATTCATCATTGCCTTTGGGTGGTTCAGAGTTTTCAATAAGTTGCTTTAATCCGTTGTCCTTTAAGATTAATTTCGTCCGCAATTTCCATCCTGCAAAGTCTGAATCACCTTCTAGTCTTTCTTCTATCCTCATATCATTCACCATTTTAATTTAACAAATTTAGAGAATATTTGGGTGTACTATTAATAAGTTTGAATCAGATCGATTCTCAGGCCTGCTCTGATACCATGTTAAAACTCAGACCTATAATATCAAAATATAATTGCTTATATAAGTTTGATTTTAATATTTTATTTAATATAATCAATATAGATTATATTGCAATGTATGATTAAGCAAAATCCAAACTTTTCTAAATACACCACGCTCACTCAAGGGGTATAAATGTATATAATAAAGATCACATGCAATGAGCAGAGATAAAAGTCTTTTGTATACTTGTGATAAGTATGTGTTTGCATTGCTTTTAACCACCGCGGGAATGCATTGAAATAGGGATATTAGCGTCACGTCCTCGATGGGACGTGACCCTGATGGCTCTACCAAACCATAATACATACCTTCAGTGATTTATTAAACACAAACTTTATTAAGCCTGAGCAATATGAAGACGATTTGATACACATAAAATATATATGGTCATCAATATATATATATATATATATATATATAATGTCATCATAATGATGTCATATATTATAAATATGAATAGAAAGAATTTGTCCTTATAAAACTAATACATCAACAAGGATCATTAGGCTTGTGTAAAAGTGGGACTGCAAAAGCTCCTTGTTTGGTCAAACATTGGAGCCAATTAATTTATTGTGATAATGAAAGCTGTGAATATACTGTCCTTGTTGAGAGGGAGTCTCGGTTGACTAGGAGTCTCAACATTCAGATGATATTTTATGTGCTTTAATGAGTTCTTGTTTGTGAGGGAGAAGTTCGAGGTGCAATCTCTTCTTAATGAGTTCTTCTTTGTGAGGTAGAAGTTTGAGGTGCTATCCCGTGTTAGTGAGTTCTTCTCTGTGAGGTAGAAGTTTCAGGTGGAATCCCTTGTTTGTGAGTTCTTCTTTGCGAGGCAGAAGTTCGAGGTGCAATCCCCTGTTGATGTGTTCTTCTCTGTGAGGGAGAAGTTCGAGATGCAACCCCTTGTTAATGCATTCTTCTTTGTTAGAGAAGTTTGAGATGAAAGCCCTTGTTCACCCTCTGGGAGTAGCTATGTTGGATCCACCCTAATGGAGTAGCCATGCTGGAAGTCATGCTGAGATGACCATATTATGATGAGATTTTGTTATTGACACTTTTTTTTGGTTGCATCTGTGTGTACTCGTCATGTGATGACATATTGATGATCTCTCTCTTGCTAAGAGGTAGTGGTGAAATAGGAGCTGTGAGAGAGATCTAATATTCCTGTGATTGTTTAGACTTAGCTGTTGAAGAGTCTGCTGAACCGATGTTGGTTCTTTTTCCCTTATTATGTTCACTAGATTAAGACGACATTGTTCGTTGATGACCTGGTATTATGGTTTGTTGTGTATATTGTACATCTACCATTCAAGTGTTTGATATGCCATCAGGTTATATTTATTTTTTGTCGTAACTGCTATGAAGCAAAATGGATGATGGTATTGGATGCCTCCGCACAGTTCTCCACAAAGTTCTTTTGAATCTGTTGAAGTCAATGACTTGCATTCATAGCATCTCCTCACATTCCTTCGCAAAGTTCTTTTGATTATGTTGAAGTTGATGACTTGTCTTCATAGCTGTCGTGTTGTTAATCACTTGTTCATTGTGTGAAGAACGATGGAATTTTTTTGAATGGTTTTGTATTTCTGATTTGTGGTGCTGTGTAACAAATGCTTTTATGCATTCTGTGGGCGACTCTTTAGTGCCCTGTGAAGCATGCTCGGAATGGTTTTCGTTTGTGGAGATATGTGACACTATTTCAAGTGTGATGGAAGTTTTTGTCAGGCTGTTCCTTGTTTTTACAATATCTGGCTTCTGTATCTTTGTGTTTTGCTCAGTCTTAGGAATCTTTTGCTCTTTTTATTATTCTTGATATAGGTGAGTTTGTATGATCTAATGTGTAGGTGCACATGGTTCTTGATTAATGTGTAGATGCTATGCAAGCTATGCCTGTACTGTTTTTTACTTTTACTATGGATTGTTATGAGATAACAATCTCAGAATTATTTTGGTCATTTAATTAAGGGTGTGAGATTTGTATTCAAAATTGATCATTATTTCAATAAAGGAGAATTTCTTTGTGTGGCTGGGTTTTTCCCTCGAGTGGGAGGGTTTTCCTAGGGTAAATCTCTATGTATATTTGCTCTTGTATTTTTTTAAAGATATCTACTCTCTGATTTTGCTGTTCATGTTCACTACATTAACAATTTTCACATTCATTTGCTCATTTTCTAAATTATAAGCAACATGGTGTCATTTTCGCAGCACGAGGGAGTATATGAGCATAATTAACACCATCTACTTGGCAGCTTTGTCATATGCTTCTGATACCTCCATTTCAACCAGTTTTCTTCTTAAACACCATTTTTTACCAACACATTTTTGTCCTTAAAGCAATGGTACAATTTTTTTTGTATCAATATTTTTCGTAGTTGTCATTTCTTCATCCATGACAACTTATTAGGATTTTACATTATTCATATGTAATGCCTCTTCTACAAATCTAGGTTCATTTATTTTATGAATCAAAGCAAAAATGCATCTCCAATTATGAGATGAATACCTTTTAGGTGGTTGCCTATGGCTTGAAGACTTTCAACCAAGCTATGTTGTAGGTTCTTTGTCCTCTTTTGAAGATTTGGAGCTAGATGAGCTCTACCCAACTTCTTGTATATACAAGGGTCTCAATTCTATATTCTTAGGTGTAGAAGGACGTTGAACCACGTCTTCTTGTTTAGTTTGTTTTGGCTACTATGTAACATAAGAGGACTTAGTTTCTCTAAAATAATGCTGATAACTTTACCTAACGAAAATGCATTTCACAAACTTGTTCTTCAATTTTGTTGGCTTTTCCTTTGGCACATATGTATATGCCTCACAATCAAAAACTCTAAAAGGTCTCAGTGAAGGCTTATGCCAACATAGGTGCTTTATAAACAAGAGTTGATGTAGGAGACTTGCTAAGTAGTAGGCAATGAAAACAACTTCATCCCAAAACTTTTGTTCTAGATTAACACCAATCAAGATACTCTCAACCTTCACTATTAGTGTCCCATTCATTCTTTTTGCAACACCATTTTGTTTGTGAAGAATACAGAGTTGTATTTTATCTATGAATGCGAAGACCTTTGCAAAATCCATGAAAATCATTAGAGCAAATTTCACCGCCATTTTAGTCCTCAAATATCCAATATTCTTTCCAATCTGCAACTCAACCATTGCTTTAAATTATTAAAATCGATTGGAAACTTCAGATTTACTCTTCAGAAAATATATCCCCACCCTCCTACTGTAATCATAAAAAATGAGACATAATATGTGGATTTGTAGTGGAAGAAACATCTACAATACCAAACACATTAGAATGAATAAGATCCAATACACCATGAGATCTACAGTAAGTTGAGTAAAAATGAGCAGATCTTTGTTTCCCATCATCCTCATAGATATTAAAATTAAGATTACAATCATTGAAACCTTCAACAAAGTTTCTATTTCTCAAGATTCTTAATCCTCTTTCTCCAATATGACTAAGTCTTCGGTGCCATAACCTAGTCTTATTTGTGGGTAACTTTGGTTTAGAAGAAAGAGGACTATTAGGTACTCAAAATCTGCTATTTGCTACATGTTAAACCTTTATTTACAATTTTTTTTACAGAAGTAATATTATAACCAACCAGTAGTGTATGTCTAGCTTATAATGTGCCAAATTTTACACCTTTAGCAATCACCATAGTGCCTCTAACCATTTTGCATCCTGCATCATAAAAGACTGCTTGCACAATACATCTAAATAACAAGTTTCTTGTTAGTCAAGGGATATGCAATACACCATTGATCCTTTTGTTTTTACCATAAAGAAACCTATTTCTAACTTTACCACAACCAGCAATATCTAAATGTGAATCATCACCCAAGTTTACCTTACCTCTACCACATATTTCATATTTAGATTACCAATCTCTATTAGAGGTCATTAGAAAACATGGACCTGAGTAAACTAACCATACATTATTATCTACATGAGTGACCAAAACTACAATGAACACATCGCCATCTTCCTTCTCAAACTTAGAAATACAATCTTTTTAATCTCTTTTCTTCTTTTTCCTTACGAAAGTGTCCAGGCCAATCACAATTGCAACAAATAACTTTGGACTTTCCAAGAGATTAGGATCTCCCCTTGGACTTTGATTTATTATGCTTCTCACTCTTCTTGCCTTTTCCTTAAGGTCTTTCTCAAACATTCAATGCTTCAATAGCATTGATGGATATGTTCCTCCTCATCTCTCTGAAAAGCAAACATTCCACCAGATCTTCAACCTTCAAAATAATAAGAGTCTTGTGGATAGCCATAAAAAGAGAATCCCATGAATCAAGCAAAGAACAAAGCAAGATCTGACATTGCATCTCCTCATCCATCTTGACGCTAACAAATGACAATTGAGTCATTGACACATTAAATGCAACTGGTCTGTAAATCATCTACCCTCACCAAGTTTCTTCCATTGCTTCTTTGCAAAGTACTCTTCATGGACATTGATTAAAACATAGTATGCATTTTTTAATGTAGAGTATGTTTTGGTTCAAACAAAGTGTTGCATTTTGGAAAATGTCTGAACACGCATGTGGAGAAGTGTTCTTATGGATGTTGAGGGTGTCTTGATTCACAAGATGAGTTTTGTACTTATATTTGATTAGGTGTGTCCTTGATGGTGTGTGATTTTTAGTGTACTTTTTTTGTAGTTAATACTGGTATTCCTACCTTTGTTTAGAGTGATGTAAGAGGGAGCTACGTTAGAATATGATATCAACGATAAGTTAGTAATAAGGATATAGATAGTTTGTTAAAATAAAGGTTTGTCAATAAATGATTGTTAGTAGTTAGTAAATAACTCAAGGTGGTTAGAGAGTTGGTTTTTGGGAAAATGGATGGATTTAAAAGTTGCTGGAACTTAATGATTAATTACTTGGGAGATAATACTATCTCACACAGCAGTTATAAAATTTAATAATATCTAGCCATATTTCTAGACCTCTTTTTGACCATCAAAGATTTTGGCTTATCTAATGATGTAGGAGTTAGGGTTTGTTTGGAAAAATAGAATAAATATGATGTCATCATCTAGAAAATGATATCTTTCACCTAAATCCAAGCAATTTTGAAACATTCAAGATTTCAATTTATAATTTGAATTACTAAATTTGCAACTAAAGGATTGTATTATTGGAAAAAGAAAACATTCACAACTAGTTGTGAATTTAACTTCAATCTACTATGCCTTCCTTGGATGGATTTGCTAAGAATCACACTAAAGAACAAGATAAATTAATTTAGATAGATGCACTCGAGTGTTCTAAATCATAAGCATTGATTGCAAACCAATTGAACAAGGGTAGAAAGCTTCTAGTACTTTAGATAAGAAGTAAAAGACCAAAATCACAGTCCTCTTTTGCTACCAAGACAACCACAAACCTCTTCTACAACAACAACAGATTCATTGCCCTCTTATTGTTCATTACATTGAAGGGCTATAACTCAATTGGTGAGGGTGATAACATGTTCATTTATTATGTCATCTATTGAGATTCAAAACCCTTGGAGGTGCTATGATTAAGGAATGAGGTCAGGATTGTGCTTTGGGCAACTTTGGTTGAATGGATACCCCTTAGTCATTAGCTCTTAGTCAAAAAGGTTACACTTAAAGGTTTGTGCTCCTGTATTTGCTAGTGGAAACTATTTTGTGGACTATATAGTAGGAAGCTGCATGATGAGTTCAAATTTATGAAGAAATAGGTATATTGGTTGACTAGTATATTTAAGAAGAACAACCCGAGTCTTCTTGATTCTCATTTGCAGGTTTCTTCCTCCTCTTCTTGTAAATTTGTTAAAGGGAAACAAGGCACTAGTTGAAATTCTCTTTCTCTTCTAAGTCAATTTTAGATTTCAGCGCTTCACATTACATGGCCTGTTTGAAAGATGTTTGCTTCTCCTTAAAGCTAGGCTCTATACCACAAAATGTCATGTTTGATTTTACTTAAATAGAAGTTTGCAAGATTAGATATGTTAATGTGGGTGATGGAAAATTTAATGACGTCTTTTGTGTACACTCCTTTTTAGCAAGTTTCTCTTCTGTTTATTAAATCACTGCACGTGGGTACAAATAAGAGAGTTGAACTAACTTAAGACTTAGTTGTAATATTGGTGAGTAGAATATAATGCTCTAGTTGTAGTTAGGAAGGCTAATCACTCGTCCAAATTGTATGCGTTTTCTTTCTTTATGCAAAAGTTTCCTTCAATTGCACTTTTTAAGAATGCTAATTATGGAAGTAAATTTGGCACAAGTGTTTTGACCATCTTAACCAACAATTGAGTTAAAATGATCTGTTAAAATCCACTTTTCTGATTGGTTGTGCCACAAATGTATCACTAGAAAACAGTTCGAAGAGAAGTTTGAAAAATTAAAGTCTTGGTGGACTTCACAAGGTTTAGAATTCTTTCACAATGATCTATCAGCCTCCTTGCAATCTTTATCAGCAAAGTCTGATATGTGAAAAATAATAATACAGGGTTTCAATTTTTCAAATAATGTCTTGGGTTTTCTTACTAGCAAATAAATGTAATTTTCTTTTCAAAAGAAATGTTTTTTTTTTGAAGACGAGCATTGTTTTTCATGTTTGCTTGTGGGTTTTCCTAGCTATGGTCGGGTTTTTCCATACTTGCAAGGTACCCAAGACTATAGGGTTGTGTCCTTGGTATACATAGACTGGACTTATACTTGTATTAGGACCTGTCCCATTTGATATGATGATGGTGAATAACCTGGCAGACCTACCCACGTGGTACTCGGAACAAAGCTGCTACTTGTGCAAACCCAAGTTGGATTCATACCAGTATCTAGACCTGTCTAATTCAGCATGATGATGATGATGCCCTAAATAGTAGAACCTGGTAAGATAGTCTCTTATGTGATAGATTGATACAAATCTCGCTTAGTGGAAATCCTTTTTTGATCTAGTATTGTTGAGGTCAAACTCTTATTGGTTCAATAAAAATAAGTTTAAAGTTCAAGCCCTTTCTGATGCAACCAAAGTAAAGCTCAAACCCATCTTTATTGATCTCTGCATTCTGGTTTATCTCCGTTCCATATACATGTTAATATTTCTGTTTGGCTGCTGCAGGAGTTATACTCAAAGCTACATCTGAAGTATAAGCGATTAAAGGTTTGAATATCCACACTTAAAGTTTTACATCTTGTGTAATGACATTTTTGCAAATTTAGTAACAATCAATCTATGTAATCCTATATGGTCTTTTACTATGCCTTAGGATTTACTTATCTCTTTTTGGTACATTTCTATAAAGGAAAGGAAGTTTAGTGAAGTTGAGGAATATATCGAAGAGCAAAACAGGAATCTTGTTGCATACACAAAAGGTAAATGATGTCCACAACATTTTTTTTGTATTAAAATTTTAATAATTGATTCTTCTAAATATGCATATGGATACCATGTGAGAATCATTTTATTTACAGCAAATGTTTATTTCTTTCTCATTATATTCATGCTAAACTTTGCTATGAGATTGTGTACATTGGTAAAATTCTTTAAAGTGTTATTCTTAATGAAAAATTCCACTAACAGGCATGATCATAGAGACTTCTATAGTTGATAAACTAAATTAACTGCAATGTACAAGAGTGTAGTATGTGAACTGACATTCTTTATATTATGCAAAATACAAAGATAAAATACAGTATGGACGTACTAATGTGGAAAGAGAAAAATTAAGAAGAAATACTGTTGTATTGATAGGCCACTTCTGAATCCTGTTGCAAGTAATTTTCTTCAGCAACACTCCACCTCTGTGATAACATGGGTTGTATTTGCCCTTGAAGCAGTCGGAAATGGCAAGTCTCATCAAGCAAATGCTTGTTTTTCAATTTTGTCAAAATACTAGCAACTGCCTTTTGACCCTAAACTGAGTATATTCTATATTTATAATGGGATTTTGTACATCTCTCTCTCTCTCTCTCTCTCTCTCCCCGAAAGTAATTTGTTACATACTTCTTATCATTATGACTTGTTGGAACCCTACATTTTCGCAAAATTAGTAGTTCTAGATCCAATCCCAAAATGGGATTTCTCTATGCAATCATGCACATCTAAGCATTCTTTCACATTCCCACCTCTAGAAACTGATTTTAATGTATAAGTAATCAATTTCTAGGCATGTATGGATTTCCAAATGCAAAATTACCCTAGGTAAGTGTTTTTGGACTATAATTTCTTTTCACTGGACCATTCTTATATCAATCTATTTATTCCTATGCATTCTTTATGTTCATATGCCTTACGAAAATTTACAAATTCTTATGATATCATTTGATTGTTTTCCAGTTAGATTGATATCATTATAATACGAATTGTCACTGCATTTTTTTTCTCCATGTGGAGGAATGAGATGATAAGAACTAATGGACAAGGCATTGGCTCTATGTATGGCAAGGTCCTGAAAGTTCATCCCATTAGAGAGACATCTAGGCATTGGCATGGAACCTGAACACTAGAGAAAACATTTTGGTCTTTGATTCAAGACATAAGGAGCTCTCAAAAGTTGTATTGATGAATTTCGTAATAACGGAATAACTTACCCCAATAATATGTAAAAAGGACAAATGATCGAGTTGATATACACCAAAAAATTCCATATAGGTAGGAAATACAAAATATTGGTAGGACATATACCAATTTCAAAATGAACATGCTAGAAACCAACATCAGAGTAACATAGCCTGACAAGACTCATCTGAATGGTTTACAATATTATAGAAATAAAATTGAAGTCATAGTAATGCCCAACGAAGGTGATCGAATAGTCTATACCGATAGCACAAATTAAACAAAGGAAACATTGCAGGTCGAAGTAACTTGCACCGAGGAATCCTATCAGTAAGACTTATACTAGTTGTATAGTGGAAATTTGTCTTGTTGATAATTGATGAGGTTATCGGGAACACATCCTCCAATACAATATAAATTTGGAATTCTCTTTGACAAAATTCCAAGCAATAAGACTTATCATCATAACATATGAAGACAACTGATGTGTGGGAAAGAATCCATGCTCTGGAAGAAAGAATGTGCCTCTTGACAAAATTTGCTGTCAAGGTGACACATGCAGCTGCAACCACGCCACACTTGCTTAAAGACCAGGAGGGTGATCTGCCAAAGGAGGACTCCAAAATGTTGTTTGACTTCCTTGCCAAAGATTGGGCTAATATCCTCTTGGGGAGGAAGGAGGCCAAGAAACCTTAAGGGCTCTTTCCTTCTAGTTTTTCATGTTGTTTTTTTGCTGGTTGTTGAACTTGGCTGGGTTTAAGGCAGTTTTGCTTTTGCTTTTATAGTTCCTTAGCTTTTTTAGTTCTAGTACAGGCAGTATTTTGTTATGCCTATTGGAACACTTTTAGTTAAGTTCTCAAACTATGTTTTTGTGTTTTAAGTGGTAGGGGTAATCTGCTGGTGGTTCACCAATTTGATTGTTTAATGGGCCAGCCCCCTAGTTTTCGCTGCTTTTAATTGAAAAACATATGAAGATGACTATTATCATTATGAGCTTTCTTGATGCTTGATGGGGTTATCAAGGAAACTCGTGGCGATAAAAGGGTTTAAGACCATTAAGATAATGACCGGGAAAGCATATGACGATTGAAAAGAATGAAGACATTGGTACTAGTCGATAGACCCATCGATGAAGCTAACATTATCACCGAAGCACATTTTGACTTGCCTTGATACTTGATGAGCTTATTAGAATGATCTATGGTGATATGGTGATCCTCAAAGTAACATACACTATTGAAGTAAGTGATTTCAAGTTGTTTCAACACTTGATGGAGTTAGCAGGATAACTTATGCTAATAGTGATTGGTTGTGTAATACTGATGGATGAAATAAGTGGAATCATATGTATTGATGTCCTGAAGACTCTTGCCTAAGAAGCTAGACATCAGATAAAGTTACACCAATAAATCATTAGTATAACTCTCACTATCGATATATTACTAAATTGAATTGCCCACTCCCCGACGGAGTCATCGGCATGAGCTCTACTGATTTTACAATGACATAACGGTTTCAGAGATTGGAGAAGTTAGGCTACATCAATGGTACCAGAAAGAGTAACATTGCCACAAAACCCTACGTCAATTGTTAAGAGCAAAGTACTAAGAATTTGCAGATTCAAAACTAAATGTATTCACAACAACAGATGAAGAAGGTGTGTCGGGCTTGACAAACAAAAACAAAGAATTAACAGGGAAAGATAAATGATTGAATGAGTGCAAGGAGATTCTTGCTAAAGCCTTAGATGTTGTACTGGTACATATCGACAATGAATAACTTGAAGGGGCTACAATCTACATGGAGCACTTCATCCAATTGGATGCAATCATCAGGGACACCATGCATGATCCAAGAGCTATCTTGAGCACATCCATGAATGTGGCATCCTATTGGGAGATTGATAATTTGCCATTTGAATTCTACAATACTATTTTGAAATTGTTGTTATGTTAATCAATTTTGTTGCAACTATGTCAGAATTAGTTGTCAATCAGGAACAATTGTGTCATAGTTATGAAAGAGTTTGCCTTCTCATTTGAAACTAAATTCTCATCTATAAGTATAGGATCATTTTGTCCAGAAGATATATGAAATTAATGTCAGATCTTTTTGTAACAAATTTTGAGTATTGTCTATTGGGAATACAAGGTTGGCAAAGGCATTACCGTTTGTAACTAGTTGATCATACTATGCTTGTTTCAATATAAAGATCGGGTGTTATTCAATTTCTTAGGTTGTTTATCTTTCAATCATTGATTAGTTCTCTGTAAGATTGCTGCAATGTGTGATCTTGTGTTATTATAATTTGATTTCAATGTTTGTTTGAATATCAATTTGAAAGATTGGCTATCGAACTTCAAATTGTCTTAATGGTCTTTCAAAAGAGGGTTAAAATCCGTAAGACTAACTGAAATAATAGATGTAAATTAATTAATACACACAGATACCTTTCAAGGGATGGTCTCTCTTTAGTAGTGAGTTATTACAACTGTCTTGTAGAGTTATACATAAGATCAATTAGTTGAAATGGTAACATCATTAAGAAGTGAAGGCACTGGTCTGAAATTGCGTTAAGATATTATAATCAAGTAATTCAGAGCAATCTCAATTGATTTAACTAAATCCACAACTTACATTCACAACAAAGCAATCTCACTTATATAAATCATTTTTTTCATAAAATGTTCACAATTGATCAACCTTTGAGACTCATTGCCATCTTGAAGAGATCACCAAAGAATTAAATTTGTGACACAAAAGCCTCGAACAAGAAGATTGAGTTAGAGGTGAAGGCTCACTTGCCTAGGTTTAGCGAAGCTTGAAGTCTAGGAAAATCTAGTAATTCCCATTCGTTGGCCAAAGTCGATTGAGAAGTCCATACGAGAAGTGGCAATACTCTAGGATTTTCGATCTGTGGTTTTAAGAATTAACATGACTAACTTGCACCATTCTTTTTTGTTTGAATCTTTATGCCACTAAAAATTTCTTAAAAGCTTTTTTAATTGATCAAATTTAAAAGCTAAATCTATCACCTTCCCACATAGGATTCATTAATAGTCTTTGTTCTCTTTGTTTCATTTTGTTGTCTTTTTCCCTTTACTAAATGGTTGCAGGATCATGGAATTAAGCTTTTTAAGTCATCTGTAGTGGTAGAGGAAGGAAGTGCTTAGCCAAGAAATCTATTGAGATCAAGAGAGCACATGGATATGGCCCATGGGGAGACAAAACTAGAGATAGCATTTAAAGCGGTACAATTGCATGAACAATAGAGAAATGACTCAAATTGAATGCGTGGTAATATGATTTGAGAAAGCCATTAAGTACACACCACTATATGGGAATTGAAAGATGAATTTAAATTTCATATTGCTCGAAGAAGGGCGCCCTTGTCAAGTGGACGTAACTGGTTTCACTTTAAAAAAGGTTTTTCATTGATGTCACAAACAACGATTAATGAACAACATATCCTAAGATAGTATGCTCAAATAATATATGTAATTCATGGATATTGCAATGGTTTAAAGTTTCAAAAATTCGATTTAGGCTATAATATGATGAGTTAGTGGACAAAGTGACTTTCTTTGACATTGTAGATTCAATTGTGATGTCCTCAAAACTTGAAGATGTTCCTAACAAGCTTGTTAAGCCTCGCAGTGTCCTTTCGATTTGGGAAGGAATTTGTAGCCCTATAGCTCTGAAACAATGTAGGAGTTGGATAGTGAACCTAGATCATTTGCATGACATAATAACCTTCAATAACTGATAAAATGGTGAGAGTAGGTTACTTTATTGTGGATGCCTGAATGATTGATTGAATATTAAATATACAATGAGATGCCTTGCCCATAAAGGCAAGCTTGATACATCTAACTATACAAGATCATGACATGCTTGAACCCCATTTTATGAGACAATTGATGTCTCAATTATGAAATGATTTGGGTTACTAAAAATAAACGTCAATAGATAGGATAAGATGTAACAATAAGTATCACCTTTTAGAGATGTTCCCTAGGAAAGTAAACTTAAGTATGTGAGTAGGGCCAACTAATGAATTAGTTGGGTTAAATATCTTATTCACACCAACACATCAGATGATTTTGAGTTGTGGGCATTTGAGTAAATTTAGAGATGCATGCCATGAGACTTCTCGTATTTCTCTTCTTTGAGATGGAGCTTCTTTTGTGTACAACATTTGATTTGTTTTTCTCCATTGTGAGAATGTTGTTTGTAGGAGGTGGATTGTTTTATTGTCTTTGAGCATTTACTCTTGGTATACAACATTAAAGCATAAATTGACCGAGGGAAAATTTTGTACATTAGAGGAGTAGATTTGTTTGGAAAAATCAAATTTACCTAAAAATAGTAAAAAAATGAAGGAAAACAATTCATTTTTTTTTCTTTTCAAAAAGATAAAGGTATTTCCACATCTTAGATATATTGAGAGCAAATAAAATATAGATATCAAACCATAAATTCTAGATTTTCATTGTTTATATTCATATCGCTGATTACATTTTACATAGCATACCACAATTGCATAAAAAATAACTAGATGAAGACAAGTGTTAAAGTATTAGTTACATAGTAGTTTTTGACTTTGCACAAATTCAACCTATAAACTAAGTACAATATTCCAACAAATCAAATGTAGCCAATGAAATGCTAGGGGGTAGGAGGACTTGATGGTGCTTCTCCTTGGAAAGTCCCCGACCCAAGTCCTTAAAGAACATTGTTGGTGAAGTTGGCCATTCCCATGACTTCCAAATATTTAGACTGATAAATATAATCATCAACATTATCATCATCACTTTGGGGCTCAACAATCCACTTAGATTGGGGTTCCATCTTAAGGTCAATTGGGGAAGCATCTTCAATAGTTCTTGACTTTTTCCCAAACGATTCATGCTTGTATGGTATATATTATTTTGCAAACATACAAATTTAAAGTATATTATCGACTATATATCAATTAAAGTTACAAATGAATAAATTTATATTGTTGATAACATATAGATCAATAAATTTATGCACGAGTAAATTCATCTTTAACAGTTTACACAAAAAATTTATATCTAACAAAAGATATATAGAAGAATTTTTTTAGAAGATTAGAAAAATATGCAAAATCTTTATAGAAAATGAAAAATGAATAAATTTATACAAGATATATGTCAACTATAAAGAAACATGTAGAAACAAATTTATAGATGGATGAAATTTCTTTGGGTGTCTCTGTAATCCTCTTTCGAATCCTAAGTGAGATCTCTTATGAGTTTTCTCTGCAAATAGTTGCTACATTAATAAGAAATGATTGCCTACAGAGTCGTGTTTATAAGAGAAACTCGCGTGTTTTTGGTGCAACTTTATTTTAAATTAATCCTTTTTTTGCGATTCCTAATTAATTTAATCACAAATTTTTCAAAAAATTCATTGACCATATGTTGACTAATTGTGGCCAATTTTATGGGGAAAAAATTGGTACATGACCCAATTCCCTATTAATTGGGTACAATCAATTTTTTTTTCTTTTTTTGCTTCTATAGGTATATGAGGTACTTCTTTGTGTTGGGGATTTATTGTCTCACTCTTTCTTATTGTTGATCTTATATGATATTAGATGTAGAACTTGGGGGGTTATGTTGAGTACTTCAATCAATAATTTTATGTATTCTCTCTTTTGGAAAAGGGTTTTTTCTTATGGTTTTTTTTGTCTTATGGATTTTTTTGTCTTATGCGGTTTGTGAGAAACATTTTGTGCATAGGTTTTTGACATGGCCTTGTGTTGAAACCCATTTATTATTGCATATTTGCATGTACTTATTTCTCCCTATGTTGCACTTAATGAGTGGTTTTTGTGTCAATGGGGTATTATCTATTCAGTTTACATCCCAATTTCTATCCACACTAGTTTACTTAGGGCATCCTTTGTTACTTTTTGTGTCTAATATCATATGATTAAGACACTTGTTATAATCTTATGTTTTTCTATCTTGTCATCTTGCCTTTGTAAGCAAAGTACCTTATTACTATATGCCACCATTTGTATCCATTGTATACCTGTAGTATCATAGTATCATTTTACATCCATAGTCAAGTAATTCATCCTTTTGCCTCTCCCTGTTGAAGGTAATTTATTGTCTTGTAGCTGACCATATGAGGTTGAGTCCATCCTTGAACTCTTACATTTCATTTTTTCTACCATGATTCCATTTTTTGAATTTTTCTTGATCATATATTTCATGCCATTTTTGATCTTTACTCCAATTTCATCCATAGTAGTTTGCTTCTACAACACTTCTCTCTTTTTGCATTGCTTCCCAAAACTTTAGGGTAAATAAAAGTGTTGTGAATATGGTTAATTATATGTTAGGGGAAATGGCCTGGTAAGGAGTACATTCCAATAATTGTTGTAAGACTTATTGATTTAATGCCCAATACTTTTGATAATATTGTATAAATAGTTGCGCCTTTAAATTTGTTAGTGTTGATGATAATTACCATGATTGAATGAAATGTCTTCCTTTGATTTAAAATGGAACTTGTAGAGACTTAAAAATGGTAATCTTCTATGGCCATGCTTTTAACCATGTCTTCTATGTCATGTGTTTGGTCTTCATCACTTGTTGACATTGTGTAATTCTTTCATTAATTAAATAATGTCAATTATTTAATTATTTTGTAATAATGTCCTCTATTCTCACCATCTCTTCTTGATTTGACCCTTGTCACTCCTTGTTGGTCGGATTAATAATTGTGTCAATTATTTAATCTATGTCGTTAGTCCGCCTTAGGGGAACAACTATTTAATTAATCCCCCCATTTGTCCTAACATGTCCCCTCTTGCAATAACAAATAATGTTTATCGATGAATCCCTTTTTGTCACAGTTAGTTATGAAATATCTAATTGTTTAACTGCCATTTTGGAGGGAATCAATAAATGAGTATTGTTAATTTCACCTCTATTTCTAAACTCCACTTCCCTCTCCACTTTCAACTCTCCTTCAATCACCTTCACTCCTATACAGGACTGTGGTCTGATCAGTTTGTTTAGTGTGTCTGATGAGGTTCAGCTTTTTATCTGCAACTCATCCACAACCAAAGATGCATGGACAAGCTCAAGATGGTGTACAATGTGGAGAATCAGAATCAGATCTCCAATTTACAGAGTTAGCTACATGGCTTGAAGGTGAAGAATGGAGAATAGTTGGAATTCTTCCTCTAAAGGATTGCACAGTTGAAAGCCTTGCTGCAAGGATTGGGACAATAAATGGATAAATGTTTGCCAAAATCCAATTTGAATCAAAAGAGTATATGACAAGTCCTCCCTCCCAAAATTGCTTGTCCTCAAGCAATTAGAAACATATAGCTCCAAATGCCTAATGCCAAACTGATCTGTCAAAACAAGCTGCATTCTGAACATTGATAGTTTTCCTTTGCGGTCTAGCAATATTTTCCAATGAACACAATGCAAAGATGGAAGCTTAGATTGTTGTTTGACAGTGCCATAAGCTCAACAATATGATCTATTAAACATGAGCTCTTGGGTGGGAAGCCTTTTGGTGCATTCTTCACAATACTTAAATTGCTTGGTGTGTGCTTTACTTCCATTTCTTCCCATTCAACTTTCTTCCTTCCACAGCCTTTTGTCCCAACTTTATATATGCATTGGCACCTGAGAGTTTGTACCATAGGCACTTGTAACTGAATTTGGTGCCACAAATCTGATTTTGACACTCAATTGAATTGTTATAAAACTCAATACATTCTTCACAACAGCAATTGCATAACTTGGAAACAATTACCCGTTTGAGTTTATGTGATACATCCTGCTGGAAACAATACCAATCTGTTCAAACTTCACCTCAATTGAAGGAGGTTAAATAAAACTTCAAGATCACATTTAAAACATGAACGGTATGGTTGACAATCAGCAAGTAGTATCATGTAACAGCAATATATACTCCACCCAAATCTGAAAATTGAATCTGCAAACAGCAGTTCATTTTGATGGAAGTGTGGGCACTCTCTGAATTGCATTAACTAGTATAGCATTACATTGTTATTGCTTTGTAGTATCACAGCAATTCTTTTATCATTTTCGCTCAATGATTGCAATGAATTGCAAATAATTGAACCTAGGCTTGATATCCTTATTACGAGGTAATTGGTAAAATACTTGCTTATTATTAATAGAGACCGAGAGGTCAATTTATACAACAAAATGATTGTAAAGAATAGAAACATTCTATTCTAGAGAAAGCGAAAAACGAAAGCAAACTAAAGCTTAAGATATTTACAAGATAGCCATTAACTAATAATAGACGACTTATCTATTATTGTAATACCCTTCCTTATAGTTAATCTATCAAACACACCAAGCTGTCATCTGAATTTGACAAACTTATCAAGACCAAGAGGCTTGGTGAGAATGTCTGCAATCTGATCTGTGGTAGGAACATACTGCAGACCTATAGTCTCGTCTTCAACCAGCTGTCGTATGTAATGACAATGAACATCCACATGCTTGGTTCGTTCATGGAAGACTGGATTCAGTGCTAACTTGATAACGCCTTCATTATCAACAAATAGAGTAGTCGGTCTTGCTGGTGACATCTGCATATCCCCAAGCATCCGACAAAGCCAAATAGCTTCACATCCTGCCTTAACAGTCTCTCTGTATTCAGCCTTTGTAGAAGAGAGAGAAACTGCCTACTGCTTCTTGCTAGTCCATGTGACTGCACCGGATCTCAAACTGAACACATATCCTGATGTTGACTTTTTATCATCAACAGAGTCTGTCCAATCTGAATCTTTGAACCCACTGAGTTTAGGATTAGAACTCCAAGAGTACAGAAGTCCATAATTTGAAGTGCCCTTCACATAATGCAGCACACACTTTGCTGCCATCCAATGATCAGCCTTAGGAGCTGTCATAAAGCATGAAATATAATTGACTGTGAAGCTAATATTAGGCCTAGTAGTAGAGAGGTAGATGAGGCTGCCTACTAGTTGCCTGTATGTAGTATCATCAATGGAAGGATAATCAGACTTTGCGGATAACTTGAGACCTTTCTCCATAGGTGTAGATGCAGGTTTGCAATCCTGCATTAGAAATTTGTCTAATAGGGCCCTGACATATTTGGATTGAGAGATGAATATACCAGAAGACTGTTGCCAAACTTCAACACTTAAGCAATAATGCATGAGTCCAAGGTCACTCATATCAAAAGATTGGCATAAGTTCTGTTTGATTCCCTGAATCAAAGATGCCGAACTGCCAATGATGATCAAATCATCCACATAGATAACCAGAAGGATGATGTCACTGTCAGTAGTCTTGATGTACAGATTTGAGTCTAAAGAACTCCTCTTGAAGCCTTGATTACTGAGGTAATAATCAATCTTGATGTACCATGCCCGAGGGGCCTACTTCAAACCATAGAGAACTTTTACCAATCTGAGAACCTAATGGTCTTTACCGGCAACCTTGAAACCAAGAGGTTGCGTCATATCGACCTCTTAATGGAGATCATTATTCAGGAAAGCACTCTTTATGTCCATCTGATGGACCTTCTAGCCAAATTGTGCTGCCATGGCTAGGACTAATGTGATGGTGCTCATTTTTGCAGTAGGAGCAAAGGTCTCTTCATAATCAATGCCCTAACATTGAGAAAAGCCCTTTGCCACTAAATGAGCTTTGTACTTACCCAAAGTACCATCTGATTTGTATCTGATTTTGTAGACACATTTGCAGCCAATGGGTTTCTTCGCTGGTGGAATATCAGAAAGGACCCAGGTGTTGTTCTTCAGCAGGCTCTGATGTTCAAATGTCATGGCCTGTTCCCACTCTGGAATTCCTTTAGCCTTAGAATATGTTTGAGGTTCAAACACACTGTGAATGTTGGCCATAAGAGCAAAGTTAACAAAATTCGTAGTTTTGCTCTTTCTCCGAGCAGTTCTCCCATCAATGAGCTCATCATCACGAAGATCAACAAGTGTCTTAGCCCACCACTTAGGCCATATAGGAGAATGACCAATAGTAGTACTAGGAGATGCTTGATCAGCAGGATCTTCATCAAAAGAAGCTGGATCAAACTCAAGTGAAGCATCTACAAGGCGAGGTGATCTTGCAGGAGAAGCCAGAGGTGTTTGTACAGGTATCACTGGAATAACTGGAGCTACAAGAACTACTGGAGCCCTCCCATAAGGTGGACCTAATAGAAGTTGAACTTCCAAATCATGAGCCTGCATAGGCTGGTCTACTGGATCAAGAATAGGAGAAACAAGCATGAATGGTCCTCGCTGCTCATCAAAGACTACATCACGACTATAAATGAGACGAGATGTCTCAACATCAATCAGGCGGTCGGCTTTGTGAAGACTGCTATATCTAGCAAGCATTAGTTTTTGACTCTTGGCATCCAACTTGGTGCGTGAAGCATCAGGGATCTAAAAAAAAGCAAGAGAGCCAAAAACCTTTAGGTGACTGATTTTGGGCTTGCGACCTGACCAAGCTTCTTCCGAAGTTTTACCTTTGACCGCCACTGTAGGTGACTGATTCAACAGATAAACTATAGTGTTAACTGCTTTTGCCCAAAACTGCTTTGGAACATATTTGTGTTCAAGCATGGAACGAGCCATCTCAGTGATTGTCCTGTTCCGACGTTCAACTACATTGTTTTGTTGTGGTGTGTAGGGTGTGGTTAACTGGCATTTGATGCCTGTGTATCCAAGAAGCTGGAGAAAACATTAGAACAAAATTCCCCCCCATTGTTTGATCTAAGAGTAATAATAGATTTCCCAAACTCTTTTTCAACTAAGGGTTTAAACTTCTAAAATATAGTAAATGCATTTGATTTCTTTTTAAGGAAATACACCCACATTTTTCTACTGAAATCATCTACAAACAACAGAAAATACCTGGACCCAAGAACAAAAGGAGTGGCTATAGGGCCGCAGATATCGGCATGAACAAGCTGAAGTACCTGAGAAGCTTGCCAAAAATCGCCACTGGTGAACGGTGTGCAATGTTGCTTTCCAGCTTGATATGCGTCACAAACTCCAAGCTGTTGAGTTTGAGTCTCTGGCAAACCAAGAACAGGGTCATCTTGAGCAAGCTGTGAGAGATAATGCACATTTAAGTGCCCATATCGCTGATGCCAAAGTGTGCTAACAGAAGATCACCGAGCAGCGATAGCTAAGTCCTGATAATCACCAGAATCATTTAGTCTTAAAAGACCATGATCCTCAAGACCTATTGCAATAGTAGACTTAGTTGCCCGATCAGTAATGGTGCACTAATGTGAATTGAAGGTAATTGCCAAGTGTGGAGAATGTCGCAACAACTGACTGATTGAGAGTAGATTTAGTTCCATCCCTAGAATGTAGTACACATCAAGGAATATGAGATTCCTCCCCACAGGCTGAATTTGAATGTATCGACAACTGTGTACTCTTCTTTGCCACCAAAAATAACATAATTTGAATAAGGCTGGTAGTTAGTAAACCAGTCTCTGCGGAGAGTGAAATGTCGAGAGGTACTTGAATTAATGTACCAGGCAGATGACTTCACATGATCTTTAGGTCTTTTAGCCATGAAGGCATAAAAGGCAGATTATGCCTGCTTAGTGTGCTTTGCACTATTCGCTTTGGGTTGTGAACTTGATTGCTTAGACTGGGCAACTAAGCGTTTCTGACATTCAACCTTCATGTGACCAAACTTGTGGCAGTAGTTGCATTGAATGTTCTTCTTTCTGGTACCATCGAATGCTGGAGCAGAAGACTTTTGTTGAGATGGTTGTTGAAACTTGCCGTTATCCTTCTGAAAGGATTTCGCAACAAAGGCTTGCTTAGTGGAAGTGGAACTGGAGCTGCCGAACTGTTGTTTCCACTGATCTTTTTGAAGCAGTAGAGTGCAGAGATCAGTGAACTTTTGGTCAACACCAATGGATGTGATGTTGAGAGTTTCGATAAAATGCTCATAGGATTTTGGTAAACTCCGAAGAGTGATTACCACAATATTCTCTTCCTCCATCTTGTGACAGATGGCAAGTAACTGATCACAGATTTCTTGAATCCGATTCAGGTGTGCTTGGAGCGTTGTGTGCTCATCCATGACAATAGAAAACATAGTGTTTTTCAAAAAGAAGGCTCTGCTCTTGTCAGAAGTCTCATGAAGACCTTTGAGGTGTGTCTAGATTTCGGCAACTGTCTTGCTGGATGGAATTTGAGAAAGCTAATCATTAGCTACAGATAATTTGAGAAGCATCACTGCCTCTTGATTATTCGAATCCCATGTATCTTGATCAGGACCTGGAGAAGTCGGATGTTGCGTAACACCTAGAACAAGTTGATCGATCTTCCAGTATTCAAAGATTGCGATGATGTGCTGCTTCAAGGTTCCATAATTGTGACCATTGAATTTGGAATTATGCTCGAGTAGAATATTTGTTGGAGATGCCATGACACGTTTTACAATGAAAAATTGTGAAGGCACGTTCTTCGAGGCAAACATACGGAAAACCTAGAAGAATTAGAGAGTGACCTAGAAGAGAGCTCGAAAAACCCAGAAGGAATCTGCTATCTCTTTTTTGGGTCTGCTGGATCAAAAATTGAGACACAAAAATCAAGGCACCCAAAAAAAACGAATGACAACCCTATTGAGCTCTTGAAAAACCCACCAAGAATCTCCAAGCAAATTTTTTTTTCAAGGTCAAATACTAGGGTTTTGAGCAAAACCATGGTTGATGGCTTTGAAGGATGAAACTGCGAAAAAAATGTAGGTTGCTAGCAAAAAAAAGTTTGATTTTGTTCAGAATAGGAGCATTTTTTTTATTGAGACAGCATTGGCAATGAGTTTGTGGCAAAACAAACTCTGTTTTCTCCCTCAAACACGCTTGCCGTAACCTCTAGAAAAAATGCGAAATGCATCCAAGTTTGGCACACACTAATCACCAGTAGAACAACGCGTTTTGAAGTCGTACTTGTTAGGGCAGACTAGTCTTCTTCAACTCGTCCGATGTGTAGACGAATCGACCACGATTTGTAGACGAGTCGAGGTAAAAAAAAAGTGAGTGGAGAAAACGGGTTGCAGACGAAAATCCTTTTTCTTTTTTTCGTGGTTTTCCTAGGTTGCAATTTTCAGCTTGATGATTTGTTGCCTGAACAGATACCCTAGCCGGGTTTTTTTTTTTTTTGAAAGATAAAAAATAATTTCGGAAAATCTTAACAAATAATTTCAATAGAAATTATAAATTTTTCGAAAAAATTTGGAGTATTTTCTTTGATACCATATTGTGAGGTAACTAGTCAAATACTTGCTTATTATTAACAGAGACCGAGAGGTCAATTTATACAAAAGAATGATTGTAAAGAATAGAAACATTCTATTCTAGAGAAAGTGAAAAACGAAAGCAAACTAATGCTTAAGATATTTACAATATAACCATTAACTAATAATAGACGACTTATCAATTATTGTAATAATCTTGACATTGCTATAATCATCAAAGATTGAGACTCCACCCTTCAATAGTTTTGCGCAACAATGAGTAGATTAGTCTCCAATAGCAACTCCATGCCTAATCATAATCTGTATTGAAAATATTAGTGAAAAATTATATGTTTAGACTGTATCCACTCAGCAAATTTTGATGCACAAAAATGTAGAGTTCATGATTTATGGATTTCTTTATAATTAACATCCATAATAAACCAAAATTGAACATATTCCCATTTACAATGAACACCATTGTGATTGTCTTCCATGAGAGGAAGCTAAGTAATCAATGACTTATAGGGAAAGGGATGATAAACATAACTCCAGACCTTTCACGCATTGACAACTGGTTCCTGAATTTGTTGGAAGAGTTTCCTATCGTCTCTAATATGCCAGTGATAAGAGATTCTCGTATTTCGTGGATTTTAGTCCACAATTGAAAAGAAAGATTTGTGGGTGTTATCACGTGAAGTTGACATGGAAAACAAAAGCCATGTATTTATCCGCTCGACCATGGAAACTAGTGCAAATATCATAAGGGTTGATGCTAATTCACCATTTAATACTATTCAATGCAGATCAAATTTCTCGTGAAATATTAAATAAGTTAATAGATTCCATCAATAATGATGTTAATGGTTATAGACCAGACTTTTTTAGGTGAATGCGATGTTTATTGCCTCTAATGAAATTGACATCGCTGCGTCACTAGATTTTATGTCTTCTATGCTATTATTATTATTGGAAATGGACTTACGTGGTGAGAATCACTGTAAAGCAAGGTCACCGGGAGTTTGGGAGACCCTAAGGTCTTCGGTACTAGTATTGGTACCGATACGACAATTTTTCAAAAATAGGAGATGAGGGGTACTTGGAGACGACAATTTTGTTTAAATAGTTTAAAGAGTCTAATACTAAATACAAAATAGTAATACTGTAAAACCAAAAGACTAAAGTAAATAATAATAGTAATGTCACATTAATATAGAGTCAAATATTTCAAAACTCACATAATCACTTTATTGTATCTCATAGTGATACTTCTTTTCCGAATATTGCATATGATAATCATCATATCAAATTGATAATCGCTGAGATTATCATTACATATTCAAATTTTAAATTCGAAAAAGTATAGTTTGATGCTAAATTGTCTAGATGCAAACAAAAATGAACAAATTTAGTGCAATAAACAAACCAAAAATCTATCTAGTACTAGTATGTTGATGGTACTATCATCTAATCCACAAGGTTGTGATCATCCATCTCAAGATCTTCAGCTATCATGCTCTCAAAATCATTTAAATTGTCATTGGTCTTAATTTTTGCATTAAAAAATATTCAAATGCGGGCTAAAATACATTAAATAATTCAATATTAGATTTTACATTTATTGCTAAAATACATAAGATAATTCAATATGATATTTTACATTTATTTTTTATTAGGAGATGGGTCTCCAAGTAACTCCAGACCCGTTTTCTAAAAGACGAGTTTCCAATAATTGTTTAAAAAATATCAAACCTCCACAAGATGAAATACAAATTTACTACACTATATTAAGATTTCATTAATATTAAGAGACCACCTCAAAATTGAATAAATTTTTCAACCAATGTTATGAATATGATATTTTCCTCCAAATGTGATGTCTTCAAAGATGTAGTTCTTGCAGAAGGCATAGTGTTGTTTTCTGTGAGCATGTCAGTATTTGGAAGTCCCAATAGCGAAATATGATCTCCTTATATTTCACAAGAAATAATCTTCCATGGCTCCATGGCTCAGTAAAGATACTCACACGAAATATTAATCGGCCAAGTCAGACTTAAAGCTCAATACAACTACAATGACCCAATACAAAATCACTCCCAAGTATTTCCTCCAATAATACCTTGTCATTAAACATTTTAATCAAATTACCAATTCATCATATCATTTGAAGGAACACTGATAGACTTGGTGTTATTACAGTAATCAAAGTTTTAACTTTGTGTTGCTCGGTTCAGATAAACAAATAGTGGGCTATGCATCTTCGAATGTCGTATTTTAAGTCACTAGAGATTGTTTCTTGTCACAAAAGCTCAAAAGAACAGTCTACCACAAAGACCCACTTCCACAACCAACGCGGATTCATGCAAACTTCCACTAGGTTCATATGCAAGTAACAGGCATGATCCTCTACATGGATTTACAAGCCCAAGAACTTCCTCTTTGTCAAGATCCACCATACGATAGTGTCACCACTTTCATAGAAAAAAACAAGTCAATGTTTTATACCGACAGAAGTAGTTAATGCTGCAGGACACGATCAGTTGAAAATACGCCTCAGTCATTAGTATGTCTTAGCAGTGGGATTTGACTGGTAAAGTCTAAGCGAAATACAATGATTGCAGCAACTCATACAAAGACCAGAAATATTTGTTCTGAAGGTATTTCCCTTGACAATATTCCTAATATTGGATTTACTCCATACCAAATTTTCATTCCTTTCCACAAGCCATGAAATATTTCTAAAGCCTCAAAGGCCAAGTAGGGAACCCGCTCTGATACCATGTTAAGGAAGTATCCCTACAAATCATAGTTGCACCGCCCTGGAGGAAGAGGGAACAATAGAATGGGGGGACACATTTCTGGGAAGGGGGGACAGAGGGGCGTTAATTTGGGGACGGCAGGGGGATAGTGGGGGGAGGGTAGCGGGTGACCGGGGGGGTTGTATATACTATACTTATGGTACTTAAAATGCTAGTTATGAATAGATGTATTGCAATATAAGATATAAATATATAAAAGAGTAAATACTTGAAGATTGCATTGAATTGGAACATCGAACATTGAACATAAATAGTCAAATCAGCAAATAGTTAACATCAGGACATCCCCCCTATCCTTGGCGAAGGTGCTAGAATTTGGTGGCACTGTTGGGGACGGGGAATGGAGTCCCCGGTGCATTTCTATTCCCGATGCATGGGGTAAAAGTGGGGGACGCGTCCCCGTGTTACTATGCTGCAAATGTAATAGCACTTTTTGTAACTTATGTGTTTTCCAATTGCAGATCTTAAAATGTATATATAAGGCTTGAAGAGACATGTTCCAAATAGAGACATGTCTCTATGTTGAGCAATAACATTAATTAATGATTATTAAATGTTAATAACATTATACAATATGTGTGTGTGTGTGTGTGTGTGTGTGTGTGTGTGTGTGTGTGTATGCTTAGGTGTCTATATATGTACATATAAATACTTAGGTGTCTATATATACATGTATGACTCATCAATTAATAATTAATTACTGGTAATAATGTTTAGTTGTAAATATAATGTCTTGATCAAACTAATTCAACTGAAGCTACAACATTAACACATTAGACTTGCTATCCTTAGGTGTAATGCTTTTTATGGCAGGCCACCGATGTTGGGATCCTTCATTAATTGTTCAAACTTCCCTTTGGCTTCTTTTCCCTCTCTTTGGTTCATTCAAATTGGTTTTGGATTATTCTGGCACTCTTCTTGGCTACTTGCGCATTTTCTTGGTAATTTTATAGCTCTTTTGTTATCCCATTTTGTTGCTCTGCCGTCTCCTCCATGTACTAGCTTATTTTCACCTTCGTTACTGTTGTTGTTGGTAACTGCGATAGAGATCTTCAGACCTCTATTATTGACTGTGAGTTCCTTTGCTGGTGTTTGTGATGTCTTCACTAAACTGAGAATCATTTATGCGTGATTGCTTATTTATCTTGGCATTGTTTTCATATGATGACTGAAGACCTCTATTTTTATCTGGCATTGATGACCCTTGCGGCATCGTGGGCATATCTCATGTTTCTCCTCTCATGTTATGACTATGTTGGCGGTTTAAGTTGAGGTTTTACGGTTCTCTTTTCGCAATGTCGGGTCGTTTAGTATTTTTCGTCAATTCTTTTATGAACATGTTGATTAATTTATTGGTGATGTCAGTTGGTTTTGTAACCATCATTTCTTGTATTGTCCTTGTGAAGTCTCCTGGATGTATGGATGATTACTCTCTTTTTGTAATGGTTGCGATTCGTTTTCAGATTATGGTATTGTGCTCTGCTCATTTTTGGATGTTGTTTTGAAGAAAAATATAAGTGCGGAGAGATATGCTCCAGTCTGCATAAATTCCAGTGATCTATTCTTGATGAGTGATGTTTCATTGACAGGATTTATTATTCTTGTATAATCAGAGGCATATGTGAATATTCTACTGTGCAGGAAGTTTGATAATTCTTATGTGTCTGGTGAATATATTTTTCTACTGTAATAAGTGTCTTATTTTGTTCCTGCATATACTATCTGTAATCAGAAGTATTATGTGAAGTAGATATAAAAACTTTGGAACGTGCCTGGAGTATTTCAAAATCTTCTGTTCATTTCACCATGTGTGAAATTTGAATGATATCTATTCAATCAAAATCACATGACTCTAGTGCATGCATGAAATAATGTTCTCAGTGACCTGTGCATGATTGATTTTTATTGTATTTAATTATTTCATTGTTGGAAGTATCTGTGAGATACTTGTAGTCTTGCATGTTTTCTTCATGAGCAGCAGATATATTTGAACTGTGATTAAGAAATATTGCTTGATTAAGAGTTAACAATCACTTATTATTTTACCCCTGAGAACATTGTATTTGGTTCTGAGCATGTAATAAAGGAATTATCTTTTGGCGTCGCTGGGTTTTTCTGTCGGTGAGGAGGGTTTTCCTAGGATAATACCTGTGTTCTCTATTCTTTGTTATCTCAGTTCTTTGCCTTCTTATTTTTCTGGTTCAAATTTAAAATTTACAATAAGCTCTGACTTCTTGGATTTGAAGGGGAGTTGTTTAACACCTCACCTTTACTTGTTCGTATTTGATACAAATCATATCCGCAGTGTTCTTTATTTTTATTTCCTATAATTATATTGGTTATTTTGATTATCATATCTCTATCCTGGCTGTTAATGGAGGTGGAAACACCAAAATGGGGGTCTGGCTTGGGTAGGCCCCCAAAACAAACAGCCCCAACAGTTTTGTCAGCATTGTATATGTAGGTTTAATGAGTGGATCAGGTGGCATATTGAGAGCTTCATAAAGGGGTTAAAGGATTTCTTTTGTCATTCTCTAGTACTTGAAATAATTGTTTTCATCTTGTACTTTGCTTTTTCTTAGTTGCATGTAGTTTACTTTCCATTGTGATTGATCGGTTGATTGCCTTGTACCTTCGTAGTATGCTTTGCTTTTCTGTACCCTGTTTGTGCAGGACTCACACACACAATGTTCGTGTGCTGCAATCATGCTGTAGTCCTTGACTCGTGTAAGCATCCTGGACAGAGCTAATAGAGCTTGCCAGATTTCTCTTTTGCCTTTTGTAGTTTTACATTTTTATCATTTCATATCGTTGATTAAGTTTAGTTTCTGTAATTTTGCAATTTATTTAGTATAATTTCTCTTTAGTCTGACTGAATCTCCCTAGCTTACAAGAGCATTATTATAAGTGAGGTGGCATTGGGTTGATTTGTCCTTTGAGGTTCTACCACCCTCTTTTTGGAAGTACCAACTTCTGAATGGACAAGTATTCTACTTCTCAAACTATGTGTTCCTCATTGGATGACAAACTCTTATTTTTCCTTAATAAAATCTTATTATACATATTCTTTCTCTCACAAGTTTGATACAATCTCTTCCATCTGCTTTTCTCCTCAAATGTGTATATATATTTTCTTGCAATTCTGCTCTTACATGGCGCACCATGAATGCCGTTTTTTAGAAATTTAATGTGATTTCCTTCAACACATATTCTCCAATTTTCCTAGCTAAAATCTGAAATATTCTTCATTATTTTTCTACTCAATTCTTGCTTTAAATGCTTTGATCTGTTTTGTTCTGAACGATTGCTCAAAACGTTGTCATAACTATTATACATGCATATCCTTTTAATATAGATCTTCAGTACAATTATACATGCACCTCCATGTTTTTCCTTATTCTATTATACATCTTTATATCTAATTGAGGAGACACATCTCTTTATTTCCAACTCCCTTCAATATAATCTTCAATACTTTTATACATGCATCTCTATTACAAGGTAATTGGTAAATACTTGCTTATAAATAACAAAGACCGAAAGGTCAATTTATACAAAAGGAAGAGACGATGTTTCCTTAGGAAACGATCGTAAAGAATAGAAACATTCTATTCCAGAGAAAGCAAAAAACGAAAGCAAACTAAAGCTAAAGATATTTACAAGATAACCATTAACTAATAATAGACGTCTTATCTATTATTGTAATACCCTCCCTTAATGGTTAATCTATCTAACACACCAAGCTGTCCTCTGAATTTGACAAACTTATCAGGACCAAGAGGCTTGGTGAGAATGTCTGCAGTCTGATCTGAGGTAGGAACATACTGCAGATCTATAGTCCCATCTTCAACCAGCTGTCGTATGTAATGACAATGAACATCCACATGCTTGGTTCGTTCATGGAAGACTGGATTCTGTGCTAACTTGATAACGCCTTCGTTATCAACAAACAGAGTAGTCGGTCCTGCTGGTGACATCTGCATATCCCCAAGCATCCGACGAAGCCAGATAGCTTCACATCCTGCCTTAACAGTCCCTCTATATTCAGCCTCTGTAGAAGAGAGAGAAACTGCTTGCTGCTTCTTGCTGGTCCATGTGACTGCACCGGATCCCAAACTGAACACATATCCAGATGTTGACTTTTTATCATCAACAGAGCCTGCCCAATCTGAATCTGTGAACCCACTGTGTTTAGGATTAGAACTCCGAGAATACAGAAGTCCATAATTAGAAGTGCCCTTCACATAACGAAGCACACGCTTTGCTGCCATCCAATGATCAGCCTTAGGAGCTGTCATAAAGCGTGAAATATAGCTGACTGCGAAGCTGATATCAGGCCTAGTAGCAGATAGGTAGATGAGGCTGCCTACTAGTTGCCTATACGTAGTATCATCAACGGAAGGAGAATCAGACTTGGCTGATAACTTGAGACCTTTCTCCATAGGTGTAGATGCAGGTTTGCAATCCTGCATTCAGAATTTGTCTAACAAGGCTCTGACATATTTGGATTGAGAGATGAATATACCAGAAGACTGTTGCCAAACTTCAACACCTAAGCAATAATGCATGAGCCCAAGGTCAGTCATATCAAAAGACTGGCATAAGTGTTGTTTGATTCCCTGAATCAAAGATGCCGAACTGCCAGTGATGATTAGATCATCCACATAGATAACCAGAAGGATGATGTCACTGTCAGTAGTCTTGATGTATAGATTTGAGTCTGAAGAACTCCTCTTGAAGCCTTGATCACTGAGGTACATATCAATCTTGATGTACCATGCCCGAGGGGCCTGCTTCAAACCATAGAGAGCTTTTACCAATCTGAGAACCTGATGGTCTTTACCAGGAACCTTGAAACCAGGAGGCTGCGTCATGTAGACCTCTTCATGGAGATCACCATTCAGGAAAGCACTCTTTACGTCCATCTAATGGACCTTCCAGCCAAACTGTGCTGCCATGGCTAAGACTAATCTGATGGTGCTCATCTTTGCAGTAGGAGCAAAGGTCTCCTCATAATCAATGCCTTGACGTTGAGAAAAGCCCTTTGCCACTAAACGAGCTTTGTACTTATCCAAAGTACCATCTGATTTGTATTTGATTTTGTAGACCCATTTGCAGCTAATGGGTTTCTTCCCTGGGGGAAGATCAGAAAGGACCCAAGTGTTGTTCTTCAGCAGGCTTTGGTGTTCAGATTGCATGGCCTGTTCCCACTCTGGAATTCCTTTAGCCTCGGAATATGTTTGAGGTTCAAACACACTGTGAATGTTGGCCATAAGAGCAAAGTTAACAGAATCTATAGTTTTGCTCTTTTTCCGAGTAGTTCTCCCATCAATGAGCTCATCATCATGAAGATCAGCAAGTGTCTTAGCCCACCACTTAGGCCGGAGAGGAGAATGACCAACAGTAGTACTAGGAGATGCTTGATCAGCAGAATCCTGATCAGAAGAATCTGGATCAAACTCAGGTGAAGCATCTTCAAAACGAGGTGATCCTGCAGGAGAAGCCGGAGGTGGCTGTACAGGTATCACTGGCAGGACTGGAGCTGTAGGAGCTATTGGAGCCCTCCCATCAGGTGGACCTAATGGAAGCCGAACTCCCAAATCATGAACCTGCATAGGCTGGACTGCTGGATCAGGAACAGGAGAAACAGGCATGAATGGTCCTCGCTGCTCATCAAAGACTACATCGCGGCTGTATATGAGACGAGATGTCTCAACATCAATAAGGCGGTAGGCTTTGTGAAGACTGCTATATCCAACAAGCATCAGTTTCTGACTCTTGGCATCCAACTTGGTGCGTGAAGCATCAGGGATCCAAACAAAAGCAAGAGAGCCAAAAACCTTCAGGTGATTGATTCTGGGCTTGCGACTTGACCAGGCCTCTTCCGGAGTTTTACCTTTGACCGCCACTGTGGGTGACCGGTTCAACAGATAAACTGCAGTGTTAACTGCTTCTGCCCAAAAACGCTTCGGAACATGTCTGTGTTCGAGCATGGAACGAGCCATCTCGGTGATTGTCCTGTTCCGACGTTCAACTACACTGTTCTGTTGTGGCGTGTGGGGTGTGGTGAATTGGCGTTGGATTCCATGTGTATCCAAGAAGCTGGAGAAAACATTAGAACAAAATTCCCCCCCATTGTCTGATCTAAGAGTAATAATAGATTTCCCAGAGTCTTTTTCAACTAAGGGTTTAAACTTCTGAAATACAATAAATGCATCGGATTTCTTTTTAAGGAAATACACCCACATTTTTCTACTGAAATCATCTACAAACAACAGAAAATACCTGTACCCAAGAACAGAAGGAGTGGCCATAGGGCCGTAGATATCAGCATGAACAAGCTGAAGTACTTGAGAAGCTCGCCAAGAATCGCCACTGGGGAAAGGTGTGCGATGTTGCTTCCCAGCCTGACATGCGTCACAAACTCCAAGGTGTTGGGTTTGAATCTCTGGCAAACCAAGAACAAGCTCATCCCGAGCAAGTTGTGAGAGATAATGCACATTTAAGTGCCCATATCGCTGATGCCAAAGTGTGTTGATGGAAGATCGCCGAGCAGCCATAGCTAAGTCCTGAGAATCTCCAGAATCAGTAAGTCTGAAAAGACCATGATCCTCAAGACCAACTGCAACAGTAGACTTAGTCGCCCGATCAGTGATGGTGCACTGATATGAACTGAAGGTGACTGCCAAGTGTGGAGAATGTCGTAGCAACTGACTGACCGAGAGTAGATTTAGTTCCATCCCTGGAACGTAGTACACATCAAGGAATATGAGCTTCCTCCCAATAGACTGAATTTGAATGTTGCCTTTACCAACAACCGTGTACTCTTCTCCACCACCAAAGATAACAGAATCTGAATAAGGCTGGTAGTCAGTAAACCAGTCTCTGCGGTGAGTGAAATGTCGAGAGGCACCTGAATCAATGTACCAGGCAGATGACTGTACATGATCTGCGGGTCTTTTAGCCATGAAGGCGTAAAAGGCAGATTCCACCTGCTCAGTGTGCTCTGCACTGTTCGCTTTGGGTTGCGAACCTGATTGCTTAGACTGGGCAGCTAAGCGTTTTCGACATGCAACCTTCATGTGACCATACTTGTGGCAATAGTTGCATTGAATGTTCTTCTTTTTGGTACCATCAGATGCTGGAGCAGAAGACTTCTGCTGAGATGGTTGCTGAAACTTGCCCTTATCCTTCTGAAAGGATTTCGCAACAAAGGCTTGCTCAGTGGAGGTGGAACTGGAGCTACTACCGAACTGTTGTTTCCACCGATCTTGATGAAGTAGCAGGGTGCAGAGATCAGTGAACTTTAGATCAACACCAGTAGATGTGATGTTGAGAGTCTCGATAAAATGCTCATAGGAATTTGGTAAACTCCGAAGAGTGATTACCACAATAACCTCTTCCTCCATCTTGCGACCGATGGCAAGTAACTGATCACGGATTTCCTGAATCCGATTCAGGTGTGCCTGGAGCGAGGTGCGCTCATCCATGACAATAGAAAACAGAGTGTTTTTCAGAAAGAAGGCTCTACTCTTGTCGGAAGTCTCATGAAGACCTTTTAGATGTGTCCAGATTTCGGCCGCTGTCTTGTCGGATGGAATCTGAGAAAGCTGGTCATCGGCTACGGAGAGTTTGAGAAGCATTACTGCCTCTTGATTGTTCAGATCCCATGTATCTTGATCAGGACCCGGAGAAGTCGGACGTTGCTTAACACCCAGAACAAGTTGATCGGTGTTTCGATATTCGAAGATTGCAATGATGCGTTGCTTCCAGGGTCCATAATTGCGACCATTGAATTTGGAATTATTCTCGAGCAGAATATTTGTCAGAGATGCTATGGCACGTTTTTCAATGAAAAATTGTGAAAATCTGTGAAGGCACGTTCTTCGAGGCAAAAATACGAAAGACCCAGAAGAATTAGAGGATGACCCAAAAGAGAGCTCGAAAAACCCAGAAGGAATCTGCTGTCGTTTTTTGAATCAGCTGGCTCGAAAATCGAGGCACCCAGAAAAAACGGACGACAACCCAGTTGAGCTCTCGAAAAACCCACCAAGAATCTTTAAACAAAAAATTTTTTGGACCCCAAAAGTTAGGGTTTCGAAAAAAAACGGCCCTAGCTGAAAAAAGCTTGAAAAAACTTCAGATGTCTTGATGAAAAATGGTCGAATTTGCTTCCCAGAGCACGATGACAGACTGAGACGGCTAAGAGCATGAAGATTTGATATAGAAACATGCAGATTTTCACCCCAAAAACGCGAGTCTTCAAAAAATGGCCATGATTTCCACGCGATTTGCAGACCCGTAATTCGGGAATTTCTCCAAGCAGAAAAACCCTAGGTGGGTTTTGGAGAAATTAGCTGAAATAATTTTGGAAAAATTTAAACAAATAATTTCAAGAAGAAATTATAAATTTTTCCGAAAAAATTTAAGTATTTAGCTCTGATACCATATTACAAGGTAATTGGTAAATACTTGCTTATAAATAACAGAGACCGAAAGGTCAATTTATACAAAAGGAAGAGATGATGTTTCCTTAGGAAACGATCGTAAAGAATAGAAACATTCTATTCCAGAGAAAGCAAAAAACGAAAGCAAACTAAAGCTAAAGATATTTACAAGATAACCATTAACTAATAATAGACGTCTTATCTATTATTGTAATAATCTCCATGTTTTTCCTTATTCTATTTACATCTTTATATCTAATTGAGGAGACACATCTCTTTGAAAAAAAAAAATCTATTCAATTGGTCACGTCTCTTGATTGCTGTCTTTTGAGAGTAAATAATAACAGTCCTCTATTAATGACTGCAGGATACTCACTCAGCACTGCCATGACTAATAAGATCTTAATGCTGTCTTTGTCATATAAAGAATGACAGCCTTTGCTCACCTCATGTCTTCTATTAGTCTCTGTCTTCTCCAATATGAATTGCTGCATTTATCTTTTAAACAGAATCTCTGCTGATTTAAAACTTTAATTGCTGCTTTGTATTCTTTAGTCACTATACTTATATATTTTATTCGCTGCCTTCTAAGAAATATACGTCTATCTTGGCAAGTGTGATCAGCCATGCACTAGCTTTTGTGCGGCAATAGAAAAGTCAGCCAGCAGAGTAATTAATCATTAGTTTTAATTTGTTACTCTTTAAACTTATTTGGATATTAAACACTTCTGTGAATGAGATAAAGTCAAGCCATGCTTAGAAATAATAATTTAACTTTGTCTTGCTATCCTTGCATTCTCAGCTTGACTTCAATTGCAACATTATTAGTTTTTTAAAACTCTTTCACAAACTGCATAGGCACTGATCCATAGGAGACAGCAATCCCTTCTTTAATTATTCATAGGTATCAACTTATTGGAGACACCAATCCCCACAATTCCTAGGCAGCAACCCTCATTGCTAAGGACCAAAATAGCGAGAGATGCCAATCTTTTTGGCATGACAAGCACTTATAATTTACTTCATAAAATCTTATTGTAAATAACCTCTCACAAGTTTGATACTATCTCTTCCATCAACTTTCTCCTCAAGTTGGCATATTCTTTCTCTCACAAATCTGCTCTTAGATGATGCACCACATATATCTTTTGTCATAAATTTAATGTCACCATCTTCAACATATATTCTCCAATTTTCTTTTATAAAAATCTGAAATATTGTTCATTATTTTTCTGCTCAAGATTTGCTTTACAATGGTCAATTTTTTCATTGTATTAACTATCTCCAACGTTTTTAAATATAGATCTTCAAAAATAATACTATTCCACACACATTTCCGCTATTTTCTTACATTTATAACTTCCTTTCTAATTAAGGAGACATATCTCCTTGAAAAGTGACATCCATTTAATGGGTCATGTCTCTCGATCACTTCTTTTTGAGAGTAACTAGTTAGTCCCTTATTAATGGCTGCATTATATTCACTAAGTGCTGCCATAACTAAGATATAACTATCATCTAGATGCTGTCTTTATGTTATATAGAACTGGAGCCTTTTCTCACCTCATGCCTTTTATTAATCACTGTCTTCTCCAATTGCTGCTTATTATAATTGCTTTCTTCTCAAGGAGTTGCTTCTCTTCATAATAGTGAATTGCCACCTTCATCTTTTAAACATCACCACTACTAGTTAAATTAAATGCTTATTTGTATTCATTAGTCACCACACTTACATACTTTAGCTGCTGCCTTCTAGCATATGTATATGTATATTGGCAAGGGCAGTGAGCCATGCACTAGCTTTACATGGCTTTCTCTTGGGTGACGGTAGAAAAGTCGGTCAGCAGAGTAATTAAACATTAGTTTTAATTTGCTGTTCTTCAAACATTGTAATCACTTATGGTAGCTGTTGACTTGAATGCTGTTTGTATTTTTAAACATTTTTGTTAATAAGATAAAGTCAGCCAGCTTCAGAAATAATAATTTAACTTTTAAATTTCTACCTCTGCCTCCTCAACTCTTTTAGGCATTTGTGCAACTCATCTTTATGATGCCTTCAACCAGCTCTATGTCTTCCAACCTTGCACTGACATTTCCTTGAACTTATAATCAAATCATTGTGACATCAATGACAAAAATACTGATCAATTATCTTGTCAATGACAATATTCCAACAAGATCTTTGCACATTTCATCTAGAATTTAAGAAAATGTACTGTAAAAGTGCACTCAATTTTTTTTCTTTTACATAAGTGCAACTTGTGTAAAAGATTTTTGTCACAGACTTATTGCAAGTCTCTTTTTGTTGAAAGATTAGCATGAGTATAAAACTAAAAACTAAAAATTACGTGAATACTTCTCATTCTTTTCTCACTATTGTTCTACAGCTCAGCAGGAGTTGCTTGAACAAACAAAAAGGGCAAACAATTGGTTGAAGTTAAATGCTGATGATGAAAAAATCACAGTTTTTTTTAACAGGTATATTCCTTACTAATGACTGTTTTGTTCATTTGAATAATTTTAATTGGGGTTGGCTTGGTATACACTAATTTTATAAAGATTTTTAATACTGCATTTTTTCTTGATGCTGGAAAATGAATAACATGTACTTGTAATTTTCATGTTTGTGCAGGTTGAGGTCATTAGAACTGGAAAAGATAGAGTGGCAAAATAATCTGCTTGCACAGCATACAGAAAGTAAGTTTTTTGGTCTTTCAAATTTTATTTGTAACTGTTAAGCTTAGTCTTGGTATTATGATATATTGCAGATGCATCTAATTGCTGTACATAAGGCAGAGATTTACTTATGTGACAAAACCTTCCATTATGTTTTCGTTTTCAGATTTGGAGCTCAAAAATGAGGTGAAGAGACTTCAGTCGTTGCTATCAGATTGTGCAGATGTTAGCAAGAAGATTAAGAGCTTAAATGTGCTATGCCAACGCTGTAAGGCTGACTGTTCTGTTGCCAAAGGACACTTTTCTCTCTCCCAAGATTTGCACTCTGAAAATTGTGATGGTTACTTAGTTCCATTCTGTGCTGGCTTGGAATCAAATTTGGTTGCCCACAATCCTACCATGCAAATAGCAAGGTTTCAATATAGTTGTCAAGCTTGTGGCCATAATAACAAAGTTGATTTTCTGGAAAATGGAAGGAAATCGGTTGGTAATGGAACTAGTAAATCTGTTGGTGACATTGCTCAGGTAGGTATAATGAGAGATTTCGATGGTACACTGTTAATTTTGATCAAGTGATGGTTTCCCTTTTTATTTTTCTTGCTGACATGAAGAAAACTTGTACCAAGGTTGGATTGATTAAAGACATCACCAATGGTGATAATCAACTAGGAAAGGATGCTAATAAAGGTATGACATCTTACTGGATTCTTATCAGTCTTCCTAAGTTAGTCCATGCATACATTTGGTATTTGTTATGTGGATAGGTTAGGAATCCATTTGGAGATCTACTTCTGACATTACTTTTCTAGAAAGAAGTATCTGAAATGTTTACACAATTGTCAGGGGAAGCAACTGATATGAAAGTGGGAAAGGTAAATAGTTTTGTAAGATCGCTGTTACAGGGCATGGCTGGGTTAAAGATCTCAATTGCCGATGAAGCGGTATCACCAAAGTTACATTTTCTTCATCAATCAAGTGGTATAATGCTAATCTGAAAATGTTAATACATTATGTTTCTCTGTTGCACTTGGTATTAATATGATTGGCTAAATTTGTATTCTCTTTTCTACAAGATACTAACCACTTCTTCTTTGATAAATTGCTTACATTAGTAAATGAGAAACTTGTTTCCTGACTCATTCTATCTTGTCTCCCTAGAGGATCTAGTCTCAATTTACACTGAACTATTCCACAATATAAAAAAAATATTGCAATACGATAAATAAAAATATAATATAATAATTTATTAATATTAAAATCTTATTATATATAACATTGTACTCGCAGAGAGTATTAGCAGATCAATCAACTTAAGGCCCTCCCAAAGTTTATGGAAAGGTACCAGAATTGCAAATTCTAGTGAGTACGTTACACACAAACTGTTTGCTAATGACACCTTGTGTTTTGGTGAAGCTAGACTACAAGAAACAAAGGTTATTATGAATTCAACGAACACCTACTGTGAGGCTTCGGGACAGAGGTCGAATATTGGTAAATTAAAAGTTCCATATTTAACACTCCTAAGTTATTACCACTGCTATTCAGAGAAAGTTAGGATTTCATATTTAAAACTCCTAGGTTATTACCACTGCTATTCAGAGAAAGTTAGGATTCAAGGAATCTACCTTGCCCTGCAAATATTTGGGCACTTCCTTTTTTAATGGGGCCAACAAAGCCTCATATTGGAATGCCATTGTGGCTTCGTTAAAGGATAGGATCTCCACATGGAAAGCTAGATGGCTTTCCCAAGGTGGTTGGATTTTGCTGATTAAGTTAGTCCTAAGTGCAATTCCGATTACGTTCTATCTGTGTTGCAGGCCCCAAAAATTGTGATGAATACAATTAAGAAATCAGTGAGGGATTTCCTGTGGGAAGGGCAACATGGATGAGCATAAAAGAACAGTCATAATATAATGGGATAATATCTGTAGCTTTAAGTCAGATGCAGGGGCAGGTACCCACAACCTTAGAGAAAGGAATCTTAGTCTTGGTGCTAAATTAGTCTGAAAACTATATGTAAAGCCAAACTCAATGTGGTCAAAAATCATTAGAGTAAAATCATTAGACGATAATTCCCCTGAGAGAATCTTCACTCTTTTAAACCCTCTTAAGGGTTCCCTAATGTGGAGCTTCATTGTTAAGTGCAGAAAGCTAATCCTTACTCACTGTTCTTAGTTTATTAAAGATGGTAGCGCAATGAGATTCTGGGAGGATTTATGGAATGGATTCCCTCCCATCATTATCTGCAACCTCTTATGTCAGGCACACGAAGTACTTCAAAGGGCTTGGGGAATTAATGTAAGATAATGTTTTCTTATCAGCAACCCGGATGGGCAGCTGGTCTGGGAGTGGAAAGATCTAGAAGGGGTTAGTTGCCCAGACGATCAGAAGGAATTATTGATAGAGATCTTGGAACATAGTGTCATTTTTCCAAGTAATACAAAAGAAATCTTAATATGGTCCATTAGTAAAGATGCTAGATATAATGTAAAGCAGGGTTATCAGATGTTAAAAAAGACTGCTAGTAAGCAGGGCAAACGAGAATATAGTTCTTGCTGGAATGATGCCATCCTCCTTAAGGCTGGATCATTATTTGGTTGGCATTGGAGAAAAGGATTTTGACTAGTGATAGGCTAACTAAGCTGGGCCTTGCAAAGGATTTTAATTGTGTGTTGTGTGGGTCTGAGATAGAGTCTATGGATCAATTATTTGTGAGATGTCCCTTTTTATGGAGATACTGGTTTTGGATTATTCAGAAACTAAATTTGGTAGGAGCTCTCCCAAACACAATCAAAGAATGGATTGCAACTTGGCTGACAGTACATGTCAAGTCTTCCTTTGATTGTTTATGAATCATTACCCTGGCCATTGTCTTGTGGAACATATGGTGGGAAAGAAATAAAATAATTTGTAAAACAGAAAATTCCTCTTGGCTCAAGGCCTGTGACAGAATTGAGAGGTCAATTTTTGAAAATATCGTTGCTTATACTTCCGTATCCAGACACATAGCATCGGTTTTCACCATCTAATATGCTCAGGTGTTGAATGAAGGGCCCCACATTAGAATTCCTTTCAATGGTATCCTTATGGGCAAACTAGACAAGCAAACAATTAGGAGCAAAGTGACTTGGGACCCCCCTTAGGTTGGTTATGCTAAGCTCAATTTTGATGGCACTTTGAAAGGAAATCCAGGGGATTCATGGGCAGGATGTATTATTAGAGACTGTGATGGTAAATACTGTTGGCTATGACTAAGAAGTTGCCCAAGGGTACAAATAATATAGCTGAATTTAGAGCTTTATTGGTGGGGTTTAGTCTCGCCTTGAATATGAGCATTAATAAAATCCAGATAGAGGGAGATTCACTGATTGTGATCTCGGCTTTAATGACGTGTGCAATTGGCAATGGCATTTTGTCAGAGGTATGGAAACTTCTTTCTAGATTTGGTGATGACAATATCAAACATTGTTACAGAGAAGCTGATAGAATGGTGGATCGGTTAGCTAATCTGGGGCTTGGATTAGATGAGAGCACCCAAATTTTTAGGCGAGGAGGTAATTGATATTTGGTTGAGTTCTGTGGATCATATAAAAAACTACCCCTCAGGAAAAATTTATTAGTGACATAAGTCTTCATTGGTGTTAGGTGCTGATCAATGCATTTCTTTGCTGGGTAGATGAAGCGGCATCCTAATCTGGTGATGTGTGACCATTTGTGCTGGTTCAACAGTTTCAGAATTTTAGAGATGTCGTAAATGCTCCAGAATGCAAATTGACTTACAAACTGCCTAACAAATAGTGCAAGTAATCAACATTAGAAATTCAATTTTTTAACCCTGCAGGATTTGTTCATCTTGTATTGCGGGACACAACAGGGGAGTTTATTCGAAGTTTGAAAGATGAAATTGGGAAGGGCAAAGTGTACTAAATATGATTAGATAGTTGGGGGTTAGATATATGTATTGTTTTCCCATCAATCAAGTGCATCCACTGTAGTATGTAATTTGGGGATCGCATCATATTTGGTAGAAATTATGATAACTAAGTTTCAGGCAATGCTTAATTATTTTCTGGATTTGTCATTCCTGCTTCTATTATGGCATGTGCGCTCAATATCCTCAATTCTGTTTTGTTGCTGCTAATGTTTGAAGCTGTCCTTCTGGTATAAAACATAGTTACATGGGCCCGGGGGATGCAGGGACGAGGGTACAGGGGCACAAAGGGGCCTCAATTTTGGGACATCAGCGGGGGACGGTGAGTATGTAGTATATACTATACATATGATACTTAAAATGCTAATTTCGATAAGATGTATAACAATGTAATATATAAATATGAAGTATAAGTTCATCAAGACTGCTATTGCTAGTTTAGTTTTACATTGCATTGAACATTGAGCAATGAATAATAAAAGATCTCTAAGTTCTAAGTTCCAACTTATATCAAATAAATTAAATAATTAAAGATTGAAGATTCAAATTCAAAAGTCATAGATATCTTTCATCACTCTAGCAAAAGTACGGGTATCATTATCTCATCAATCATTAAATGGCATCGTAAACTTAATTACATCAAGTAGCATCAACGTGAAACCACGATATGATCACAACGTTCAATGTTCAATGTTTCAAACTTCAAATATCCAAGTCTCAAGTACAAACTATAAAATTAAAAGACAAAATGTCAAGTACTAAAGGCCCAAGGGCCGTCAAAATGCGGTAGAGGCTTCATAGAGACCTCTAATCATCCATGTCAAGCTGAGGCTCAGGCTCAACAAAATTAACCTCCTAACTCTCGGCCTTTAAGGGTAAGAGCTGCGAGAGGAATACCAACCAAGCCTGCATCAGAAGTATCTCCATCCTCATCAACCTATGAGGGCTCCTCTGGCTCTACATCCCATCGTGTTGCAGAGCTTTCCTTGTGCACATGTGTCTTGCAATCTTTGATACCCAAGGCACAATGAAAAACCACTAGCTTCTCTACTTTCTCAGATGTAAGTTTGTTCCTCTTAAGAGAGTGGATGAAGCTATAAGTAGACCGGTTTTTCTCAGGAGAAGAACTAGATACCTAAGATAGCAATCAAATGACTAGTATGGGAATAAAAAATTGAAATTCATAAGTAAAGTAAAAGTGAAATTGAAAGTGCAAAGTAAAGGTTCTAAAGTTGAAGAACGAGAAACTTGAGAAATGAGACAGATGGCTAGTGTGGTAGTTGTTGATTTGGGCCCATATCAATTCCACCACAAAATAGGATCCTTATTGTGTCATTGTTTTTATATCAGCCTTTTCTCTAGCTGGATAGCCCCTAAGAGTAGCAAATTTGGTCCACTCAGTGCGAACCTTCCCTGCTGTCTCAATGCCATACATCCTATCAATGCACTTGAAGAATCCTTCCTTTACCTGAAATTCAAATTTCAAAATCAGTAAATTAAAAAATTCAACTTTCATGAGTGTGTTGCCCCATTTTTGGTCACCCCTATTTTCAAGCTTTTCGTTAGTGGCCCCAATTAAGTGAAGTTACCAGGCCAATGATTATAAAAAATATTCTAAGTCTATAGTTGAGTTTTGGTAAAAGTTTGTTCTCATTGGGTGCCCCCTTTCCCTTCGATCGGGATTCCAGTGCGTCACCTCATCCCCCCACTTGCTTTGTGCAGATAATCCCTAAGCTAGGTGCAAGTGTGGGTGCGGACAACTTTGTTCTAATTATGTCCTTCCCCTTAGAGAAAGTCTCGGGCTACCTGTCGATGAGAAGAAAGTCCCTAAGTCCATCGATATTGTTTGAAGTGTGCAGAAATCGAGATTCCTTCTATCCCAGCTGTCTTCTTCCCATAGGCGAAGTGATCCCAATGAAACTCCGCATAACTATAAGAAAGCCCCTGTGGCCAAGTAGAAGACCGAAGTAAGAAGAGAAAGCAAAGTACGTATTAAGGCATAGTTTAGGAAGAACCTGTTTTCGAAGTTTCCCGCAATGAAGGAAAAGAAGGCAAAATCAATGGCTTGCGAGAAAGTAGAGAAAGTGCTTCTCCAACACATCAAGAAAAAAGTCCATCACGTGGAAGCCAAATCTCCGAATACAATAAAAGCCATCATATGCACTCGCTGAAAATTGAAGAGGGAAAAGTGAAGGTTTTGCTTCTCCCATGTTAGGCGACGTGTTGTAAAGGAAATCTAATCCACAAAAAGAAAGACCCATATAGTTAGGATGCGTTTGACATCATTTTTGTCGGTTAATTCCTGACATCAAATGAAAATATGATCGTTAAGCCCAAAGGGCTCCTTCAAATTAATGCTAATTACATCACTCGTGTGGCGCAGGAAACTCCAACTAACGACCATCAAGGCAGATCTATAAAATAAGATTTCGTCATACATTTTCCTATCATCTCTCTTAACAACCATTTTCAGTTTCCGCATCTAAGCTAAGTGCTTCAGTGTTTATAAGTTCTTCGCCATGACAACTAAGTTCATTGGGTATGACATTTTAAACAAAATTGACTGCACTTTGAAGAATTTAAGTGATACCCAATTGCGACTTTATGATTTCGACGACCTGCATTGGAGATTGCAGGCGGACCCCATTTAGCTAGTCACTAAGAAGCTAAAAGAGAGTGGTTTAGTTGAGGCGACGGGTTTTCCGATGGTAGTACAAGCCTCTAAATTGATGCTCGAGGGCATTTTGCATTACGTTCTGGATACTCGCTAGATCAAGATGCTGAACAACAAAGTGCTCCTCTCCCTCGAGCAAGATGTAATACAAAATTGTTTTCGGCTGCTAGTGTGGGAAGTGTATAATGACATGAACTTTTGGAACTCCACCTCTATGTACAATGAGAAGAAATCCATGAGAAGGGGCGACATGATGGCGACCTTGGTTCCAAATCCCTCGGAGCCACAAAAGCGAAGTGTCTAAGACTCTTTGCGACGCCAATTTGAAGACGAAAATTATGGATATTATGGTCCTACATGGGCTGAAAGGGAACAACGATGTCCTCAATTTTGTAGAACACTTTTTCTACCTAGTGCAGGCAGTTTGTGCTAAAGGAGAATATGCAGATGGGGCACATATGATCACCAATAGCCGAACTAGTTGGCTCCAAACGACACAAGCCCGGGAGTAGTTTTACATGTCCTCTTACTTAATTTATGCTCTAGCTACTATTCAATTATGGTCAAGATTACTGTATGACGAGGAATTTGTTGAGAATATACAAGTCTGACTTTTATCCATGCCTACAGTTGCATCAGAGCTACGTAGAGTTCATGAAGGTAAATGATGCCTTCACCATGAGAATTTTTTGAATACTGCAAGGATGTCTAGAACGATGCCTTTCCCTTGAAGTAGTGACGACCGCGACACAGTTTAGAAGCTATTTCATCCAATTCCCAGCTTTTTCATACATCCAAACTGTAGGATTTGATGACGTCCCATGGAAGCTTCCTAGGTATCCAGATGATCAGAATGTTCTGGTTGAGATGTGTTGCCAAATTTTAGAAGTGAACAAGCTGTGCTCAAGTGCTAAGAAGGAAGGCATCCCTTGCCCGATCGCAATAGAAGCATATTCATGTGCTTTGTGATTTGATGCAAAGAACACACTCAACTTTTGAGAAGTGTAAGTCGAAACCTTGCGAGGTAATTAGATTGAAGTTTGACCTCGTAGATTATATCAAGAACAATCTTCAGTTAGGGTTGAGATTTGGACATGTTCTCATACTAGAAGATTATTGGGCTAACTGTGCAGAGGAGTTTGAGAGTAGAGAGAGGTTTTACTCCAGGATGATAGTGGAGAAAATAAAGTCGTACCATGTAAACATAGATGTGGAAGAAGTCGAGGATGATGGTCAGCACATGCAACCCTCTACATATTTGAGGGAAATTAAAGACGCACTTGTTGATTCGGCCCCTCCCTTGGGTTCGACCATGGATAGTTTGACAGAGCTAACCAATAGGCTGATCAAAAGAACAGATGAATAAGTTGAATGGACGAAGGCTCAGAGAAAGAGGACCGATGGTTCGTCGTCGGGATCTCAGCTAATACAAACATCTGCCGCTACCTCCTTTGGTATAGTAGCAGCTATGGTGACCACATCTGCAAGACCTTCCCAGATTGTCAAAGGAGGTGGAGGAGACCAACCTCTACAGAAAAATATTGCTTTTCTCCTACTTGTGGAAGCGGTCCAATTCTAGTCATAGGCCCAACAAAGGACCTCGAGAAAGATAAAGATAAAGAGAAGGAGAAAGCAACAAAATTTGGAGGTGCTAAAGACAAAGACGTATCCATCTTGGTGATCAGTCTAGATGACTTTGATGGAGCCCAACAAGACGACGAACATGACGGAGGGCCTTCACCACAGGATACACCTCAAGCATTGGACTCCCGAGGTAATATCCCTCACACTGCTTCTTCCACCAAGGCCATTATTTTTCCATTTTCTGCAACGAAAACCAAATCTCCTTCTGTGGTGAGAAAATTGTTTGATGCTACAATGCTTCAATCTTTACTCGATGTGGTCAACTCAGAATCTTGGTTAGAGAATGCTCTCGAGAGGAAGAGGAAAAGGATCGAAGAAGGTGCACCATTGAAGGACTTGATCACTCAGGCTAGGAAGCAGACACCAACTACCAAGAAGGTGAAGAAAGCTCCCACACTAGCAGCTTTGGGCAAGGATGCAAACACAAACAACTACATCATGGAAGTTGCTCAAGCGCAGATAAATGAGAATTTGGTTGATCTCGGACTCATGGATTTTAACATCCCGTAGCTCGACATGTGGCCACCGAGACATGATACCAAGCACACAATATGGAGCTTCCTGAACCAGAAAGTAGAAGAAGAGTTGTAGGAGCTCAAGATATCAAAGACTCAGCTTAAGGCCGCTAACAAGGAATTATCTGAGTGCCTTACACAATTGTTTGCCTCGCTCTTCAACCGGGTAGGAGAATCATTAGACGAAAGAGCTTTTGACCCCTTTGCAGTAGAAAATAAGGCCTTCCTTGCTAAGTTGCAGGAAGAAAGGCACTTCGGTCAGATCGAGTGTGGTTGTGATCTAATTTAGGATTTACAAGTTTTATGACTTAATCCCAACAATTAGATATACTTTCCCGATCCAGGCAGTAATTGTTTGGTATGTATTTTAAACCATTGAAATTACAAGAAAATTAAAGCATAAACACTTAATTTAACAAGGTGTTTAATTACATAAAATAAATAAATTGAAAGAATTGAGAGAATAAGAAAGGGAATAAAGAGACACAAACAATTTGATACAAAGTTCGTCCATGTAGGACTACATCTCCGGGTCCGCCTCTCAATTGGGGGACCGCTCTATTAAATCTGCCAAACAAAATTGCTTTCTTACAAATTTCAAGCTCCAAGCTTTCACAATCTCTTTATTTTTTTACAATTTTTGGTGTAGAGTAACACCTTGTAAAATCTCTTCCAAGAATTCAATAATTCCCTCCTATTTATCTCTCACAACAATTTTTTTCTCCCAAAGACTAATTTCCAACAAGAAGTTCTTCTCCCAAGTCTACTTGTCTTCTAAAGGAGAGTAACTCCCCTTTTATACATAAAAATGAGTCATATTTGGTCTAAAACCAAATAACCACATAATAACCATTTTCCCATTTTAACATAACAAATATAAAACCATATGAAAACATCCTTTTGGCTCTTGTAAATTATAATCCATATAAAATAAACAAATCCCTTTTGGATGGATAAGTTTAGGATATTGTTTTAATTATTTGTTTGTTTATATTTTGAGGAGATATTCTTTTAAATCTCATCTTTTTTTTTGAAAATAAAGTACATGTCCACCATTTTATTAAATAAAAAAATGGTGTAGTGATAAGTAAACTTAGGGTGATATTTTCTTTTTCCACATCAGCATCGTGACTAGATTTATGATGTCGTCAAAATTACCTTTTGTCTTGAAAACATCAAGTTGTCATAACTTTTTCATATGACCTCTGTTTTTGACGAAACAAACGCAATTGGAAAGCTTTTGACGGGCTCTTTCATTTGAAATCCATTGTTGACCACTTTTGAGATGATTATTTCTTTCACCTTTTTAAGGCCTTTGGTCCCAATTTGACCAAACTTTGATTAGTCGTAACTTTGTCATCTAAACTCCAATTTTGCCTGTTCAAGTTGCTTTGGAGTCATAATTGTGAGGACTTCAACATAGTATTAATTATTGGAGTTTTGGAGATACTTCAAATTTCAGTGAAAATATCCTTCGGATCAGGTTGGCTGGAGGATATGAAAGTAAGGGGCCTGCCCTTGATTGAAAAGATGAATACCCTTTGTATAAGGGTCGAGAAATTGAAAGAAATCATGTACAACAACCTTGACTCTATCAAGAAGGATATAGAGAAGGACAAGGATTCCATATCGGTGTTGTATGAAATCATGAGCACGAAGGTAGGGAGTGTAAACAATTTGGGCATTCTAAAGAATGGAGACGATCCTCTCTCCCACCAGATGAGGTCCCTTGAGTTCAAGAGGGAAAGCATGGTAAAGGTTGAGAAACAAATGAAAGGAGTGTATAGATTAGGGAAGAGGGAAGGGGAAACAATTTCTCTATCTTTGGGAGATGCACATGAAGTCGCATGTGAGCAAAAGTGGTGAAGTGGTTGACGTTGGGCACATGAGGTCCCCCTACCAAGACTTCATTGACGGGTTGGTACGCTTTGATAAATTCTATGCCTCCTAATTTCCACACCTTGATTGCTATAGATGGAATGTTAATGAAGGTGTAAGAAAAATTACAAGATCTAGTTGATGCTATAGAAGGACTGACAGCCAATCATGATTTCTGGATGGTTCCATTAGACAACGTTTCAATCCCTAACACGGATGACCTCACAACCATCATTGGAGTGATGAAGGCATATAAGTTAAGCCAAGAAAACGCCAAGAAAATAGACGGTGGAAACCAAAATGCTCCATCTCCCCCGAACTAATCATTACTCTATTTTTGGGTGACAAGTGTTGATTTCCCCTGTTCCCGCTCTCTTTCTCTCTTCACCATCTCATAAATGTAATTTTTGTAACGACCAAAAGAGGAAAGGCCTATATACGTAACAATTTGATAATTAATAAAGGATCGACAAATTTTGATGTGAATTTTTCCCTATGTGGTTGAGACCACTGTGTGAGAGTCGAAGGTTTCCATCAAGATTGTTGTTCATTGCATTGTATGTGCCGGGAGGATTAATTAATGATGAAATTGTAAGTTATTAATCTTTTTGTTGGGTGGATATTTTTGCAACAGACAATTTTGGGTAAAATTCAGTCACAAAATATGTAGACCAGCCACAACGTGTGAGATTAAGTCTCTTCTATCTTAAACTTGATGATGACATCTCACACTGTAGGAAGATTTGAGATTTCCATTGTCTTTAATATAGCTTCTATTCTGACTGCATCGGAATATGTTGATTTTACAACTTTGCAATTTTTCGTGAGAGAATCTTGTAGGTGCTTTGCTAATGATTTGTACAAAGCAAAGCTATTCATTGTGTGAGAACCAAATTCTTTAGAATGTAAATCAGTATTAACTCTGATTGTATATTCTGAATTCATCTCCTTTATTGTGACCAATTTGTCATGCTTAGTAAGAACTTGGCATCCCATTTGTTCCAGGTTGCACATGACCTCAATCTTAATTGATTGACAACCTTTTGAAACTTTATTATGAGTTTCCTCAGCGTCTCTTCCTTGTAAACCACGACACTGTGGCATATGTAGAACATTTCGTAAGATGGGACAACATCACATGCAACTAGGTTGTCCAAATCAGAATTGGCGATTTCATACCAATCAAACAAAATTTCCTTGAAGGTGTTAGCTTCTTGATTTAAAGATGCAATTAGGTCATGCAACATCTTGTGAATACCTTTGATACGTTTAAGAATTTTAATTTCATCTTTAATGTTTTGAACTCCTTCAGAGACAAGACTTTGTTGCTTCCATTATCCGTTTCTCTCAAGGTTTCTGAGATGTAGTGTCTGCATGTTGTGAAGACTGCTGTTGAATAATGTCATTTAGGCGAGCAACCTCCTGCTTGAGCTGATTCTTCTTCTCCCATAACTCATGATTGCTCTTCGATACATTAGCAAGTGCATCATGAGCATCTTGTAGACAACCCAATCGTGACTGCTTACTAAGTTCAGTTTTGGTGAACTTGTAATTTGAAAAATTAAGTTCTTTAGCCAGTTTGTGCACCAATGGTTTAACAACCTCTACAAACTTAGTCTTTTCAGAATCTACTACAATTCTTGAAATAATCTTATGTTTCAGAGATTTAGACTTAGTTCTCTTGATAGGAAGATTAAATGGGGGCAACACAACCTTCCTTCTCTTCATAGTGATCTTGCTCAACCATGCAAGCAAACTAAAACCTTCATTTGCTGAATTAGGTATAGTGGCAACCATTGACATTGATCCTGATTGTATTTCAGTTGCAACTGAGCATGCTTTAGTTTGCATAGCTATACCAAGAGATGCCCGATGAGAAGATTCTATCGTGAATGCTTCAAAAGCAATCATCGAAGTATCAAGTTGGGAAACTTGACCTTCCGTGAGTGTTGGGAAATCTTCAAACACATTTTCCAAATTCTTGCATTTCTTAGCCGTGAGAATAGGAGCTTTTGAAGAGATAAGAAGGTCTAATGTGATCACTTCCGAGGCAGGGATGGTAGGTGTGAAAATAGTGGAGAATGGATCCACACCATCATCTATGACACCCAAAAAAGCTGTTTCTTGAATGGATGGACCTTGATGGTTTATCAATCGTGGAGGGGAAATGATCATAACCTCTCCTTCCTCTTCATCAGGTCCTTCTTTAGATTCCTCATCAGATTCTTGAGCTTGCATAGATGCTTGTGAGGGTTCTTAAGGTGATTTAGATCCCTTTCCGCCTTTCAACTTAAACTTGAGGGGTTTAGCTGAAATGGAGGAAGATGCACCATCTTTGCTTGAAATTTCTAGTCGGGATTTCCTTCGTAAGTGGTCCAAAACTACCATAGTATACCCGGAGTTTAGGATTCACCCTCTTTAGGCCTTTGATCTTTAAGCATTTGTTGGTGTTTATCAAGTTAGAATGAAATCTATCAAAGATAGATACACCTTTTTGCTGTCACTATACGGGAAAAGGGCATTGCTTGTCAAAACTAGCACGATGGTATTCTAGATCAAGAATATTGCCATCATCTTCAATCTAGAGATTGGATGAGATTTCAAGCATGTTAAGATCAATGATCTGATGCAATGTGAGTCTGCAGTAGTCCATCCTCATGATGCCCAGTTCCGTGTGCAGGTTAATCCATATGTCCTCTATGCGATGGACATCGACGAATGCTCTTTTGATCATTGAGTGCATTCCACAATAATCAAAATCATACCTAGCTTTGAACTTCAATGTGATGAGCTGAAGTTCCACCTCTCTATTTTTCGTCTTGTAGACTGAATTGATCATATACTGACCAATTACCAATGCCTTGGGTGTAGTGATTCCAAATCCTTGATTATGTTGAGTATTCTGATACAATTGAATTTCCATGAGATGTCTAGCTAATTCCATCAGTATGATTTTATTAGTAGCATATCTCGGCTGAGTATATGGTTCTCCTCTGAAATAGCCAACTCTCAACTAAGTGAAAGTTGGAAACTGCAAAAAGATAGCGCCAAATTGATTTACCCTATTTCATGCTTCATCTGACTCTCTCTTGATTACCAACTATTTATTAAATCGTCACTTGAAATGTCCAAAAAATGCATCTTGGACTCTCCTATTAGTGGTATTTAGTATGCAGCAATTTAATTTGATCATACTATTGCCAAATAGGAACTTGAAGTCGATCTCCTTAGGTTGAAATCCTTGAGAAAGATCTCATTGATGCAACTATGTAGACCAAGTAGGAGTTCATGTAAAATGGTGCTGAGGTTCCTACATTGAGCAATTGTTCACAAAGTGCGGTACTGATAAACTCTTCCCAAAACATAGGTACTTCATTATCAAAGATTTGGAAAATGAATTTGAACATCCATGGTTCGAAGTCACTTGAATCTTTGAGACTGCATACCCTGCTAAGGAGAGTAATCAAGTCCTTACATTTTGGATTGAAGTAATGAAAGATCCCAAAAGGATCCTTTCACTGAACTTTTGTAAATTTTAATTAAAATAATAGATTTTCCTGTGCTTTCCTTGTGGTTTTAGAGAATTAGACAGAAGTTGTAGAAAAATTGTTTCTTCTTTTTTGTATTTTCCAGATATAAGTAAAACAATAAATAACAACAACAAATAATATAATATTCAATCAACCGGAGCAGCTACAAATCGTACTAGGCAATTTATGTAATTAGTATGCTAGCAAAGGTGTTTACAAACAAGGAATGATGACACCAACTACAAGAATGGACCAGCCACGGACCAAAAGGAGAGAGATGGGTGACGTAAGCCAACCAACAAATCACGTCCTAGCTGAAAGACAGTCGTACGACTACTATAATCACGCCAAGGCAGCAAGAAGATCCCAACGTGGCAAACACGACCCTCAACGTGCAATGCACAAGCACTAGCAAACGTTGAGCTTAACAATCTTTGTCAATTGCTGAAACAATACTGTAGAATGCTGCCGAAACCATCTATTGAGGTTTGCATCCCAATAGCCAGGCTCTAGGGTTTGCGTCCTAGTCCTCTAGAATCGCTCCTCAGAGCAAAATCGCTAATACCAAGAATGAAGATGTAAAAGATAATGAAAGAATGAGCCAACATCTCCTTTTATCTCCCTCTCAAAGCCAATTGAACCCTAAAGGGAGAATATGGCTTTCCCTTTATTATAAAATGACATCTTCTCAATAAAAATATCTTTATGTATAGGAAAAACACCCCTTTCCTCTAGGATATAGGAAAAATACTGTAGAATGCTGCTGAAACCATCTATTGAGGTTTGCGTCCCAATAGCTAGGCTCTAGGGTTTGCGTCCTAGTCCTCTAGAATCGCTCCTTAGAGCAAAATTGCAAATACCAAGAATAAAGATGTAAAAGATAATGAAAGAATGAGCCAACATCTCCTTTTATCTCCCTCTCAAAGCCAATTGAACCCTAAAGGGAGAATATGCTTTTTATTTTATTATAAAATGACATCTTCTCAATTAAAATGTCTTTATGTATAGGAAAAAAACCCCTTTCCTCAAATAACATAACTCTAGGTGCCTAAAGGTCTCTGAATGATGAAAATAAGTTATAATAATTCAAGACCTTTCCAACGAGCTATAACACATAGGCCTGCCTAACCAAATGAAGCCAAAATACCCTTATTACTCCAATTAGCTATATAAATAGCTCTATTTTAATTTATTTAAACGCAAACTTAGTAAATATTAAAAATATTTCCTTTTATTCAACTGGAAAGGTAAACCAACCAAATAACCAGTGAACTGGTCCTGTCACTTACATGTGACTGATGTTGGGCAATGTGGGCCAACTGGCAGTGTAATGACCCCTTTTTAGAATTCATAGCATGATGTTGCCGTTAGCCTATTTCCCCACGGTCCCGTAGGCTAACTAGGACATTAAAGGGGCTTAGAGGCCATTTGGCCTAGATAGTTTCAGTTGCAGGTCTTTCTGAGGGGTTTTGAGGCAACTTTGGGCATACTTACTATTTATAGTAAGTCATCTTGGGCATGGGTGGACATCCAGTGGCAACGGTATGTCGATGGTAATTGTTTAAAATCGGCAAGAAGACTTGTTTATCATTGATAAGATTTGTTTTGCATTGATAAAGCTATTTTATAAAGTTAAATTTAAATATTTAACTTTATTAATGCATAGACTATAGTTTGTGGGAAATATTTAAATTAAAAGAGTACCTTTTATTTTATAACACATTGGAGACATAAGTTACATAAAGGGAGTTATGTTTTATTCCACATTGAGAAAACGAAGGATGGAGCTCTTGTGAGAACACTATAAAAGAAATGGAAGAGCTTTTTTTAAGCATGGTTGGAAATATCAAAGAAATTGGGGAATTTGCTGGAGATTATGTTTCAATAGTTTGGAGGACGAAATCCCTTCAAGCTGGAAATCTTGACGCCATTGAAAGATATGGTCTTGAGATTCAACATAGTAGCAATCCGAAAAAGCAGGTACGAAAAAGTAGTGCGAAAAAGCGGAATCGAAAAAAGCAGGCTAAAAAAGCAGTCTGAAAAAAACGGAATCGAAAAAGCAGGCCGAAAAAGCGGAACCGAAAAAGCAAGCCGAAAAAAGCAGTTCGAAAAAGCAGCTCGAAAAAAGAAAATCAGAAGGGGCAGCATTGAAGAAGATTATTACAGCCATCTACAACTAGGTTCTTTTATTAGTATTGTTTTTTAGGGTGTTATAAGTTTCAGCTGTAAGTGTGCATTATACCAGCATTATCATTTTGTAATCCATGTAAATGCCAAAAGTATTGGCCATATTTCATGAGCATTGTATTAGAAATTTCATTGCAAATTAAGAAGACAATAGTTGCTAGTGTCATTTAAGCAATTTAATATCATTATTTATTAGCTAGTTAGTTTGCACACCAACTGTTTGTAAAAATGCCAGTTGGCTGTAGGTGTACATTTCTCATGCTTAGATCATATATATGCACTAAATATTGTCAAAATTAGTAGCACACTCATGTTAGGCCATTGTGTAGTCCATTTGGAGTCTTCTAACACAAGTTTTTCATTGATGCAAATTGAAAAGAGTCATTTAAAGCCAGCTGAAATACTATATCAGTCATACGTCCCTTGCATGTGAATTGTTTGATGAAATTCCTTGAGCTTTCATCAGCATTTTTGAGAGCAGATTTGAGGTGGCTTATTACAGTGGTATCAGAGCTTGCTTGCAAAGTGTTTGATGAAATGTCAAACAACTAAAGTATAAAGATTTTTGGTGTTTGAAGAAGTTATAACTTGTTGGAGTCATTACAGTGGTATCAGAGCTATAAGTCCTGCCATCCTGTGGAGGTCTTATAGGGAATTTGGAATAGCCAGATAAAGAGAAAAATGTTTGACAAAATGAATGCCGGTCCAGATCAGGGAAAGGAAAGATTCTTACAATTATTAGACACTTTAGCATAGGGACAGCGATCAGCAGAGCAAAGAGCACAGGAACAGAGTCAGAGATTTGAGCTTATGATGCAGATGATGGCTTGTCAAATGGGGTTGAATGCTAATGTGGGTGGAGGAAATAATCAGAATGGTAATAATCGGGATGGGGCACATAAGATTGGGCCCATGATTCCCATATTTCCTCCTAGAGCTCCAGAGCAGCCCGTACTAGAGCCCCAGATCACTGATATACAAGACCAGTTGAGGAGAGATTGGGAAGCCGGAGGTCCAGATTTTATTGCTGCAATTACCTTTAGGGAGTATATAGATGTGCGGATGAAGCATATGCCACGTGGACATGACAAGAACCAGAGCTATGAGCTACAGAAGAAAGTAGGGAAACTTCAGTTACCATATTATGATGGCTCGGGGAAGTCTACAGCAAGAGCTTGGGTTCAAAAACTTGACACATACTTTTAAATGAACACTATGCCTAAGAAAGAAGCTATTAAGTATGCAACAATTCACCTGGATGGGTTAGCACACAAGTGGTGGCATCATGGTATGGTCACTATGGGTCATGCACACATTACCTCATATGTGGAGTTTTCGGAGAGACTGATTGAACACTTTGATAGGCCTAAGGATCATACCTTCTCTATGACAGGCAAAAACTTGTATGACGAGTTTAACAGACATGCAGATTCGATACAGGGAGACTTCAACACATCTTCAGGTAATGGTTTATCTGCATCATCTTCATAGGCAGAAGGGGTTTCAGATGTTGTGTAGGTTGAGCCAGTTGCATCAGAAGGTGATATCATAGGCACATCGGATTGCATGATTGACACAGATAGTGATTCCAGTACAGTTGGGCTGGATGAAGTTACAGCAGTGGAGGATACTGTCATGTTTGAGGATAGTACAGTTGATCAAAAAGTGAGCATTCAGGACTTTGCAGAAAATGAGTATCAAGCACAGTTGGATGCTTCTTCACATGAGATAGAGGCTAGTAGCTCTTCACTTGGTTTGGCAAGCCAGCTGAAGACAAGGGACAAGGATATTGTCGCGACTTTATCTCATAATGACAGGATGTATGGATTGATTGAGAATCACATTTGGATGATTCCACTGCAAGAGAGACAGAGAGGAGTCACAACAGGTTCTTCTTGTGACGACTTACAGCAGATCAAGGAAGGCATGGAGGCAATGAAGGTAAGTTACATACACCGACTTTCAGATCACGATCATCTCCTTAATCTTGCAGGGATCTATTTAGATGCATTGAAGAAGAAGGAGGAGGAGGTTGACCAGCTTTCTCATGAGCTAGAGGATACTCGGAATTCCTTGGTGCGTATTCAGTTGGCTCTCCAGGATTCTGAGAGACATGTGGACGAGCTTTGTCTTGAGGTGAGCTTAGTTCGAGAGTTAGCGCTTATAGTAGGGACTCAGTTTTCTTTTACAGTCAGGTCACATGTTGATGATTTCTCAAAGATGACAGAGTTTACAGGAGAGTCCCAGGATCTAATTATTACAGACGACACCCAGGGGGATGTTGTGGATAGGTTTGAGGACTTAGTTTCCTCAGCAATTTTTTATGGTACGGAGGGGTTGGACAGCGATGCTACAGTTTTTGATACTACGTATGTTGATATGAGCTTTGGAGTTGATTCGCAGGATATGGATGGTAATAGTCTAGAGACTAGTAACTTTGAGGATGCTCCTTTAAACAATGTGTCAGAGGAGGTTTGTAGGAGACAGTCTAGCCAATGCCATCATGTGTCTAGTCAGTTGAGAGTTAGTGAGCGAGACATTTCTATCGCTTGCCAGCATTTCGACGTTGCTCGTCAGTTGATAGCAGTTTATGGATGGGGTTGTCCTACTAGTGATGAGCAGGGAGGAGGTTATCTTTCCTTGACAGAGATCCACTCTTTATGGGAGGCTATTCGGATTCTGAGATAGGATTATATTGAGTTGGTAGCCGACAGAGATTATCTTATGGAGTGGGGGAGTACAACATACGATGCATTATTGGCCAAGGAAGATGAGGTGAGTGAGCTTACTCAGCAGCTCGAGGTGACTTCTGAGATTCTTGAGAGTACACAGTTGGCTTTCGAGGAGTCACAGTTTCATTTGGCTAAGGTGACCATGGAGTTAGAGCGACTGCAGTCTTTACCAGATTCTGTACAGTCACAAGCTGTGGTGTCTAGTGATCTGAGGATGTCCATGGTCGAGATTGTCAGAGATAGTGGAGATGGGTATGCATCCACCCTTGATACTAACATTGGCATATCTGTTCCGTTCCTACTAGAGTCAGGTTCAGTTGAGTTGGGTGCTATAGCAGATTGTTGTGGTATGCCTGACATGGTGGTGGCCTCTAGTACTGATGGCACGGAGACTAGAGATGTTGTATCAAAGATCATGTGTGATGTTGGTGAGCTGGCAGTTGGCATGGTTCCTGCTAGTGATACTACTCCCTTGGCGATGTCTTCGAAGGTAGTAATTAGTTCCAGCTTGGTTAGTGATCGATTGCAGTTAGTTTCATCTGGGTTGCAGTCTGAGCCACTGACTAAGATTGGCGCATTCTATCGGCATTACACTGTGAGGTATGCTCATCAATTTACCTTTGATGACCATGTTGATGAGATGATGATATGGAGATATACTTTGATTCCTAGTGCTTGTCATCAGTTATGGGATGGTTTGACGCCACAGTATGAGAGTTGTGATGGGCATGACATGGCAATAGGTTCTGCGGTTGATAGCTTGATAATACATGACTTAGAGCAAGAGTTTGGGAGTGATGCTTCAGCGGTTGTTTTTATTGATTCTACTCCTTTGGTTATGACATCTCCTGACTTAGCTGGTGATCAGTCATAGTGGGTTGTATCACTTGTTCATGGTGAGCTGTTGACTGGGGTTGGTTTTTTTTATCAGCATTATACTGTAGGGTATGTACATCAGTTAGCATTTGATCCTTGTGTTGAGGAGTTGGTGGCAGGCAGATTTGGTTTGGGTTCCATTTCTTGTTGTTTATCTTGTGATGTCTTTTCACCATCAGCGGTGCATGGGAGTTATGGTTATGAGAGAGTGGCCCGTAATCTACAGAGTTGTGTTAACTGCAGTAGATGTACAGTGTGTGGATTCTTTGTATTTGGTGCAGTTTCATGTGGGAGTGGTCACCATTGTTGCAGAGTTGGATTGTACATTCCATATAGACCAGTGGGATGCGTTGATGGTATTTACTGTGTTGGCAGTTTGGGTTATCTACTCTACTTGGGTTTTGATATTTCGAGAGCTTGTTTCTCATGGGTTCCTAACTTTGGAGTTTGGGTGAGTTGTATTCGCCAATTTGATTATGGATTCCTCTTGGTTAATTTTCAGAGGTTGTTGCAGGAGCCTATGTTGACTAACAGCAGTATAGTTCATGACTACATTTGGGATTCAGGTGGATTGATTGGGTTGTTGTTCGGCCATTGCTTGGGGACAAGCAATTTTGGGAAGGGCGGACTGTAATGTCCCCTTTTTAGCATTCATAGCATGATGTTGTCGTTAGCCTATTTCCCCACGGTCCCGTAGGCTAACTAGGACATTAAAGGGGCTTAGAGGCCATTTGGCCTAGATAGTTTCAGTTGCAGGTCTTTCTGAGGGGTTTTGAGGCAACTTTGGGCATACTTACTATTTATAGTAAGTCATCTTGGGCATGGGTGGACATCCAGTGGCAACGGTATGTTGATGGTAATTGTTTAAAATCGGCAAGAAGACTTGTTTATCATTGATAAGATTTGTTTTGTATTGATAAAGCTATTTTATAAAGTTAAATTTAAATATTTAACTTTATTAATGCATAGACTATAGTTTGTGGGAAATATTTAAATTAAAAGAGTCCCCTTTATTTTATAACACATTGGAGACATAAGTTACATAAAAGGAGTTATGTTTTATCCCACATTGAGAAAACGAAGGATGGAGCTCTTGTGAGAACACTATAAAAGAAATGGAAGAGCTTCTTTTAAGCATGGTTGGAACTATCAAAGAAATTGGGGAATTTGCTGGAGATTATGTCTCAATAGTTTGGAGGACGAAATCCCTTCAAGCTGGAAATCTTGACGCCATTGAAAGATATGGTCTTGAGATTCAACATAGTAGCAATCCGAAAAAGCAGGTACGAAAAAGCAGTCCGATAAAGCGGAATTGAAAAAGCAGGCTAAAAAAGCAATCCGAAAAAAGTGGAACCGAAAAAGCAGGCCGAAAAAGCAGTCCGAAAAAGCGGAACCGAAAAAGCAGGCTGAAAAAAGCAGTCCGAAAAAGTAGCTTGAAAAAAGCAAATCAGAAGGGGTAGCATTGAAGAAGATTATTACAGCCATCTACAACCAGGTTCCTTTATTAGTATTGTTTTTTAGGGTGTTATAAGTTTCAGCTGTAAGTGTGCATTATACCAGCATTATCATTTTGTAATCCATGTAAATGCCAAAAGTCTTGGCCATATTTCATGAGCATTGTATTAGAAATTTCATTGCAAATTAAGAAGACAATAGTTGCTAGTGTCATTTAAGCAATTTAATATCATTATTTATTAGCTAGTTAGTTTGCACACCAACTGTTTGTAAAAATGCCAATTGGCTGTAGGTGTACATTTCTCATGCTTAGATCATATATATGCACTAAATATTGTCAAAATTAGTAGCACACTCATGTTAGGCCATTGTGTAGTCCATTTGGAGTCTTCTAGCACAAGTTTTTCATTGATGCAAATTGAAAAGAGTCATTTAAAGCCAGCTGAAATACTATATCAGTCATACGTCCCTTGCATGTGAATTGTTTGATGAAATTCCTTGAGCTTTCATCAACATTTTTGAGAGCAAATTTGAGGTGGCTTATTACAGTGGTATCAGAGCTTGCTTGCAAAGTGTTTGATGAAATGTCAAACAACTGAAGTATAAAGATTTTTGGTGCTTGAAGAAGTTATAACCTATTGGGGTTATTACAGGCAGTCCCATCCCTAAAAACTAGGGATTCTCCTAGAAACTAGGGAATATACCCTATCACTCTGAAACTTAAACCGTATACTGGTCCTTAGGAGCCTCAAATTTGATCATTGCCACAACTTCCTAAATTTTAGGAAAACTCCTAAAATTAAGGAATTGCCTCGATTGGCTCTCAAACTGACTATAGAACCAACTGTGGATCTATCCACCATTGCTAGCCTACAAGACTCCAATAATAGGCCAACTCTCATGACTCTGCTAGTCAGACTAGAGAGGGGACATGACAAGTTAGATCTGTGAATGGTTTTGGGCCATCTTGAAAAATTGTTTCTGCTGACCTTCAAGCAATATGCATTTATATAATTTTGATAATCTGCCTTCTTGTCATTCCATAACTCCAAAGACGTCTCCTTTGACAAATCCGCACTCTGCATTTTGAGTAACTTTAAAGATTTGTTCAATTACTTATGGGTCAAGGCTAATGATAACCTTTCCATCTACATCTTTGATTGTCTTGGTCTTTGCACTGAAATGCTGTGCACATCCTAAGATGAATTCTGGTTCCAAGTCAGCCGTAGGGAAAGTAGACACCAAATGAATATTACTTTTCTTGACACATCTCTTTTTTTGATTTGGAGGAGCTTTGACCCTTTGTATGAAATCAGCCATATCAATGTGACCAATCTCTGTGTCAGAAACATTATCTAGAGGGGATGAAACCGAAGATGCAGTTGCATAAGCTAACTCTTTGTCAATTTGGTACTTCATCTTTCCTTTGGGTTTTGTGGATGAGGGCATATCTTGTGCTACAACATGAAAATTCCAAAATGTGAACACATCATCACAGGATATTGATTCCATAAAGATGTTATTTCTTGACTGGCAACAATGGATCGATGAGGGGCAATATGCTCGAAGTATAGATTCAAGGTCTTATGCAATGGTTTCGAATGGAAATGGTAAGCATATAAGCATATGCAAAAGGCTGAAATGAGATTTAGAGAGATGGAATGGATGTGGGTGAAGGATGAGCTCTTATATAAATGCTTTTAGAGGTGTAGGCTAAGCACATAAGAATGTGTGCAAATGATAACTTTTGGCTTTTAAAGAGTTACTTTTAACCAAAATCTGGTTCTTTGGATGTGATTACATGTAAAATGATTTACATGTAATAATTATTTTTGATGTGAATATGCAATTAGGTTCAGAGGGTGGAAATGCATGTAAATGGGAATGGAGAATGAGATTACATGTAAGTGCGGATGGAGAATGAGATTACATGTAAGTGCGAATGGAGAATGAGATGAAATGTGCTTTGGCATTTGATGATGGATGTGAAATGAAATGATGTACTCGCATGAAAAAGTGAAGAATGAAATGAAGGGAAATGATCTCACGTTCTTGGGAAATAACTTGCAACTTTTTCAAAAACAAAAACAGCAAGCAAACAACCAACGAAACTAAACACAAAACAAAAACTTACCTTTGGTTTTTGACTCAAACATGACAAGAACAAAGTTGCTCTCTTATGTAAATTTGAACTTAGAATTTGGGGAAATTCTATAGACTCAAAAGTGGAAGTTCTTATGTTATTTAAAGAAAAATTGCAGTTTACATGGCACATCTTGGGACAAATATACAAGGATGAATGAAAAGATGCAATGAAATACCAAGGAATTGAAACCTTCAACTTACTTGGTGATCAAAGAGCCAAATGTGAAGGATTGACAGGTTTGAAGAAACGTTCTCCAAATTTGAATCCACAAACAACTATATTGACTCCTTCAACTTTGCAAGTGATGGACATTAATGAGCCTTGAATGGACGTTTTTGCATGGCTATGCCAAAAACGTGGTCTCTTACCTCCAATACACAAACCATTTTTGCTAAAAACCAAGTTTCAAGCAGTTTTTAATAACAAATTGTGGTTTCTTGCTGCTATTACATGTAACATTTTTGACAATGAGAAGCAAAAATGTGTTTATGGATGGCAAATACAAGGATCAAAACCCCAAAATGACTTCTATTTGAGTCAAAACGTGGTCAAAAGGTCCCAAGAATGAACATTTTCATCAAAATGTGGCTTCAAAATGTCACAAAATGCATCATTTGTTGCATGGATTTGGAAGCCATATGCATGGGAATGCATTAAAATGCAAAAAAAACCCTAGTATCATAGATTTGAATTCATAAAATGTGCAGATTTGGAGATTTCTTGGCAAAATGTGTTCATGGAGAGCAAGAACATAGACATTTTGCTCTTGGAAGCCAAAATCGGGTTCTCAACTTACAATAACATGTGTAGGAAAAGCAAATCGCATTCTAGAGGAGGCATTGCAAGTTTTAAATATAATGAAAGTTGGTTTCTTATGCAAATCACACTCTTGGAGTTTAATTGCATGTTTTAAATTACATGCATTTGATTTCTAGATGCAAATTACATTCTAGGAAGAGCATTACATGTTTTAAAATTTGTCCGAAAAATGCATGTAGTGCAAAAATCGCACTCTTGGAGGGTCGCTACATGTTTTAAAGAGGGCTTTAGATGCAAATCACATTCTAGGAGACCCATTGCATGTTTTAAATTACATGCATTTGCATGTTTTAGTATTTCAAAATGCGTTTCTAGTGCACAATCATGGTCTCTATAGGAATTTACATGTAAATAGGTTGAAAAACATGTATATGCACAACTTAAGTGATTAATTAAGCACATGTCTAATTAATTTTTGAGGAAATATCACTTAATTGAGTCAAAAATAACATTTACATTATAAAATTAACCTATTATGTTCAAATATCATTTCAAAAAGTAATATCTAACTTAGATGTTTTAAATAAAACATAAAGTAACTCAAAAATAAATTAAACTATATAGTTAATAAAGTCACTTAAGCGAAAAATTCAAAAAGCAACTCAACATGAAAATATAACATAAAGTGCACTATAGTGACTCAAGTGATAAAGTAACTTAAAAACATAACATAAAGTGAATTTATGTTATATTTTGCAAAATGTGAATGTCTAGACGAAAATATAACATGATTTTTTAAAATCATGCAATTGCATTTGGAGAGTCCACCTTTTGGGCACTTATTTGGTCATATCTTTTGATTACCAAGTTTGATTAAGCCCTAAGATTGACCGAATCAAAAGGAAAATTGAAAGCAATGATTTGAGCAAAACCAATAGACCAAAAGCAAACAAACGCACACTTAAAAACAAGAAAAGGGACTTTGAAGGCTTCAAAAATCAAGCATAGGCTCAACAAACAAAAAAACCAAAAGGACTTAACGAAAGCCTTTAGGAAAAGGAATCATTATATCAATTGGGGTCAATTGTTTGATCAATGTTAATTAAATAATGAATCAACTCAGAGAAAAACAAAAGTAAGTAGAAAATGTTTTGTGTTGTTAACTACATTTTGTGGTGACAAAATGCAGGACAATAGCTGGCTCTGTCTGGGGAATGTTACACTTTTGTTGTTGGAAACAAAGAGTGACATAGAATCTAGTTCTCTAAGTGCCTTTATCCATTTCATTGGGTAATAGAGTTAGGTGACTCAAAAAACAAAAAACCCAATGACTCAAAAACAATAAACTATGTACAACAAGTACTTATTTGATTATCATTGGATGCAATATTTCAGATGTTGTCCACTGTAAGGTAGTGGCATTGGGGTTCCATCACGATATGCAAGCCGTAAACTGTTTTTGCTTGCAATATGATGAATTGTGATAGGTCCTCACTAAAGAGAATCGAACTTTTCATGCATTCCTTTTGGTTCTCGCCTCTTGTCCCAGAGTAGAACAAGATCACCAATTTGGAATTCTCATACTTGGCCTTTTTATCAAAAAGAACTTTGACTTGTTGGTCGGGAGCAACAAGTGTATCAATCACCTCGTTTCTTTGTTCCTCCAATTGTTGAAGGAACATAATTCTCTTATCTAGAGCATCTGAATAAGTCTCATCTTTGATGGCTTGTATCAACTTAAGAGCGAGAACCTCTAAAGTTATTGGAATCTTAAGATTGATCCCATATAGCTACTGAAAAGGGGTCATTCCAATTGCCCTGTTTGGAGTAATTCTGTCAACCCACAAAGCATTGAACAACGCCTTGTGCCAAGTTCTTTGATTTGGTTCAATTAACTTGCTCATGAGAGTCACTATATTTTGCTTGACCATTACCTTTTGGATAATAATTAGATGCATGTGCTAGAGTTATCTCATGATTGTAACAAAACTTAGTCACTTCCTTGGAAGAGCAAGCAATTGCACTATTTGCAACAATTTTGTTTGGAACGCTAAACCATAAAATGATGTTTTGTTTCAAGAAGTCACAAATTATTTCTGACATAGAACCCTTCATAGGAATGGCTTCTACCCACTTGGTAAAGAAGTCCGTTGCTGCTAAGATGTGAGTGTGACCCTTGCTTGAAGGTGGATTGATGTTACCAATGAAATCAATTCCCCACTGCTGAAAAAATTCTTCAATCATTGCCGGCTTCAATGGCAAAGCAACAAGCTTTTTTTTACCTACGAATTGTTGACACAATTCACTTTTTCTTATCCACTGATATGCATCTTGAAAAAGTGTGGGTTAATAGTATTGTGCTCTCAGTTTTTTTTTGTGTTGTGACAGGTGTTGAGAAATGTCCGCCATAGGCTTGATTATGGAAAGAATCTAGAATCCGCACTTGTTGGCTTTTGTCCACACATTAGGGAAAAGTTCCATCCATTGCACGCTTGTAGAGACCATTCTCCCATAGGATGAAACGAGAAGCTTTCAACTTTAGGGTCCTCCGTTCTTTGTATGTCAAATGCGAGGGACATTCTTAATAACTAAGATAATATGCCATATCAAAACACCAATCATCTATAGTACTAACAAAGAGAACGGTATGAAGAAAAGAGGAATTCTAATCTTGCACTTGCATAAGTTCATTTTCAGCCATAAGTTGGCAGAGTCCTTTGCCACGAACTAGCTTGGTTGTGTAAAGTTTCTGCAAATTCTGCTATAAATTAGACTGAGATAATACCTTTATATTGCTTGCTGAAGATGATCTTCTATGATTCAGACTTGTATGAAGTGTTACCAATAGTATAAATACTATTCTGAAAATGTTTTATGTCTTTAATAATTCGGATAGGGTAGAATTGCTAAAGGAGCAAACCATATATAATTCATGTGTCCTTTATCCAAAAACATACCCTATATAAATATTACAAGCAAAGGGCATGTCCTTAGAAGGGACATGTTCCTATCTAGGTCGGCCTTGAATTGTTTCTTCTAATCGGCGTCCAAGGAGGAATAGAATTTGTTAGCGATTAAACTAACTAAGATTAGTCAAGTGTATTCTCAAATAACATTACCCCAAAGGACACACCAATCATACTTGAAGAAGGGACAATTATATATAAGCCTTTATTAGTAAGGCATTTCATACATATTTAGATTTGTGCGATCTGTACAATCAGATTAGTATGAGATCAAAGTTACAGGATTAACATGTTGGTCGTAACTCCATATCATATTCTTGAATCTTGGCAATCCAATTTCCTCTTTTTGTGCCAAACTCTTGTTGCGTCAAAATGCTCTTGACAATAGTATTTGAACTAGAGCAATGATATGAGAGTTCAATATCTAGAACCTAAAACGCTTCATTGCTTTAACAACATAAGCATGTTTCTCCATTTGATTGTATTTCAACTCATGAGCCTTTAAAGGACAACTCATAAATGAAATAGGTGATTCAATGCCTTCATCATTTTTCTGCATCAAGATAGCAAACAAAGTATGCTCATAAGCATAACTATACATGGCAAAGCTTTTTGTGTAATTTGGACACTACCACAGGTGCATGTGCTATTGCATCTTTGATTTTTGCAAATGCTGTCCTTCCTTCATGATTCTAGTGGAAAGCATGTTTTCCTTTCATAATATCAACAATATGACGAGTCTTTTCAATGAAGTCTGATACAAATCTGCTCAAGAAACTCACCTTTCCAAAGAAAGAATGAATTGCAGATTTGTTTGATGGTAAAGATAAGCTTTAAATTGCCTGCACTATGTCTAGATCGATTTTAATGCCTTCCTTGGACATGATGTGTCCCAATAGCTTGCCTTCCGTTAGACCAAAAACTGATTTCTTGGTAATCAGTGATACACCATGCTGTCTGCATCTCTTCATGACTTGTTGGAGATGAAGGAAATGATCTTGACGTGTGTTGGAGAAAATAGTCAAATCACCCAAGTAAACAACGATGCTTTCTTTGATGAGACTATTTAAGGCAAGATCAATTGCTCATTGAAAAGTTGCTCCAAAATTGATAAGACGGAAAAGCATTTGTCGATATGCTAATGTACCCAATGGGGTGGTAAGTGTTGTCTTATAGTGATCATCCTCACAAACTTCAATTTGATTGTAGCCTGAGAAACCATCTAGCATAGATAACATTTCTGAACCAGTTATAGCTTGTAACACTTGATCCATGACTGGCAATGGATGGTTATCTTTGAGAGACGTTTGATTGAGATTGCGGAAATCCACACATGTGAATTTCTCCATTCTTTTTTACTGACAGGAACTATGTTAGCTACGCATGATGAATGATGAATAGGAAAGATAATACCTGCTTCGAACATCTTTTCAATTTCAGCTAGAATGGTACCTGAAATCTTTGGATTATACTACTTCTGCTTTTGGCAAAAAGGAACTATGACAAATTTTTGAGGAATATTATGCTGGACTTCCTTAGGACGAAAATAGTTCAGATCCTCATAAGAATAAGCCAAAACATCCTTGTATTCACGAAACAAAGTGATGAACTTTTTATTTTCTTTATGAGTACACTAGTTACCAATATTAACCAATTTAGGATTGTCTTCAGTCCTAATGTTGTATTTTTCATATTGTCCTGAGGAACTAGTCCTTGTCTTTTGTTGCTCTTTGACATACCTATTATGCTTGTCACATATCTTCTCCAAGGAGATGAGACCTTTAGGAATCTTATTTCCTTTCAATTGAATTACTTCTTGACCAATATCATAATTTTCATCATAGATGATTTCATTCAGCACATTTTTGCTTCCTTCAAGTGCATATCATCAAATCATTGTTTTCTCGAAAATTGATAATTTGAGTATCATTGTCATGTCCCCTTTTCAAATAATTAAAAAATAATAATCTTTGCTAAGACAGGCAGGCCCAAGAAAGTGAAGTTTCGGAAAAAGGGAGTTAATCTTTGGAAACCGTTGGACTAATAAATGATAATTATTATTAAAATATGTTTCATTAACCTCTCTTGGACGTGAGTTACAGTTATGCCCTTTTTAAAGAGGTTTGGAGGCATTTTGGGGGGATTCCAGACTTGATTTTCGCTCATTCTTTGTTATTCTTCAGAGGCTGCCAAACCTGTGGAGAAGGAGACCCAAGAACGGGAGTTGCAGGTTTCCAGGGAGACCCAAGAACGGGAGTTTGCAGGTTTCCAGGAAGGCTAAGGACGGGAGTTTGAAGCCATTCCATGTGCATGCTCATACAGAGTTTGCCTTTGTGCTGAACAGTGCAGATTTGTGAGTTTCCGGGTGTATTTTTGTAAGAGTTTGGTGTTTCCGGTTGAGTATTTCATATCAGTTTTGGTTGCTGCTGTATTTTATACTTTAAGCTGTTAAAATAGAGCTGAATATATATATTGGGACGTGATTAAACTTCTGAGATAGATTATTAGTGTTCTTGTGGTGTTTCCGAGCATATTTTGTGCTATTTCGGGAGCCCGATGAGCATAGTTTTGGTCCTACATTTTCGAGCTGTTGTGTAAAGGCTATACGGATCTGGAAATATCAATTTGTAGGCTGTTATGCTGCTGAAAGTTCTGTAAAAATTTCCATTTTCAGATTCATTAATAATTTGTGAAGTTGTGAAGCTTTTAGCACTATTTTCAACATACCCGATTTGGGGTTTCTTAAGGAATTTGGTGGATCTTTGTGATAGCAGTTGTTTGATTTTAAAGATCTGATTAGAGGTTGGAAATATCATGAAAAATCAGAAAAGGGACATTTCAGTGGTATCAGAGCCATGATCTTGCCAGCCTGAGGGTTTGTAGAAGTTGCAGGTCAGTTTTGACAACTACCCAGATATTGCATTTCAGTTTTGAGAACTACCCAAATCTTGCATGTCATAATTTATGATTGCATGTTGCTTCTAATCAGCTGCATGTAAAAATTTATGGTTGCATGCTACTTCTAATCATTTTCATGTTAGTTCTTGGTGAATTTGGTGGTTGTAGAAGTTTGCATGTCAGTTTTGACAACTACCCAGATCTTGCATGTCATAATTTGGTGGTTGCATGTTGCTTCTAATCAGTTGCATGTCCAAATCTATGGTTGCATGCTACTTCTAATCATTTGCATGTTAGTTCTTGGTGCTTGAAGAAGTTATATCCTATTGGGGTTACACTCTACTTTATCCAGAATGGACAGGTATAGTACAGAGTCTCAGAGGGAACGATCTTGGACAATTGATAGCCAGAGTCAAAATAGTAGAAAGGATGGTTATTTAGACATTCGAGATAAACTTATGAAAATAAGCCATGACATGTCTAAACAGTTGGTTGAGCACCACCGTATAAATGACATGTTATCTGACCCAGCTAAGGTGGATAAGTTGACTGGATTTCTATTTGGCAGATTTTCTCACAGGACAGATGACACAATTCCCAAGAACTTGCATGAGGAGTTTGAGAAACTAGCTGATAGCCAGGTAGTGGTCTCAGATTCTACTTTGCCACAGGAGGTGGTGGGAAAGGATATTACACAGATTGATAGTAACAGTCAACTTGATACTCAAATTGAGACAATTGTTTACAGGTTGTCAAAGGGTGATGCCACAGGTATTCAGGATGGTATAGTTACAACAGGCAGTGACTACAGTGTAGTGGGTTCAGATGATGATTATGAGGATGTTGTTGTGCAGGATGGTGAGATACCTAGTAGAGATGAGCAGACATTGAGCATTCATGAATTTGCTGAGAAAGAGTACCAAGCGCAGTTAGATGCTTCATCACATGAGGTTGAGGCAGGTAGTACTTCACATGATTTATCCCGCCAGCTGAAGGTGAGTGAAGATAGTATTGTGACTTCATTACCTTATCATGACAGGTATGTGGAGTTAGTTGGTATTGGTCATATTACTCAGGTGAGGAGTTTGCTTGAGTTACCAGTTGATTCTAGTTTACGGATATGGACACGAGATTGTTATATTGGTGTTTGGGATTCAGTTGACTGGAGATCTTTAACACTTTTTGGTCGCAGTGTTTGTTTGGGTGCTATCATGGATTTGATTAGCAGATTACACGGTGTTGTCTTTTCTTGTGCCAGTATCTTGTCTGATGTTGGTATTAGTTTTTATACACCGGTGTTGGGCTTTGTTCATATATCCAGTCGACCATACTTGCTGGAATGTGTTGATGATCTTTCATATTTGGCAGTGTGTACAGATGAGTCCCAGGATCATATTGGCATCGATGACATCCAGGAGGATGTAGTGGGCAATTTTGAAGACTTAGTTTCTTTGGGTACAGAGGAGTTGGACAGCAGTGCTACAAATTTTGATACTCTGTATGTTGATATGAGCTTTAGAGTTGATTCACAGGACATGGATGGTAATACTCTAGAGACTAGTAACTTTGAGGATACTCCTTTAGACAGTGCATCAAAGGAGGTTTGTAGGAGACAGTCAAGCCAATGCCATCATGTGTCTAATCAGTTGAGAGTTAGTGACCGAGACATTGCTATCACTTGCCAACATTTTGATGCTGCTCGTCAATTATTAGCAGTTTATGGATGGGGTTCTCCTACTAGTGATGAGCAGGAAGGAAGTTATCTTTCCTTGACAGAGATCCACTCTTTATGGGAGGCTATTCAGATTTTGAGACAGAATTATATGCAGTTGGTAGCTGATAGAGATTATCTTATGGAGTGGGGTAGTACAACATATGATGCATTGTTGGCCAAGGAAGATGAGGTGAGTGAGCTTACTGAGCAGCTTGAGGTGACTTTTGAGATTCTTGAGAGTACACAGTTGGCTTTCAAGGAGTCACAGTTTCATTTGGCTAAGGTGACCATGGAGTTAGAGCGACTACAGTCTTTATCTGATTCTATACAGTCACAAGCTATGGTGTTTGGTGATTCGAGGATGTCCATGACTGAGATTGTCAGAGACAATGGAGATGGGGATGCATCCATCCTTGATACTAACATTGGCATATCAGGTTCATTCCCACTAGAGTCAGGTTTAGTTGAGTTGGGTATTGTAGCAGATTATTGTATGCCTGACAGGGTGGTGGCCTCTAGTACTGAAGGCACAGAGACTAGAGATGTATCAAAGGTCATGTGTGATGTTGGTGAGTCGACAGTTGGCATGGTTCCTGATAGTAATACTACTCCCTTGGTGATATCTTTGGAGGTAGTAGTCAGTTCCAACATGGTTGATGATCAATTGCAGTTAGTTTCATCTGGATTACAGTCTGAGCCACTGACTGAGATTGGCGCATTCTATCGGCATTACACTGTGAGGTACGCTCATCAATTTACCTTTGATGACCATGTTGATGAGATTATGATACAGAGATGTACTTTGGTTCCTAGTGCTTATCATCAATTATGGAATAGTTTGATGCCTCGAGATGAGAGTTGTGATGGGCACGACATGGCGACAGGTTTTGTAGTTGATAGCTTGATAATACATGACTTAGAGCAGGAGTTTTGGAGTGATGCTTCAGCAAGTGTTGTTATTGATTCTACTCCTTTGGCTATGACATCTCCTGACTTAGCTAGTGATCAGTCACAGTGGGTTGTATCACTTGTTCATGGTGAGTTGTTGACTGAGGTTGGTTTTTTTAATCAACATTATATTGCAAGGTATGTACATCAGTTAACAATTGATCCTTATGCTGAGGAGTTGATGGCAGGAAAATTTGGTTTGGGTTCCATTTCTTGTTGTTTATCTTGTGATGGCTTTTCACCATCAGGGGTGCATGGGAGTTATGGTTATGAGACAGTGGCCAATGATCTACAGAGTTGTGTTGACTGCAGGAGTTGTATAGTGTGTGGATTCTCCATACTTGGTATAGTTTCATTTGAGAGCATTCACCATTGTTGCAGAGTTGGATTGTACATTCCATATAGGCCAGTGGAATGCATTGATGGTATTTACTATGTTGGTAGTCCACTTTACTTGTGTTTTGATATTCTAAGAGTTTGTGTCTCATGGGTTTTTGACTGTGGTAATGGTGATTTTGGAGTTTGGTTGAGCTATAATTGCCAGTTTGATTATGGATTCCTCTTGGTCATATTGCAGAGGATCTTGCAGGAGTCTGTGTTAATTGGTAGTAGTATAGTTCATGACTACATTTGGGATCCAGGAGGATTGATTGGTTTATTGTTCAGCCATTGCTTGAGGACAAGCAATGTTTGGGAGGGGAGGACTTGTCATGTCCCCTTTTCAAATAATTAAAAAATAATAATCTTTGCTAAGACAGGCAGGCCCAAGAAAGTGAAGTTTCGGAAAAAGGGAGTTAATCTTTGGAAACCGTTGGACTAATAAATGATAATTATTATTAAAATATGTTTCATTAACCTCTCTTGGACGTGAGTTACAGTTATGCCCTTTTTAAAGAGGTTTGGAGGCATTTTGGGGGGATTCCAGACTTGATTTTCGCTCATTCTTTGTTATTCTTCAGAGGCTGCCAAACCTGTGGAGAAGGAGACCCAAGAACGGGAGTTGCAGGTTTCCAGGGAGACCCAAGAACGGGAGTTTGCAGGTTTCCAGGAAGGCTAAGGACGGGAGTTTGAAGCCATTCCATGTGCATGCTCATACAGAGTTTGCCTTTGTGCTGAACAGTGCAGATTTGTGAGTTTCCGGGTGTATTTTTGTAAGAGTTTGGTGTTTCCGGTTGAGTATTTCATATCAGTTTTGGTTGCTGCTGTATTTTATACTTTAAGCTGTTAAAATAGAGCTGAATATATATATTGGGACGTGATTAAACTTCTGAGATAGATTATTAGTGTTCTTGTGGTGTTTCCGAGCATATTTTGTGCTATTTCGGGAGCCCGATGAGCATAGTTTTGGTCCTACATTTTCGAGCTGTTGTGTAAAGGCTATACGGATCTGGAAATATCAATTTGTAGGCTGTTATGCTGCTGAAAGTTCTGTAAAAATTTCCATTTTCAGATTCATTAATAATTTGTGAAGTTGTGAAGCTTTTAGCACTATTTTCAACATACCCGATTTGGGGTTTCTTAAGGAATTTGGTGGATCTTTGTGATAGCAGTTGTTTGATTTTAAAGATCTGATTAGAGGTTGGAAATATCATGAAAAATCAGAAAAGGGACATTTCAATCATCATTGAACACTTGCCATTATTCACAATTATTTGGGGTACTTTTTCGATAAATCATTTGTATTTCATATATGCCATCTTCAAAATCTTGATGGGGAAGTAACAGAGCTCCATCATTAACCTCTCTAAGGATCACTGAGATATTGAATGCATTAAATAACATGAAGTCCCATACTAAATCACAGTAATGTCTAAGTCAGTCTTTTCTGGCTTGATATTGACTTTTGACTTGACAAACCACCAACTCAGCATCTCCTTTAACATTCAAGTTCCTAATTCCTTTGGCTTGCACAATGTTCAATCCCAATATCAAGGCCTCATATTCAGCCTTGTTATTAGTATTATGAAATTGCAACTTATAGGAAATAGGGGAAAATTCTCCTTCAAGAGAAATCATCACAATTCTCGCTCCTGATCCTATAGAAGCACAACTTCCTTCGAATTCCATGATTCAAACATCATTAGAACTGCTAGAACTTGCTTCACAGTCCATGAGAACAATCTTTCCTTCAAGAAAATTGGTAGAATCTATATTTGAAACATTTTCCTCTTTGTTAAGAAAATCCATAGGATCATCCTTAGGAACAATTTCTCCTTCAACCGTGACTAGTAGTTGATTTGGAATGGTATTCTCTTTTAGATCTTTAGTAGCATCGCCAAATCATTCAGTATCTGAAAGCAGGGAGGAACTTTTAGAGCTTGTCCAGTTCTTTACAAATTTTGTTACTTCGTCTGCATGTAGGTCATAATTGTTAAATATAGTGGATCTCTGATAGATAAACAATTACAAAAGAATGCTTGCAAATAAGTTCTAATTTGAATTATGCATAATATAAGTACTTATCTCTAACTGTGAGTTGCAGCAAAATATTTGATTGTCTTCCTCCTTCAGCAATAGTCAGAGCACTGGATTGCTGTATAACAAAAGAGATGGTGATGATAACAATAATATTTCACAATACTAATGTTTTCCTGCAGGTACTCGAATGCCATATATTGATGCTTTCCTTGTGGCAATTTGTAAGTGTATATAAGTAGTGTAAAGACATGACTCCAAAGAGTCATATCTCTATGTGGCCCAAGAGCCACGTAGAGACATGCCTATTTTGGAGGCATGTTAGTTACGATAACTGCCAAACTAAATAAGCCACCGCTCGATAATAAATCAAGGGCCCGATAATGATCAACACTTGATATAGAAACAAGGCACGAGGGTATGAAACCCCATACAAGCAAGATACTGAAGTCGCTGATAATATGAAGCCCGACCATTATAAAGTTGGTCAATAATATGCTCTCTTCACTGTGAATAATTTTGATGCATAACAGAGGTGTAAGTATACGTATATGTATGCATATATCAATATGTATATATGTACATATGCTTATATCTCTGTGGTGCATAGCAAACAGTGGTAACATAAGAGATTCATGTTTTGCTTCTTCTAATGCTAAACATTAACAATAATTACCCATTCTAGCTGATTCAAAAAAAATCTGAGTGTGGGTCATTAGATTTGACTACCACCTACTTTGTTTCTCTCATACGATGCAACTTTTGCATGACACCTTTGACAAGTATATATCCATATTGATTTCACCATCTACGTTCTTATCAAAAATTACGACCAAGTAACATATCGTAAGAAGCAGGTACATTTGCAACGCAAACGATCATCTTGATCTTCTTGTCCGAGAAGGACGCAAAGGAAAATTGAGCATCTTTGATTTTCCCTTTTATTGGTACTTGCTTATGTTCCATAGAGTAGCAATTACCAAAGGAATTTGTCAAAGTTAATCCCAAAGCATTGGCAACCTTAGTTGGCATGATTTTGTCAGAGGCACCAAAATCTATGACTGCTTAGCTTGATTCAATTGATCAATAGGGAAAGATAGAAATGTTCAATTTTCCCTCGAATCGAGGATGGAATAGTAACTAGGTTATTGGGCATGTTTTTCGATTCAGGGGCAATCAAATGAGGTTGAGGAGGCTGTGATTCTTTGACAAATTTGGTAAGCCTATCCAGCTGATCTGGATATGCTTATAGGTATTCTACCTCAGAAATTTGGATTTTTGTCTTCTTAGCATGATTTATTATATCAAAAGCTTGGAAAGAACTAGCTATGGAAGAATTGAAACTTTCAGCCTGGGGTTTAACATTAGCATTAGGCACATTGGACTTTGAAATGCTAGTGAAGAAGTAGGAAGATCAACACTTAATTTTTGGCTGGTTCAATAGGTAGGTTAGGCAGAGCTGTTCCCCTCTTTGCAATGGTAACATGCATTTGAGGAGCATCCATTTTCTTTACAGCCTCATCTTGTTGTTAAGCCAACTTTGTTCTCCTCTTTGCAATGGTAACATGCATTTGAGGAGTATCCATTTTCTTTACAACCTCATCTTGTTGTTGAGCCAACTTTGTTTGCAAATGCAACATGACCACGTAGGCTTGCACAAAATCAATCTCATGTTCTTCATCATCATATTGGACTTACCTAATAGTAGAGTTGCCAACTGCTTGGTTATCTTCATGATAGAGAGCAACGTTATCCTCGGGAGAATAGTCTTCTTGATTTTCATTAGTAAGATCAGCTTCATAGTAACCAATGGCGACTTTGTTGGGGATACAAACAGTTGTTAGTACTTTATCCAATCCAAACTATGAGGAGAAATGATGCTTCCTCATGAAGGCATAATCTCGGTCCTTCAAGCAAACTTGGGTTTCTAGGACAAGCAAGAAGACATTGTTGGGCAGTTGAATACCTTGGTTTGGAGGGCGAGAAGAAATGCAAAAGATTACAAAAGGGTTAGCTTGTTCTTTGAAAGAGAAGAAGCCATAGCTGAAAATTGGGAAAGTTTCCTCCAGTGGCGAAGTCGTGCTTAGCAGAAGTAAAGCACCTGAAAATTGGTTTTCCTGAAAAGTAGTATAGAAGAAGAGATTTGTTCAACGTGGAGTCCAAATACTCTAGGAGTGCTAAGGAGCGTAGACAAAAAAACGTAGTCTTTGAAGAGCTCAGAAGAGCTAATTTCCTGCTTTTGGAACCTATTTGGCGAGGCTCTAGGTAGTAGATAGGGATAGAAGCTGTCCTTGAGGACATTTGAAAAGTGAATTCATCAACAAAGGATCCTGCTTGTTGGAACCGAAGCAAGATTGATTCGCCCCCGAAAGTTTGAAATATCACAAGTTCAATGTGCCAAGCTTTAACCCTATACGACACCGTTGCACCATAGAGGATCAATTTATGACTTGTTCCTTTTAACCTTTCGAGAGCAATGACAATACCATCAGGAAATTCTATTGGTATCCTACACTTGGCTACAAACAATGATTTGCCGCGGGCATTGAGATAAAACGTCCCCAAGTTCAGTAGAGATGGAAAAGTGTTGACTGAAGAACATATCACTTCCTTTTCCGCAACATGCAGCATGGTGGCATCCCAACACGAATATGTAGTCCTAAGAATGTTCATGGAGACTGGTAGATAATGCGGCAGATTGGTTCCGACGCTTGCTGACGGGATGCATCACAACTTGGGCAGACATGAAGCAACTGTTCGAGACAAGATTCAAAAGTGCGGAGGATGAACATTTGTTGTCGACCCAACTCACACATATCAAGGAACTGACCATCTCAATGTGGGAATTCTCAGCAATGTTTAATAAGATGATTAACCAAATTCCAGTAGTCAATAGGTTGATCCCGAATAATCAAAAGACCTTTTTCCTCGAATCCATGCCACCTGATATTAGTTTCTAAGGAGAGCTCGTGAGGCTGATTTGGTGGCAGCTCATAATACATTGATAGAGCTTGAAGACGATCTGATTTCAGCTGAAAAATGGAAGAAAGAGCCGTAGATTGGAGTATTTAGTGGTGATAATGTAACTAATTTGGAGGCTATGTTGCAGAAGTTCTCATAGAGATGATCGCATTGAAGAGGCAAATCTCGAAGGCAGGACCTTCTTTTCAGCAACCATATCATGATATCCCAAGATAGAACCACGAGCAAAAGGTGTTGCAGTTGCCCTTGGTACAAAAAAGGCTGGTTTTTGAAGTATCGCCCGAAAGAGGGAATATGTTTGTTTTACCTTACCATTGACCATGATGGAGAGACGTGTCCTGAGATGACAAGGTACATGTAGATGAGCACTACAAATGAGCTAGCCAGGGAAATTCCCAAACATAGAGACAATTTAGTTGTTGATGGTGACTTTGGAAACTTTTACTTGTAGTACGAATCGGATTTAGAAAATGGTTGAGATTTCTTCGCCACTCTAGATAGGACATCCGTGGCCATGCTCACAAAAAGCCAAAAAGGCAAAACTCTAACTACCTCTACACCATCCTGGGACAATGCACCTACGGGTAGTTCTACTCAAGCAGCTAGCTCGAACGCTTAACCATCCAATGCTGCAAATAGATAATGGCTCAAGTTCCTTTGTTATAGTTCAGTCTTGTCAGGACACTCGGATCTTGATATCCCCATTGGACTACTTAAAGTCAAACCCTGCAGACCTCTGGAAGTTAGTAGAATATTGCAAAGGAGGTAGTGATAGCGAGGCTAATGTTTGTTCAAGTTCTTTGCCTAAGGAAGGGTCGTCTCTAGTAGAATTCTTCCAAGAAAACGAGTCCAGTGTTTTAGCTACCTCGCCAGGCAAAAACTTGACCCAAATTATGTGTCATTGTTCATCAATGGGCACAAATTAAGCAATTGTATAATTAAGTGAGGAACTTCGGATAACATCATGCCAACGATTGTGGTTTGTGCTCTTGGGTTTCCCCCAACCAAGAATTTCGGCCGATGTTACTCAATGGACGCGAAGCAAGTCCTGTTGGTTGACCAGATTAAAGATGCGCAGGTTGCTCTAGCGACCCATCTCGCCAAAAGATTAAAGCTCACCATTTTAGCAACAGATATCCCAACCAACTACGACATGTTGCTAACTTGAAGCTTTTGCAAGGAAATGGATAGCGAAATTAAGTTGGATTGGTCCCATGTGATAATTCCAGTTGAGAACAAGAAGATCAAGCTGGAGTCAGAAGAAAAGGCAAAGTACACCGTGATGAAATCCGATGATCCCAAAGTCCAGAATTTGTATCAGGAGTTGGAGTTCGGAAATTACATGATTTTTAGTGACATGCCTGTAGTCAAAGAAGAATCAAAACCATTTGATGGTCTACATAAATGGACACTTGAATTTGATGGTAGATGCGCATCGACCAGTTCCAGAGCAGGTGTTGTTTAGATTTCCCCTAAAGGCGAAGCGAATCATTTTTCCTATAAATTGGAGTTTTCGAACACCAATAACATTGCAAAATACAAAGCACTATTGTTAGGCATAACAGTTGTCAAAGAAAAAGGAGTGAAAATTCTAAGGGCTCTTGGAGATGCTAAACTTATACTAAAGCAAGTCAGAAGCCTGTATACAGTCAAGAACCATAGACTTCGAAATTACAAAAATCAAGTATGGAATGAAATTGAAGCATTTGAGTATTTGTCTATGAAAGCCATTCCTAGAGATCAAAATTCAAGGGCGGATTCCCTAACAGTGTGTTAGCCTCTCTGCCGCTCCCACACCTTGATTTCAAAGACCAGAAATACAAGATAGAGGTGCGCTTTTGTCCTAATGTGCTTGACAATTTGGAGTCATGGCAGGTATTTGAAGAAGATCAAAAGATCCAGTTATCCTTGGAAAACACAGAGGGGTTCACTGGGCAATATTTTAAGGGTAGTGAAAGTATGAATTATGAGCTATGCCCAGACAGTAGAAGGGACCTGGAACAGGGCATTGTGCAGTTGAAAGGTAACAAAATACAATCTGTAATATCCCTTTTCGGATATTTTACCAAAAACTGTGATATATATTTGCAGATTTAAATCTGAATAGTAAACCAATATGTGATACAAATTTCAGAACTTTAACTAATTTATAACCAACAAATATGCATACGAGAAAACCCAGAAAAATATGTTTATTTCCTCCAATGTTCAAAGGTACACATTTAAACCAGCAATTAACACAAGTAGTTGCCAAATAACGTTACTGTATTATACATCAGCAATACAATAACATGCAACAATTCAGAATATCCAATTTTATATACAGAAATAACAGTCAGATTGGCAATATAGATAAAACCTATAAGAAGGCTAGGTTTGCATCCAACCTTCAAATGTTTCTTCAATGGTTTGTGTCCTAGAAGAAATAACCAGCAACTGTTTCCAGCTTCCAGATTAATATTTGTCTTCAATATTATAATCTTCATATATATCCTCCCATATGGAGTCCGTTGTACCTTTATGCCTTTTCCCAATGTGATGCTCTCTCTTTTAGGCAATGTGGTATCAAACACCTTTTTTGTCCTTTAGTCACTTAAGTGAACATAGTAACTTTTTAAAATAAAGTGACAAGTTAAATGACTTTAATAGTCACTTAGTCAGGAAACCATATAATCACCAGGCATTAAAATAGCTGACCAAATGAACTCAGATAATCTCATGCAATAGCTCGTTGGAAAGCTCTTGGTGAGACGCTTCCAAACCAACACTGAGGTACTGAAAATATTGTGCTCTGATTACTTACTAAAAATACTAAGCATCTAGACAACTTGCCAAAACTGCTCTGATGGGTCTAGAATTGGAAATGTCTAGGCCAAATATCGAACTGAGCCCCATAAAGAAGCTTTCTGCCCCCCGAACCTAAGTGAAGTGAGCTGGCCACACAAAATTATAATGTCCTAGAAAAAGGGGACATTACACAATCCCACCTTGTGTCTCTCGAGAAGTTGTTTACTAAGCATGATGCTTACATTCAAAAGAAGAGGAATGAGAGATAAAACCACCGGGGAAAACAATGGCTAAACATTGGAGACGAACTCAATCCAAAAGTTGTCCACATTGGAAAATGTTGTACCATAGGGGAAAGGGCAGAGGTGAAAGAGCTACTCAGGATCTATCAGGATGTTTTCGCCTGGGGATATGAAGATTTAAAGAATTTCATGAAAGGGAAGTGCAAGCACAAGATTCCTCTGAAGTCTTATGCAACACCCTTATGCCAGAAGGAGAGGAACTATAATCCCATGGTGGTTGATGCCATTTTCAGGGAAGTAAACAAAATGTTAAAAGGATGAATTATATACCCGATTCACTATTCTACATGGGTCGTGAATATCGTCCCCGTAAGGAAGAAAAACAAAGAATAAGGATTTATGTGGATTTCAAGAATCTTAATCAAGCATCTCTTAAGGACAATTATGCTCTACCCAACATAGATCACCTCTTGCAAATGGTGGTTGGGTAAGAAATGATGTCCACACTGGATAACTTCTCTGGTTATAACCAAATTGAAGTAGAGGAAAGCGACCAATACAAAACCGCTTTCACCACGCTATGGGGAACATTTTGTATAACTGGATGCTGTTTGGTTTAATCAACATAGGTGCCACTTTCCAGTAAGCTATGGACAATACTTTCAATGAGTTGAGGGATTAAATCATTCTCATATACCTAGATGATCTCGTTGTGTTTTCCAAGGAGAGGAAGGATCATTTAAGAGATCTCAGTAAGGTGTTGCAGAGATGTCAGGAAAACGAGATATCCTTGAACACAAAGAAGTCCCTTTTTGTGTTACAAAAGGGAAATTACTTGGGCATATAGTGTCGCAAGAAGGAATCAGAATAGACCCTAAGAGAGTCTGACCCATCAAACAACTAAGTCTTCCTTTTAGCAAAATTGGAGTTAAGTCCTTTGGACAAGTTAACTTCTTGAGTAGGTTTGTACCAAATTTCTCCGAAATCACCAAATCCATTGTAGATATGATGAAAGGGAGTCAGAGCATCAAGTGGAGTGATCCTTATAACCTAGCCTTTGAGAATATCAACCACGCCATTGCCAAAGCCCTTGTTTTAGCACACCTAGATTATACAAAGGAATTTATCATCTATTGTTACGCTTTAGAGCACACTTTGTTGACTATCCTCATGTAGAAGAAGAGAAGGAATACAAGCTCCAATAGCCTTTATGAGCATCCCACTGAAAGACCACGAACTCAAGTACTCGCAGATGGAGAAGCATGCATATGCAGTGGTGCAGGCTCTAGAAAACTTTAGATTCTATATACTTCACTCCCACGTTGTTGTGTATGTACTTGATTGAGCAATAAAGAGCATCCTCATACAACAAGAAGTGGGATGCAATACTCGGGGCACGTGGATAGCAAAGGTCCAAGAGTACGACATCGAGATCAAGCCGACAAAGTTGGTCCTAGAAAATGGACTTTGTAGGGCAACTGTGTAGAACCACGTGGAAGGGGAGGATGAGAATGAGCCTAAAGTCCTAATGTTGAGTCTCCAAGACCCATGGTTTTCAAATATAGCCTATTTCTTGACATATGGAGAATGCCCGAATGGTCTTACCCATAAGATCAATATAATAGTCTATATAGCATCATATCTTGATTGGTGGCAATATGATTGTTCTTTGCTGAATCGACATATAATTTGCTGATGTTGAAGAATTCAGAATTGCTGTCTCACTCGTTGATGTAATATGGGATACTCTTATCTTGTTTGATCGCTTCTCTATTACGCGAGGACTCCAGGTTAATATCTCATATTAATGTTTCCTTAGTCTATAGTACCGCATATCATTCTCACTTAATAGCTCTATGGTGATTGTTACGTGCCAAAGTGTATACATCTTGTCACCTTATATTTGCAAGAATCAACTCTTTCTTGTTGTTTCTTATTTGAGAATAGAATTCATATAATTTCTTGATTGATGTAGAGAATAATAAACTTGACCTTCCCATCTTATCTGTCTCCGGAACACTGTTCATACCTTTTACCAGTGAACATTTATGCTATATTTTTTCTGATTTCTATTCCTTTTAGGTTCTTGTCAAGATGGTAGGAACATGCTTTGATACTGCTTGTGATGTCCCCAATGGGGACTTCAGTTATTTTTCCTTGAAATGACCAACTAGGGGTTTTGATCGTGCTTGGAATGAAAATTCTAACTTAATTTAGTTTGTCACTATTAATAAGTATTAATGTATTTCAGATTCTCTACAAATCTTAAAAATAATTATTTTTTGATTTATGGTTCCATCTCTTTAATATACGTGGTAATCCATGGGGTCGAGCCCTTTGGAACCATTTGATTAATCATAATATATTATTATTTTACTTAATATAATTTATATATTTTAAGTATTACAACTTCATTACATAGTTAATTAAATTATATTGTTTAATAACATTGTTACTATTGTGTTGTAATTTTATTATTTCTTTATATGATTTAATAATAGACTATTGCTTGTATATTATTTGATAGTTTATATTAATCATATATTATATTGCCATCATATTTTATATTCACGATAGATTACAATTAATTTATTTACTTGAATTATTATTTATTTATTTTAATATTTTAATATTATCATTTAGATATTTATGCATTAAGATATGTGAAATTATTATCTTTGTTTATATTTATTATATTTGAAATTTATTAAATGCTTATATTTAAATCTTATTTGGATGTTGGATGGTTTAATTAAGATTTCAAATGAGGAGATATGACAGACTTGGTGGTCAAACCAAGTTTGGTCTTCATTTGATAAGATATGGTGCTTCAAGGAGTGTTAGAGTTCACTTATGTAATCTAGGTTGGTGCCTATTTTGTTAATAAGAGTTATTGTGTACCCTAGTTTTTCTAAGTGAAAGGGGTTTCCACAAAAAAATGGTGTATTGGTTGCTATATTTATGTCTAATGCAGAGTAATGTGAAGACGTGTCCCCTGCTCCCCCTTTTTGCCCCATGTCTCGGAGACAAGGACACACAAGGACTCCCCGTGGACTCTGCCCCCCCGTCCATAGTAGCGCCACTAGATTCAACCACATCAATTGAGGACGGGGGGATGTCCTGGTGTTGACTATTTGCTGATTCGACTATTTATGTTCCTTGTTCGATGCTCCAATTCAATGCAATTTTCAAGTATTTACTCTTTTAGATCTTTATATCCTACATCGTAGTATGTCTTTTCATAACTAGCATTTTAAGTACCATATGTATAGTATATTCAACCCTCCTTGTCCCCTGCCAGTGGCCCCCTGCTGCCCCCAAATTAAGGTGCCTCTGTCCCCCTGTACTGGAAACTTGTCCCCGCATTCCGCCGTCCCCCGTCCCCCGTCCCTAAGGCTGTGTAACTATGCTTTTATGTGGTTTATGCAGTTTTAATGTTTCATAGTTTGCTCTTGCAAGGAAACCTGAGAATGTGTCCTCAAACCTTTTTGACATGTCACCGTTTTTATAACATATCAAGGACAGGGAGACAGGTTGGGGAGGTCCCCTAGCCGTCCTTAAAATCTGGAAACTAGAAAGGAACATCTCAAATCTAACTACAATAATTAGTCTGGAAAACACTGGGCTAGGTACTGTGACAGATCTGAGCAGCAAGCAGCTCAATTTCACAATCACACGGGACTTAGTAATGTATATCAAAAGAAATTTTAGGTCTGCAACACTGGATGTGTCACTGACAGGAGGGGTATACATGTTCGACATGCTACCAAAAACACTTAGAAGTCTGAAATTATGAACAGTAGCCTGGTAATAAATTTTACAAATGGTCGAAATATGGTAATGTGTAAAAAAGTGCTTGCAAGTCTGCAACATTGGACTTTTAATTGATTGGAAGGGTAAACAGGCCCGAAGTCAGAGCAAAAAGCACCTGGAAATATGAGCAGTAATCAATTTCACAAATACACAGAACTTGGTGGTGCATAAAGAAGTGGTTGTAGATCATAATGTTAATAGAATACTTTCAAAATATCCTCCAATCAGACTTGCAAATATGTGCTGGAACAATCAATGTCAAGCCTTGAAACCACTGTGCAAAGTGCAAACTTAATTGCAGATCTGATACTGAACTGTTTGTTTGTCAAACGGCTATAAAATTCATCAAACATTCCCAAAACATCAAGAAACACCTCCCATCATTTCCCATCAGCAACATATGCCACCAGCACCACAAAACAGCAACAAAGAGGCCGACAAATGTAGGGAATCATACCTAGCAGAGGACACGAGGTGTGCAACAGGTACAAGTTTTACTTGGTCCTACTTATCAGGCTGTAAACTATTTATACTCCTTCAAACTCACATGCTAGGGCTGGAAATGAACATCAATGGGAATGGTTACTGTAAACTAATCAATACCATCAATATTGGTGGTCAAACAAGAGCATCAATTTAACATAAACGCTATATTTAAGGTTCTATAATATATATACACGTGCTTTATCCATGTTTTCATATGAATATTTAAAACCTCCTTAGATAATCTTCCCTATATTTTATATAGCTGTCTTCAAAATTGTAAAAATAAATCCCTATATATTCCAAAATTGCCCTATATTTTATGTAGCTGTCCCAAAATTGTAAAAAACAATGGTTTCTTGGAGACTCCTCCCCATTTTGGACCAGGAGACGACCAAAGATAAATTGTCAAGATAACTAAGTAGTGAACCCCTTAAGACTTGAGACATGTCTCATGAAAAAAGACTCGTCAATCATGAAGGAAGATATAAAGGGCATTCACATTGGTCATTCAAAGCACAGTTAAAAATAACTGCGATATATTGCGAGAAAAATTGCCAACCGATATAATCGCCGACGATATTTTGGAAAAATCACAATGCATTTCGGATGAAAAAATCACGGTTTTTACGATTTTTGGGTCCAAAAACCACTGATTAAGTCAACTTGGAAAACAATAAAGTTTTCTAAAAAATGTTTAAGAGTTTTTTCATTTTCCTGTAGGCTGCGACAGCAGACAAAAGGGCTGCGATGGTTGCTGAGGAAAGGTGCGATTACTGAGGACTATTAAGGCACACAGATTCAGACTGCTGAGAAAACATAGAAGAACAGATTTAGACACATGAACTATTTCGAGGATATGCCTCAAAACGCCATCACATGGAGTGCTGATTGTAGGATACACACAATGGTTTTGCTCTTCAATATGTTATAGAAAACATTTTTGAAAATTTAATGTAAATTTGTCTAAGTATGCCAAATTTCGTCCACAATGAATGACTTGGAAGGTGAATGCATAGTAGTCAAATCGCCTCATATACACATCACTATTATGTTTCTGTATAAACATCAACATCACTATATATATTTTTATAGAGCTATAAGTTGTAAATTTATGTAAGTTACAAATTTATGATCGTGAGTTTATAGATAAGTTTATAATATACAAATTTTAATTTATTTGAACTGGTTTTGTAAATTTATAATACTGTATAATACAGATTTATAATACTATATATTAATACTCAAGTAGTATAATATTGTATATTAATAAATACATTATAGAGAGTTATAAATGAGTATAAATTAATAACTGCATATCCAATAAATTATTATACTGTATATTTATTCTTAATGCTAATATGTATGTGCATTGTTTATTAACAGCATTTATAAGTTTATAGTGTTTGTAAATTATAAATTCATTATAGAGAACAAATATATTTATTTATAGTGTTCATAATTATTTATTAATATGTATCTATAAAAATTATATATTTTCAAATGTTCGATAAAAGTGCCTATTTATCGCCCTTTTTTTGCGGTGTTTTTGGCGATTCCAAGTTTTTCAATTTTTTTGAGCTAGCCGAGATGTTGCCAAAACCGAGTTTTTCAACTATGATTCAAAGCATGAGATAGAGAGTTATTTTGAATGTATCCAATTTTGAAACTTCTCAATATAGCATTTGCCTTGCTGGCATAAATCTGTTCCAACTACTTCCAAGAAATTAATTATAAATCAGAGAAGGTACTATAGTTGCAGGATTCAAGGGTTCAGATCCGAAACAGCGTCTTTATCATTGTCGCAAGAATACCTTTATATGTGTGAAATGGCAACCTTCTTGCTATAAGGGATATTGCCAATTCATTATTGGCAATTGCATATACATCTCGGCATATCAGATGTAGCAACCTATTCAAATTGTATAAACTTATTGACATATCAGACATAACACACAATCCGTGGTTCAACAGTTATATAGATATATTAGACAGCATCAAGAAAAGGAAGCTCATTGCACAGTATATATTAATATATCACAAAGAGCCAAACTATACAATGTATATCTGCAGATTACAATATCTGATCTTCAAATACAGAAGTAATCTATATCCAATCCATAGAGTATAATTGGCAGATTGTATATATTATTAAGATAATCTTAAGTATTATTGATACACACACACACTTAATTACCTTGCATATTTCTAATCATCATATTCGAGATAATAGTGATATAGTTTTCAATTTTATACACAAACATTCACAAAAGTATCATAGATAGTGTTAAGTGAGATATTAGGGAAATAAGTCTCTTATGATTGATTTGGCAAGGTAATTGTCCCTCTTTCCAAAGCTAGCTAGAAAGGGGACATTACAGATTCATATGTTGAGACCTTCCAGAAATTTACTTGTCTCTTTATACTTTCATGATAATAATTGCTTCTTTATTTTGAGGTGTCAAGCTGCCCTGTTTCTTGTGTCAAAATTCTTCAGGGTGGTAACTATTGGGAAGTGGCTGTTTAATCTCCTTTCTAAATTTGTTTGGTTGTTGTAATGATGTTTGTTATTTTATTTCAATTGTAATGGTTACAGTCATTAATGATTTGAGGTGTGACTTTACATTTTTACTCAAATTCCTGTAGCCAACAACAAAATCAAATACAAAATTCTTGTTTACAACTACACTCACAGACAAATGCTACAGTAGAACCAAAAAATCCCATGGATCTTGATTGGATGAAGGTAACCACCAAATCTTTATCGAATATAAGATAACATTGAATTTTCTCTTTACAATGATCATGGGAACAAAGCAAACTAATCTCTATTCTCTAGCTGGTGCTGGAACACGCATGGATATCAATAACCAATTTAATAATACTAAAAGAGAACAATATTTTAATATATGTAATTGTTGAGATTTATGCTTTATCCCCATTAACTGGGGTTTAGAATTGTTGACATGGCTAGGATTTTTCTTAAAGTTGTCAGTCAGGGATGTTGTCGTGGCATCAGTCAGCTATTTCCACAATGTTCTCTCATATAATTCAGTCAGAAATACTCGGTTTGACATTGAGAAAGTAGCTTGCTTATATTTGATAATTTTTCCGTGAATGTTAGAGAATATGTCTGTAATAGATCATGTCATGAGCATGATGGGGGTATGAATAATGTTGCAAAGTAATGTTATTATTTATATTTATAATTTTATTGCATTTTATTGGGCTTTATGTCTCACATGGCCACGATCTTGAATACGTCCTCGATGGTTTCCTAAGTCATAGGATACGTCAAATTTCATCCATGAAGTTCGAATTTCAGCGAATTTTTACCCTTTCCAAACTTTATCCGCATTTTATGATATTTAATATAACATTGTTACTTATAATAATATTATTTTATTTTAAAATATTATTGGGCTATTTAGTTTAATTATTTAGCAATGTCAGACTATTTTGACAATTTTGTGACATTTTACTTATATTTAAAAATAAATAAATTTATATAACTTAAATTTAATGTCGATTTTTTTCCGAATTTTTACCCTTGTCGAATTTCATCTGAATTTTATGATCAACGAACTTGAATTCGAATTCAAACCTTGTGACTTAGGCGGTTTCTATAGTATGTTTGGGCCCAGCCAATGCCACAGCATCTATCTGTTAATTGGAATTTGAGGTTCACTGTTAAGGATACAGGCTTGCTGAAAATGTTTAAACCATGGAATATTTAATACAATGTTTAAAGTGTACTACATGCCTATGTTTCATAAGTAAGTTATCCGTTGCATTTCTGTTATCTTTCATGTAGCTCATATGTCCAGGGGTTATAATTTGGGGTTGGGCTAGATATGCACGGTGCAAATATATTTACACTTATTAGGATTGCATTTTGCATAGATTTATAATGGTTGTAATGCTTCTTAGATTTTGATCAAAAATTCCTGAGCTATACTCTGTAGGTAAGTAGCAATATGTATCAGCCTGATCAACATAGACTATTGCCATTCTTATAAATCTATCTAGGAGCGTCAAAGAAATTTGTCCGATTTTGGGGAGTAGAAGGATTTGTTTTAAGCTAGATTATTTTGAATGTAATGTGTGGCAGTCACCTCAGCATTCAGTCAACAGGCTCGTGTAAAATTTATTTGCTCTATAATTCATTGAGTAACCTCTACTCTCACGATGTTTATACTATTTTTCTGATTTTGAATCTATTCCATATCCTGTTGTAATCTGCTACCTGTTTTGGAATAAAGCTTCCCATTATTTAGATAATCTTCACATCTGACAAATGGGATATGCTATCAAATAGTACTGGTTTTGCAAGACTGCTGAAAGATATTAGACTTTGAGGTTCTTTATTTTATTAGTGTAGAGGCCTGACTGCTTTCATTTAAAACAATACTGAAGAGATATACAGTACTGTAACAGTTGTTAAACTTACACTATACAGGTTTTTCTTTCCATTTGAGATGGCATCACTATGAAGATAATCCAGGTGAAGATGGGGAACTCATGTATCAGGTGGTCTCATTAGGAACATTGCACAAGATAGTACCAGACTGGATGAAGGAAGAAATTGTCTTCACTATAGCCCAAGTGGATGTGTTCTTTAACAGATTGTTGCAGGTAGCTAATGGGCATGACTTTCGTGTAGCTATGATGAGGTCACTCTGATCTTTTAATTACATTTATGACTATTTATTCAACATATTTATTCAGCTGGATAGATCTGTGATTATTTTTGATCCCCTATAATCTGTAACTGTTATGAGTGAAGGAAGAATTTCTGAGATTCCATTTGGTTGTAGCAGTCCTGTTAACAGATCAGCAGCTGAGATATGTACATGGTATAGTTTTCTTGTATATATCTACCTTTGTGCTCTTGCCGCGTAGAAAAGCATATCGCTTTGATTTTTCTACAACAGTTTCTTCTTCATTTAAATTTGTGTCCATATGCAATTAATTTTACAAATTTGTTAACTTATTTTTTTTGACAATGAACAATTTTAGAACATGTCCTTTTGTGTGCCTGTTTGTTGAATATTACTGCATCTGTATTTCCTGTATACTGACAGTCCACTTTCTACTGTTTTATTTGTTCTTTCTTCATTTATGCTTTATGTTGCTCACCAAATTCCTCAAATAGTTGGGATATCTTTTCATACTTGTTAAAATGTGTACATTAGTTCCTTTCTTACAGGCTTTCTTGCAGCATGTAGGTTAGAGTATTTCCATGATAATAACCAGCTATACAAGAATCTTGAAATACAGTCTCAATACCTTAGATTATCATATTTGATTCTGCTAAGGTAAAATTGAAGTCTTTATTTAGTGTTCCGATGAAAACAATAAAACAAAACAATGTAGTCTGGTATGATGCTTCTATTAAATCCGTATTTTGTGTGATGTCAACTGTCTTTGGAAATAGACCACTAGGGATGGTTAAACTTCTAGTAACTTGAGAGCTTCCTCTTCTGGTTTTACTGTGTAATTCAATCGTTCATATCAAAATAGTCTGTATGGGACAATGTTTTGAGAATACCATGAATAACTTATCCAAGGTTACTTCCTTCTTAAAATAAGAAAATAGTAGCTGATATGATTGTTTCTTGTGCCAGCACCAAGGAATGTCACAACATAATTTTCTTTGTCGTTTCGCTAGATATGGGTTCTTTAGGGGTCAACTTCCTTGAAGAAAATAAATTACTAGGGAGGGAAACCAAAATAATGTCCAAGGACACTACCTAACAAACACTGACATTGACAATGATAATCTGTAGATCAAATGGCAGGAAATATCACAAAATATGCCACCACATATCATAGGTTGCCATTCAACACAAAGTTTGCAAATCTACAGGTCTAACTAATTGGGTTGACAATCCTAGTGGTCCTTTGCTGACAGGTTTCATTGTTGGCACTCTACAATCTTAAGAATCTGCATTGATAGCATTTCATTCCCGTACCCTGGAGCAGCATAAACAAGAAAGCAATATTAAATATCTATATTGTAGATAACAAAAGTAAAGAGGAAACGGTGAGAGGGAAATCCCTTGCCTGTGTGTGCACGCATTTTGGCACTGCGGTGGCTTCCATTCCCATGGATACGTAGTTGTTATGTGCTGGATCTGGCCCTACAGAGAAGTTTGGTGCATTTGCTGTGGTGGATAGGCTCTCTTCTGGGGGTTTTGAGTGCGTTACGGGTGCCCTTGTTTCATTGGGTGATGCTGATCGTTCAATCCCATTGGGGCAGTGGGAAGGGCTTCGGGCCTTTTGTTTCTGGGTGCAATTTTTCTCAGAAAGAGGGAAGTCAGAATGGGTCCCCACTCTCTCATTCAGTTGCAGACAAAGTGCTTTTGCGGGAGGTTGTGGCTTGAAAGGAGGTTGCTGTGGGAGGTTTGTGGGGTAAGAATGGGTGTAATGGTGGGGGTTTTGGGGCTGTTACTAAGCTTGCAGTTTCCAAACCCTTCCCTACCCGTACCCCTATTTCAATCAGTTTGGACAAAGATACAGTTTTAGAGATTGGGCAACGCACTGCAGCCCTTGAGGTGGATGTAGTTATCTGTTGATTTAGGGGTTTTTTGCCCTCTCTAAAAGAGCTCCACTCTTGGATCTCTAAGCATTGGAATCCTTCTATCACTAATTCTATACAAATCTTTCCTTTGATAAGAGGTTTTTTGGTTGCCAGATTTGATAATGCAAATGATAGGAGAACCATTCTATGTGATCATTTCTTCACATGGGAAAACCGTTTCCCTTTGATGATGAAACCTTGGCATAAGGACTGCAACCCTGGCACTGAATCTTTTTGCAAAATGCCTATCTAGGTACGGGTTCCTAGCCTTTCTCTTCATCTATGCAACAATTTTGTGCTTGAGGAAGTTGGTGAGGCTTTAGGTGATTTCTTAATGGTGGATTCAGAATCTTTCGATATATCACATTCTATCTATGCTCAGATTCTTGTTGATATAGATGCCTCCAAAGGCCTTCTAGAGAATATTAGACTTTCTAGTCCAATTTTTCTTGGATCCAATATTTAGATTATGAAGGTCTTCCGTTTAGGAGCAAAATATGCTTTAATACTGGGCATGTTGCAATGAAGTGCGAGGCTAATAAAATTAAATCTAAGAAATCCTCTTCATAGTGGAAGGGTGCATTATTGCGACATTATATGGTGGTCAAAAAGCCAACATCTAATGGGGAAGCTCCCTTAGGTGATATTGTTATTCAATAACAGGATGGTGCAGCTGTCCCTGTGCCTGTTTATGCTGGTTTTGGTCAGTCAAATGGTGATGTTGTGGACCCTCTTATGGCCAGCTCTGGTCTTATTGCCTCTGCTGTTGATATAAACCAAATTAAGATTGATGTTGTTGGCTCAGTCCAACATGGTGTTGCGTCTGATATGGCTTCCTGAGGAAAGATTAATGATGTTGGCCCTGTCCAAAATGGCTCTATGATGGATAGATATGTGGCTGATGCTCTTGATGCTACTTGCCTTGTCATTAATGGTGTTGGTTCTAACGGTTTTGTTGATTCTCTAGCCTGGCACTCGGTGGCAGCCAAGATTGAAGAGGGATGGATTACAGTTAAAAGAAAGCATTCAAAGAAATTCCCTTCATTCTTCTCCGAACTCCCACAAGCTGGGGGTTAAGGGGAAATCTCAAATCTGCTATCCTTTTCATTTGGAATTGTGATTAGTTTATTTAGTGTTTATCTTTTCTTTGGTCACCAGTTTGTGTAGGTGGGGTTTGCGAGTTGTTTGGCAGCCCCTTTTTTCATTCTTTGCTTTGTTGTGTCTTTGCCCTGTTTCTTTTTGATGAGCATATTCTATATGTTTTCTAGTTTGGTTTGCATGTTTAGCTTTGCACCTGCTTTGTATTTGGGTTTCAGGTCCCCTTCAATACTTGTTTTACTTAATAAAAGACAAAAGTAAAGAGGAATTTCATCATCATTCGACACATCAAATTCAATGCATTGTCCTTATAAAGGCATTACAAGAATAAGTGCCCACACAACTAACCAACCTAATAGGTGATTTATTATGTGTATTTTAATTTCCTAACAAGTCCATTAAAATATAAAAGTATTTTATCATCATCTCAAAATTTTGTCAAAGCAAATTTCTTGATTAGACAACTCTGCATCAGCATTAATCCAAACTTCTGTCTAGGCAATGCCTTAGCTATCCAACTCATCATCATCATCAACCAAAGTCTTTGTGGTTGGGCAAATGTTTTGATTACCAACATATACCTATAAATCAAGATACTTTATTATTCATAGAAATGTCACTTATCAACACTAACTGTCCATACCGAGATTGTGGATTTATCAATCAAGAAACTAACTCTCAAGTTTGTGAATTCAGCCATCCACAAATCAATAACCCAAGTTTGTGGAATCCATTATCCATTACTAACAAATTGCTACAAGACTCCCTTGCTCGTCAAGGAACTAGAGATGAAAAGATGCTTGTCATAAAATAAATCTGACGTGTCAACAAAAACTATTTTATTGACTGCTATTTTTCCTTTGTGCTTTTCTGCTGAAGTGATTATTAGGCAGTTGATTCAATCACCCTTTGAGCATAAAAAAATTGTTTATCATTTTGGTTAGGTAATTTATGGTATTGATATTACCGTTAGGTGAAAAATGGGGCTAATTTATTGTATTTGATATTTATTTACATCTCCAAACTTTGTAGTGATGATTTATAAAATGTTGATTTTAATGTTTCAAAAAGGTCAAATCGTGAAGAAATTGAAATTTAAAAATAAGTCTTAAAAAGTATGTTATTTTTTTGGAAAGTGGTTTCCCACCCATGTTGAGGGTTAAATTTGGCACCTGAGGGGTTATTTTTCAGGCAATTGGGAGGTTTTTCAGCATTGACATATTGCACAAAGTGGATGCTACAAGGATTCCAATGCTTTATTTGGGGCCTTTTTCTATATCTATTTGTAGTCAAGAATATTTAGTACCAAGTGTTGAGAAAATGGAAAATCAGGAGGGTTTGAACAATTTGGTTTTAGGGAGAGATTGCAAAGGAAGATTTCAATTTTAGAGCAAAGGTTTTCCAAGGATTCAAAGGTGTATTCACAGATTTTAGAATCTTAATTGGACATTAGTGTTTCATGTGTAGTAAATGGATATATTGACTATTTGCAAGGTTTTGAGACATTAGATTGATTTAAAGTTGTATAAAGCTAGTTGTAGAATGTGGAGATTTTTGAGCTTTTAGAAATTTTGTCCAAAAGAGCAACAGTTTTGATGGTAGAATAATGTTGATCTATTTCTTATCAAGGTTTTGAGAAAATAGATTGATTTAAAGCTGCATGAAGCTAGTTGTAGAATGATTTTTTTAGAATTTGGCCAAAAGAGCAATGGTTTTGATGGTAGAATAATGTTGATACATTTCTTATCATGTAAAGGAATATGAGAGTTTCTATTGTAAGAGTTTTGAGAAGAAAATAACATTTTTTAATTCAAATAATTTTTAAAATGTGGTTTGTCAAAATTATAGAGAACATATTTGAACCTCTTTGAAATAGGGATGTGGATTCATTTTGTTGCTCTTAATTATCATGTTATTTCAAATTAAAAAATGATATTTATGAAGGGGTTGCTAAGGTTAATATACTTGTTTGGAGCCTTGCTCCTTGATTTGCATCTAAATCACCTTTGAGCGAGAATCTACATTAGGATGAGAGATGTGTCCTCTTGCCTCCAATGTTCTACTCTTAAGTTTGATTCTTTAGTGAAGTAACAATTGAAACATTATTTATTTTAACTTATAAGTAAAATCTATAATGTGATGAATGTGATTCACTAGAACATGCCTTTTATGATTAGAATAAAAGCATTTAAAATTGTTTTTCCTATTCAAGCATTAGTCTCCCATTTGGCAAACAAGTTTCCTCAATAATTGAGGGAGTTTTAGTGACTTTAAAAAAATAAATATATTGCTGCTTTAAAGTTTAGATTTACATTCAAGTTCTTTCAAGTGAAAATAAAATTGTTAAAACTTGAAGACATTCCTTTTATAATGACTTTTGCATCATTAGCTTTAATTATACATTTTATTCTAGCATGTTGATTAAGAAGAGAAATAAATGTTCTAATATGTTGAATAACACTATCACCTTTCATTTTTAAACCAAAAAGTGTGCTTCATTTCCATTTTAGCATTTGAAGAACATAAACCAAATAAGGATTAAAACTACTCACATGTGATTTGGAGTTTTTGTCAAATCAATATAATTTAAATATGTACCAAATAACTCAAGACCAATCACTTTTGTAGTTCTATGATCTTTTTGCATCTTTGTATCTTGTAGCTTATTGCTAGTTCCGTCAACAATATGTCATAGATCTTTTTTTTCAAAATCTATTGTTCTTAACTTGCCACGTGTGAATTTGACGATCCTTATTATGAAATAATGTAGGATTTCTCCATTTTAGATAAAGTTAATCTGATTATTATCACTTCATTTTTGTTCAAAATAAACAAATTTAAAATATATATGTTTTAAGAGAGGCCTCTACAATATACAATTTCAATGAAATAAACAAATGAAAATAATTGGGATTCTTTTTCAAATGAAAGCATGCTCTGATTTTTTCCATGCATCCATGCTTTAGTAGATGTAAGTGGTAAAAAATGTTGTATTTTTGAGTGTAAATGTTATTCATTGTGTGTAGTGTTTGTTAAACATCATACAACATTAATTAAACTTGCAATGTTAGTTCTTGTCTAGTCTAGTGTTAAATGCAAACAATCAAGTAGTTGATTTTTTCGTTATATTGTCTAACATCACAATATTAATTTATAGATCCATATTTAGTGACATAGAGGCTTTCTAAACGTATCATAACAATTGCCAAATATTCTATGTGTATTGTTGGTTTAATATTCCCAATTTTTTCCCCTTCATTTCATGTTGAGAAGCACAAGATGGGATAACAAAAATGCAATATCAATATTGAATGTTGATTACAAAAATACAAGAGTAATTTTGAATATTTATATTGTAGATAACAAAAATGAATAGAATTGTTTTGATGAAAAATGCGATTTCTATTAATTTGTAATATAAAGTACATAAATAAACAAGACTTCAATTGTTATTATTATTTGATATATTGAATATAATTGTCAACCAACTAATCATCCTAATAACTTAATTTAATAGATGTAATGTTGAATTCTTAACATGTAGCAATATTAAAGTTGCAAACAAAACAACTAGAATAAGATATAATAATATTAGATTTGAGTTTAAAATTACAAAAATAAAATAAAATGGCGAACTCACTCAAAAATGTGAAAAAGCAAGCTTGTCGATTAATCATAGAAACAATTCAAAAAACGCTAATTTGCAACATTGAAAAGTTAGCAATCCTAGAGTGAATATGAAACCTCGGGTTAGAGCATAGTGTCTCCTTGCTAAAAAAGACACGACGAGATCATATTATGCAGTCAAAATTGTGAATAAATTCTCCATTCTAGAGAAATTTGAGGATAAGGAACAACAAGGACATCCTAGTGCTCATGAAGCCATTATCTCACAACAGGAGGAAAGAAGGCATGTGGACAATCTGCCTCAGTTTAGTTGCTCCAAGTTCGAATCTCCTTGTAGATCCTTAGGTTCGATGGGTTACTAAGATCACAGGCAATTATTTTTACTGTTGCTAGTCTAGACAACCAGATTAGGGTATTCAATCTCACTAAGTATGCCTGTGCAAACAACTATGATTTATCCCATTAACAAATAGGGTTTTACACTTATGAGCTTGTAGATCAATTCCATTTTCCTCTAAATCGTCCCAATAGGTTAGGGATTCCTTATCCTCCATCTGTAGGCGCTTCTCCTAGATCATATATCCCCCCCATCGGAGACCTGTGGTTGAGAATTTTCATGATCCATCAAAGCCCAGTAGGCCTCCTGGTATCCCAGCGCCACCAATTCTTGACGAAAATATCATTATTATCAACAATCAGGAATGCAAAGACAAATGACATGAATGTCAAAAGGTCGGAGTTTTCACCTTTTGGAATGGTCCCAAGAAAGATTTGCTCAATCTCACTAATTGGCTACAGGAAAATTGCGATGAGCAGGTAAGTATTTCCCACTTTTCAGATAGACTTCTTTATTTGCACTATAAGGATGAATATGTTAAAAAAGACTTTATTTTTTCTTTTGAGTGTTTTTTCAAAGGATAGACTATTAAATTTGTAGAATGGTTCCCAGATTGTAAGGAAGAAGTTTTAGATATCATGTTACCAACATGGTTTAGCATACAATCTCTGCGCCTGGAGCTACTTCAAATAGAGATACTTAGGAAATTAGGATCTTCTATGGGAGATTTGATAGGTATAGACTCTTCTTTTCAATATTGTAACAATGTGAAAATGCTCATCAAAAGTAAGATCAATCAATGTGCTTTTATGCAAAGGAAAGCAATCACAAATACAGCAACATGTAATCTAAATTTGCATAACTTTGACGGTAAAATATTAGAGATAATAAGATTAGATGACAATAGGAAAATCAAATTCAAGACATTGCCACTTACTTTAGATTTCAATAGTAAGTTCCCAATGCTGAGAATTAGGAAAAATAAGATAAGCCAAATGATTCTTGATAATAAGACTCCTACACATTCTCATGAGAAGATTGAGATTCATTCAAAACTTGCATGCACAGAAAGGATAGATAATAGAGGGAAGATGGATTTGGTATCAGTAGTAAGATTAAATTGTAGCTCAGTTATAAAGGTTGATCATAAGAAGAACCCAAGGTTTAAACAAGCAGACAAGTTAATAGAAAAGCAGATGTCCACTCAAGAGAAACGAAGAGTTTCAAATAGCAATAAAGGATTGAGTAAGATTGCAAAAGAAGGTAAAGGTATAGAGATCAACGGGGGTACAAAATTACAACACTCTGATGGACAACCAATATCCAAAGATAGGGGAAAGGAAAAGTCTAGCACCATTGATACAAAGTACCAGTGACAAATTATAAACTACAACAAAGACAATATGGATAAAAATTTAAGTCTAACATGTGAAGAAGCCAAAGATAGAGATATCTTAGCAATACAACAAACAAAGGTATTACTCGGCATTGAAAAGGGCAATTTAGAGGATGTAGAGAACTCACTTTTATTCAAATCAAATGCAGGTAGTGAAGGGGAATCAAAAACCCCAGTTGAGGATATTAAACCTGATCAATTCCATTCGCATGCAATAGAGGACAAAATAGTAACACCCATCAAAGAGGCATCTAACAGGTTATTCAAATTTTGGCAGACACCATCAGCATCAATTAGTTCACCATTTACCCCAGTTAGCAATCAAAAGGATAAAAACAACGATTTAAATAGAGTAGAAAAACCTCTTTCAAAAGAACTTCATGATTTCTTAAATGAGGATACTTTATGGGAAGAGGAATTGAAGAACATGAGTATATCAAAGATAGAATAAGATAGCCTTGATTTATTAACTGAGGAATTAATCCAAGTATTTAGTTTTGAGAATATTGATAAAAAGCACTGAAGCTCAGAGAGAAGATTTAATTTAGAAAGTACTCAAATTAGGAGGAGACAATTATACATGTTAAGATTTGAAAAGAGATCTAATGAACATTGAGAATGAGGATAAAGATAAGAGTCAACCTCAGATGAGTGAAAATAGAACATATATAGAACAAAGGGAGAAGGCTATGGGAAAGGATAGCAAAAAATGCTCAGATTCAGAGATCAACAATCAATCAAGCCTAATAAATCAAATTTTAAGAGAATTGGAAAATGAGGATACGAAAGGAAAAGATGGTAGCAAGCTGACTGTTGCTCAAAATGCGCAAAAGAACATGGAGCAGCTTGGGATTCAAATGAATTAAAAAGGTTCAAACTCACCTAAGTGCGACAAAGTGAAAGTTAAAAGAGGAAGAAAATCTTTGAAAGAACTTAGGGAAGTGGGTGGTCATAACAGAGAATATCAAAAGATAGATTAGATATTTAACAACGGGAAGGGGAAGTGCCTTCTTAAGGAGTCATGAAGATCACAACATGGAACGCTAGGGGTTTAAATGCCCCCAATAGGAAAAGACTATTAAAACAAAAATTAAAATTATTTGAATATGAAATTATTTTATTACATGAAACAAAATTAAATAAGCTAGAAGGAATTAAATTAGGCAAGAAGTTAGACATTTGGAGTCTCACTCTTCAAGAGTCTTTAGGTACATCAGGGGGTTTAGGATTCATTTGGAATCCTAGGAAAGTAACGTTAAATATTTTAAACATAATAATAACCGGATTAGTGGTATAGTCCAAAGTTTGAAAGCCAACCTCAAATTTATCTTAATTAACATTTATGGTCCAATAAGTAATCTAGAGAAAAAATTAGTTTTGGAAGAAATCAACATATTTATGAATGATTATAAGAACAATCCGATCTTAGTAGGTGGAGATTTTAATACTATTCTAAATTTAAACGAAAAAATAGGTGGAATTCAATAGATCTGTCAATCATCTAAAGATTTTAAAGAATGGTGTGATTTTCATAACCTGATTGGCTTCCCATTCACAAATGGGAATTTCACATGGAATAATAGATGGAAAGATTTTGCTTATATTGCTGAAAAATTAGATAGGTTTTTCATTAAAGGAGATTTGGATGTAAACAATTTGAATATCCAATCTTCTATTCTGCCGATTGCTAGGTTTGATCATTACCTAGTTAGAATAAAATTTTCTGAGCCCCATAAACCTGCTAGGAACCCATAAACTTGCTAGAATAAACCTGCTAGGAACCCATTTAAATGTGAGAAAATGTGGTTTTTAGATCCTAGCTTTCTAGGAAATATCAAAGGATGGTGGATGCAAGGTAATTTTGAAGGATCTAAGATGTTTATTTTTGTTTCTAAAATGAAGATGCTTAAGGAGAAGATTCTTAGATGAAATAAAGAACACTTAATAACATTTTCAAAGAAAAAATCAATATTGAAGAAAGATTAAAGGAATTAAATTCAGAAGTAATTAAGAAAGGTATGAAAATGACAACTATTTGTTAGAAGAGAAATTACTCGCTAAACAAGAGGATATATTATCTAATGAGGAAACTTTTTGGAGACAAAAATCGAGAGAGTGATGGCGAGATGAGGGGGATCAGAACACAAAATTCTTCCACAACTCTACCCTCTATAACAGAGCTAACAATAAAATATCCTGTATTAAAAACCATCTGGGCATCTCAATTGATAAACCAAGCGAAATTGCAGAAACTTTAGTGGATCATTTCCATAAAATATTAAATAATTTTGAGGGGTCGAACAGAGAAGCTCAAGCTAATTTTCCCAAAGTAATCCCCAAAATTGTCACAGCCGAACATAATAAGGCTTTAAATAAATCTATTACTTTGGAAGAGGTTAGATCCGTGGTCTTTAATATGAACCCTGATAAATCTCTAGGTCCAAATGGTTTCCAGGCCTTCTTTTTCCAGAAATGTTGGGATATTATTGGTCTAGCTCTCTGGTAAGCCATTAAAGCTTCAAGGAATGATGGAACTCTATTATTAGAAATCAACCATTCCTTTCTCACTCTGATTCCCAAAAAGGCGGAGCTTGAGACTCTAGGAGGTTTCGAACCTATCACGTTATGTAATACTATTTACAAATATTTTTCCAAGATATTAGCAAATAGATTAAAGGGTATCCTTCCAAAAATCATATCTAAGGAATAAACAAGTTTTGTTCTGGGTAGATCCATTCTTGATGGTATTCTCACCATCCAAGAAATAATTCATTCTGCCTTCAAAAATAAAGAGGTGTGCGTGTTCATGAAACTAGACATTCAAAAAGACTATGATATGGTTGATTGGCGATTCCTTTGCAAGACCCTAGAAGCTTTCAATTTTTCTCATCAATGGACTAACCTTATTTTTAAATGCATATCATCTAATTATTTTTTAGTGCATATTAATGGGACCCCCAAAGGATTTTTCAAAACTTCTAGCAGTATTAGATAAGGAGATCCTCTATCTCCTTCCCTTTATATAATTATGGTTGAAGCCTTTGGGAGAGCTATCATTGAGGCTTATAATAATTAGAAGATTACAAGTATTACTGCCACAAGGAATATTCCTAACATTGCTCATCAACAATACATAGATGATACAATTTTGCCAAGCAAAAGTTCAGTAAAAGAGGCGCTTGGTCTAAAATCCATCATAGAATTATATATGAAAGCTTCCAAACAGAAAGTAAATGATCTAAACTCTAAGATTTATTTTATAAATACGAAACCAGAGGTGGAAAATCAGATATGTCATATCATGGGATACAAAAGAGGTTTGTTCTCATGCAAGTATCTAGGCATTCATTTAGAGAAAGCTGTGAAGTCCAATAAGGTTTGGAACAACACTCTAGAGAAACTGGATGCTAGGATAGGTAGCTGGAAAGATAAATGTCTCTCAAAATCTGGTAAGAGCATCAAGATAAGATTTGTTTTGTCGGCCATTTTGACCTACCCTCTTTCCCGCCTTCCGCTATACAAGCACCTTCTTCACAAATTTGAGGCAAAACTTAGAAATTTCCTTTGGAGTGATTGTGAGGTATACAAAAACTTGGCTCTCATAAAGTGGGAAAATATATGCAAACCTAAGGAGATGGGAGGGTTAGGAATTAAGAATTTACAATGACAAAATGAAGCACTAGGGGCTAAATTAATTTGGCGTCTCTTTGAGGAAAGAGAACATAAGTGAGCTAAGATTATGTATAATAAGTATCTTAATGCTGATGATCCTCTATCGATTTTTAGAATGAAGACCCTTCCTAAAGGGCTAGAGAGTTGGAACTTTATGATTAAGTGTCATCATCTCATCAGTAAGGACCTAACTTGGGATGTAGGTAAGGGTGATGATGCCCTATTTTGGGAAGATTCTTAGGATGAGCATCTGCCAATAGACAATAGTCACATCCCCATGGATCTCAAAGAAAAATTAGTCAATCTATGGGGAAGTAAAGTTAGCAACTACAAGACAAAGATCACTTCAGAAGGAATCTCTAGATGGACATGGAAACCTCTGGAGGGCATAGATTTGGACCCAAATGCAATAAAGTCTTACAAAGAGATAACACAAGATAGGAAAGTTAAGCAGCTTGAGAGAAATGAGAAACTCATTTGGGCGACATCGAATGATGGCAAGCATAGTGTGAAAAATGGATACAAAGAATTGATATATTCACAAGGATGGGATGAAGTGGAAATTCCACTTAAACTCTGTTGGGACCCTACTTGTTTCCCAAAGGCAAGATTTTTCTTATTGTTGGCGTTTAAAAACAAGATTTTGACGACAGATAGATTTCATAAACTAGGCTTTGAAGGCCCCTCTAGGTGTGTGTTATGCAAGTAGAACAATGAGGATTCTGATAATCTATTATACAACTGTCCATTTTTCCAAACATGTTGGGAGTGGCTCAAACATATGTTAGGTTGGTCTACGCCTCTCTGCCAAAATAATTTATTGATCTCCTCAAAGGATGGCCTACCAACCTGGTTAAGGGCATTTATAATAAACTTTGGAACATTTTTCCTTCTATTCTAGTGTGGGAAGTTTGGAAAGAAAGGAATAGACAAATATTTTGTGACTCAGAGTTGAAGTTGGAAGATTTAATATTAAAAATTGAAGCTAGCATAATTGAAACAACCAACTCCCATCTTAGAAACTCTAGAAAAGAAGAAGACTCCTTTTCTATTTCGGATGGTCATATGAAAAAGAATTGGCCGAACTTGATTAATCTCCCACTCATCTATTTTAAGGATAGCAAGGAGGCAGGGGAAAGGTGTAAATGGTCTCCTCCTCTGAAAGGTTGGGCTAAACTTAATTTTGATGGAGCAGCTAGAGACAACCCAAGAACAACAGGTAGTGAATGTATCATTAATGATGATACAAGTAAATGGATTGCCAAACAAGCCATGTCTATTCACCCTACTTCCAACAACCTGGTAGAGCTTGAAGCATTGGAAAAAGGTCTACAATAATGTCAAAAGTTAGGATTATCAAATATCATCATTGAAGGTGACTCACAAATTGTTTTAAATGTGATAAGGAAATGAGCAACCCCCATCTGGGTCCTTAACTCTAAGCTAGAAGAAGTTCTTGGGCTCTTAGATCGGTTTGCAGAAATTTGGATATGTCACATTTTTTGAGAAGGTAATCAAAAGGAAAATTATTTAGAAAATGGGGGAGCTGATGGTGTAAACTCCTTGGTTATCAAAGATGTGCTATAAATATTTGCAACCATAGTTTTATTTTAACTCTTAGTTTCTCTCTTATAAGGTGTGGCTTTTTAAAACATGACGTAGCTCTTATAATGGATAGTATGGGGTAAAGTCTCTATCCAAGGATAAAGGGAATAATAGCATATTATATTGAGTATATTAAGTCACCATTGATGGTATATAAGTTAGGCGAGCAGGTATAGGTATAGGTTTTATATTCCATAGATATATCTTCTTAACATATCCTATGGGATATTGTAATTCCAATTTTGTAGTGCACTTTATGTTAGGTTATTTAGTCTGATCCTCTACATCATTAGTAGTTGTAGTATGGTTGCCTCACTATTCCTTACTGGTATGATTCTTTTGAGGGCTGTCCATAGATTGATTTCTTTTTTAGTGACGTCAAGCTTTTAAGAAATTGGAGGAAGTATCGACGTGTTTCTAGAGTCTTCAATGAGAATTTGTTTTGTCCCTTTTGTAGAGTTATTGCCACAATTTAGTCTCTGCGCTTGAAGTCTTTGTAATGGATACTTTCATCTATGTCTTTCATACCTCAAAGACTCGCACCATGGCCTTCTGAGGAAATATTGGACTAGAAAGGTGGAACAGGGTGTTGAGGCCGGTTGATGGAATGACACTCATCACTGTCAGCAGGGAAATAAGAGAGGGCGTTTTCAAATATGACTTCACTTGGAGGATGAACAACAACATAATAGGTACCTTCATTGTGTGCATGGCGAGAGCTAGGATGAACAAATGAGACATGGTGAGACTGTGTTTGAATATCTTTGATCCCATTTGGTGTCATGGCTTGGTAGAAGTGGTCATGAGCTTGGATGAAAATTTAAGAGTGCCCCTTCCAGAAATGTACATGGACCATCCACTAGGGAGCCTTGTCATAGCAAACATACTGAGGTGTCCTACACTGGTGATAAGGGATCAGGTAGCTTTCAATAAGGTATGGCCAAAGATGGAATCGTGTTTTCAATTCCTTCTTAGATGGAGAAGAATTAAGGTGGATAATGGAATTGACTGGCTTAGCAACTATCTTGGTTTTTTTAATGCATACATCCATCTGGGGGTTGGATTTGGTAATTTGAAGGCACTGGACTTTTGCACACCTAATATCAAGAAGTCTAGCAAGGAGAAGTTCTCCTTCGAATTCCCCCCGCCCCCCTCGTTTTCAATTAGAAAACCTTAATGACATCACAAAAGTCATTATGGTGTTTTGGAAGAAATAAGATGTTCTCGGTTTAAAGTAAGACAACTTCAGTTTTGTTGAATACCTCTACTTGCTCCAGTCTTCGTTGCTGGTTGAATATTGGTCTTATGATGCCTTCCGTGGCAGGGATTTTTGTTTGTATCTTACCATGTTCATTAGTAATATAAATCTTATAACCTTAAGTTTCTTTTGGTTAGTAGCTCCTATAGTTTTGATTAGATATCTTCCTACCTTATGAGGGATTTTCTTTCAGTAGTATGGTCTATAGTATGTTCTTTGTAAGGTATCAAGAGGAGGGTCAAAGTAGTGGCCTTATGCTATAAAGAAGTTTTTGTAAAATGTAATTATCTCAATTATGAATATATAAGTGATATTAATAGTACTTGTGGCATTCCTGAGTTAGCTGATATGTTGCATGGTTTTTTCATCTATTTATAGTAATTTATAAGGGTTTTCACTCAGCTTTGATTACAGTATTCGAAGATGATTAGTCATGTCTGATTGGAATTGTAATGATAACTGAAGAGTAACATTTGGTATCATAGCAGATTAGTTAATTATTTGGTGCAAGTCTCTTAACAATCATGGACGATTTCAACTAGGAACTCTGTTCCAGATTAGTCTGATATGTGGTAGTCTTCGATGCATTTATGCAAATTAATTGATCTTCATGTATGCAAAGTATCAAGTTTGCTAATTCTCTCAGCGTGAATGGGGTAATTCTCAGATTGATCTCAGTGATTATAAAGTCTCTTAGATTATCATTTTAAGTATTATTCTGTTTTCTTATTACTAAACCTTACTTCGGTATGTTTGGTCTGGCCTTTTGGTACACTTATTTGATGATTTGTTTTAAGGCTTAAGTGTTGTCATATTGATATCTTTGGAGGTATTTAGCATATGATTTTTTCAATAGTATAGCTGGGAGTTTAATTTTGTCCTTGGATGGCAGTAGAGCTCTATGTGATATGAGGATAATTTAATAACTTCTCAGTTTTCTATTAAAGGCTATATCAAGTCTTAAAGTTAAGAATAATCTTAATATTTTGACTAAGTCATACAAGGATATAATTCCCCATATTGGCCAATACAGATGTATTTTGACATTATGCTCTATGAAGTCATTTAGTGGGGTAAGGTAAATATTTAACGATGAATGAGGGGGATGGTTTTGATTTTTTATCCTTCTCAGGTTAACTTTTTGTTTATCTAATTAGGAAGTTTATGAATATGTTACTTCTAACCGTTTTGATGATCAAGTTTGTAAGGAATCAATGGTTTGGATTCTCTACAATGGATGGAATGCATAGTATCGGTTGGTTTGATCCTCAGGAAACAGGTTTTCATATGGCATAAGAGGCAATAGATCAAGTAAAGTTATGGAACTATGATCCATTATATTGTAACAAGAACAAATCTGTAATTATTCCACTACGGTATGTCCCTTTTATGTTGTAATAATAATGGACTTTGGTCTCGGGCTAGACTGGAGGTTTTCTTTTCCGTTCTTTCCTACTAGTGCCCGTTTGAATGGAGGTACTCTGTTGTATGTTATTTATTTTAAATTATATAATCAAGGCTTCGGCCATTTATTGATAAAAAATAAATAAATATTAGATTTGAGTTTTATTTTCAAAATTTAAATTGTATTAGAGTGATATTAATATTAAATAAAGATATTACTGTTATCATTGTTATGATATTAATATTATTGTTAATTTGATTATTTTATTATCATTTTTTGTTGGTTTCATATATGTGTGTATGTACGCATGTATGTATTTATATGTGTGTGTGTGTGTGTGTCTTTGTGTGTGAGTGAGTGTGAGTGATTTTTATTGTTATTATTATATTTTATTGTTGACTTTGTGTTTTTAATTCTCTTGATTCTTTTCTTCTGTCTTTTAAGTGGTAGCTTTATCTTTCTTAATTTGCATGTTCTCTCACTTTCCTTTCTTATGCTACTTTGTAGCTTTATTTGTTCATTTCTTGTTCTCATACACCTTAATGATTTATCACAAACAATGATTGGAAATATTGATGATACAAATTTACACACAATCTTAAACTATAAGTCACTTCATATAAAAAAGTAATTTTATATTATGTGATATTGTATCATAATTGTCTTAAAGTAATCTTAGTACAAATTTTGTATACAATTTTTATTTGGTTGGTAATTAGAATTTTATATTGATAATCAAAAGAAAGTGAATATATTGAAATTGTCACATAGTGACCAAAGAGAATCTCATCCATAAAAAAAAACCCAACACCAACTAAACATTAAATACTTCTATTACATTCATTGGATTCATCGAAAAAAAAACAAAGCCCTGAACCCCATGCTAGAGTCAGACGCATGAGCAACTATCCCCTTCTTCAATGAAACCAACACACAATCTACTCTTAGGTGAAATTGGGAATGCCATCCACTAGAGCATCACTCCTCTCCTTTGAGCCACTCATGCCACGACTACTTTGCTGAGACTAAACTCTTCAAAAAGTTCAAAGTTGTCACTTAGTGACCTGATGCCCCCACTTTAGATAGTTTGTTAGCCAAGGAATGAGCCTCTCTAGCGACATGGGATACCTAAAAAATCTCTAATTCCCCTAAAGTGAATATATTTGTTCAAATACCAAGTGTCAAACTCCCCTTTTGCAATCCCATTAACCACGATCTATGAATCACCTTCAAGATGAATTGTTTGAGTGCCAAACTTAATACCCAACAAAACTACCTCCACTGCCGCTAGACATTCAGCCTAATTATTGGTACCATTTGACAATTGCTTCGCTCCAATGGCTAAGATACTATCTGCATTTCTTGCCACCACTCTAATTCCTGATGGACTAGGGTTCCCCTTTGAAGCTTTCTTTAAGTTAGATTGATCCATCTTGGCTTTGGAGGCATCTAATTAACCTTAGCAATTGCAATTGCTTCCAAACGAGGATTGTCGCTTTTAGGCCCATTAACGAGCCTGCATGCAAATTTATTTTATTTTATATGAAAATATTATTTTTCAATATATGTCAAAAAAATTCTAAAAATTAGATCAAATAATGTTTAAAATTATTTTATTTTTTAAAATTTAAAAAAGTGAGGGCATTATACTTTTAATAAGTACATACTATAGTTTAAATAATATTTATTTGCATAAAATTTAATAGTAAATAAAAACAAAGTTTATATAGACAAGAGTCTACAATACAATGGTAAATTGTGAGCCTCTTATCTCTTGCCTCTTACCAATTTAGTCTGCTCTAACTTTATGAATAATTTAAGTATAAATTGTTTGTTTTAGCAATATATAAGAGAATATAATATTATATTCAAAATATTAGTCATTGAAACCAAAGATAATAAGGGGCTAATGAGAGAAGACCATAGTAATTGTGGATCAAAAACAAAAACATACAATGGGGTTTTTATTGGGCCAAGGGCAAGGAATTTGAATTTGATACAATGTTATTTTTTAATAGATTTATCATAGCTCAAATTTGTATGTTTATGGGGGAAAGTGTGCTAATTGTTAGGATAACACTTTGTATATGGTAATTCATTTTGCTTATTGAGAGGTTGTTAATATGATAGGTGGTTCTACATTGTATTGATTGAAGCTTATTCAAAGGTGCCCTTATTGTAGTAGTTGCAAATATATCAGGTGGACACACACACAAACAACATAATTTTTTATTATATGTTAGTATAATGTGTCTAGTCTTCTAGATTGCTATTTACCAACTTAAAAAATAATGTGTGATAATATAATGATATCTTAAATATTAATAAAATAAAATAAAATAAAAACAATTTAAAGTACAAAACTAGCTGATAACATTAAATTACTTTTCAAAATTCACATATACAGGTCATAGTTTTTAATTTTTTTTAAACATGTGCTTTTAAACAATAAAATATCATATGTAGGCAAGAGCCTACAACACAACAATAACTTATGAGTGTCTCATGTGGGAGGTCTTGAGTTCGAATTCACACATACAAAATAATTAATTACAATAAATAACAATAATTAATCTAAGCTTCGACCATTTATTGATGAAAAAATATCATATGTAGATTAATTATTGGATAGTTTAAACAATATTGAAACTAGATAATTACACATTTATCACTTAAACATGGTTACAACATTGATGTCTGTGGCATATGTTTATTTAAATAATATGACAAGAATCATTTTGATTATAAAATGAGGAACAACTAACCTTCCTTAGACAATCCAACATTAAAAAAGGTTAGAAAATTATTTTTAATTTTTTCGAGATAGAAAATCTTTAAAAAAATTTGTTCAACAGGATTATCTTTTTTGGATTAGATTATTCATTTATAATAAACTAATATGTCATTCTTTACTATTGTTGTTGTTAGAGCTTGGCCTATAGCTTTAGTTTCCTTTAAATCTAGAAATAAGCGACAAAACTAGAAGAAATGTTAATATTTTCATAATAATGTAACTCTTTTACTAGAAACTTCTCACATAATACCCAAATCTCTGCTAGTATCACCAACTAATTCTTCAACTTTAGTACACTTTTTAATTTACAAGCTTAAATCTTCCCTGCAAAAAAATATTGTGTGTAAGTGCTTACAAGTTAGACGATATTATCTGTTGTAAACTGCACCTTGTGTAATTCCATGTTGCATGGAATGAAGATAGTTGCTAGTGTTTCTATTATTTTCGACAATGTAATGTGTTCTTTGGTAGATCATTGATGTCAAGAATCCTTTGAATTATTCAAAACCTTCCCTTTTCCTTAATTTTTGTCTTTTTATCTTTTTTTCAACTTGTTGAAACTTCTTACCAAATTTCACATAATTGTTGGACATTTATAACTCTTTGGTCTTTTCACGTTGTTTCTCTATCATCTCCATTTCATACCAAAATTTTCTCACCTTCATTCCAGAGAGCTTTGCTTTTTTTTTTTTTTTTCCGCTTTGTAGGGGAGTTATATCTAATTCAATTATACATTTTTAAGTTTCGCATAAGAATATTTATAATATTTATATCTTTATGTTCTATTGATTATATTTTTTTATCTGATTATCTATCGTTACTAGCTTATCCTTTTATGAAGGTGGAAATAACAAAATGGAGATTTTTATTTCAAGAGACGTATAAAATTGTAGCCATACTATTTTTCTTGTTGACATGTGTATCTATTTGAAGATTATAAATATTCTTTCTTTCCCTTGTCATTTTATCATTTCTTCAAGTCATTTTGTGCTTTTCTATTTACTATCTCTATTCTAACATACATTTTATTGAGAAGTAACATCACCTTGCACCTTTCTAGTACAAGTTCTTGCACCTTGTTCACATAGTTTGTATGCTCATCTGGCTATCATTCTATGTTTATGTTGTAATTCTTGACTCGTGCACATGTATCTTGGATATAGATGTCATAAAGCCTATTAATGTGTCTTAGTGACTTAATCTGTATATTTCTATAATATTAATAGTATAATAATTTTGTATGATTATTGGTCCAAAATATCCTTAACCAAATCAATTAGATTCTTTATAACCATAATATTAGTCTTTTTCCATTGACCTTTCTCAACTTCTTCAAAAAATTCCACCTAATCAGATTTTGTATAGTCAAGAAGGGAAATCTCTTCAAGTGCAATCTGAATCCTAAACTTACATGAGGAGATGTCTTGAGAGCCATCTAATTTATTTTTAACTTTTAAACCGTTCATTGTTATGATGACAACAAACAATCAATTGAAAGTAGAGGAAATAGAAAAAAATATAACAATACTTTTGATATCGCTTCCATCACCAACTTCACCATCACCCGCCCCCTCTTGGCCAATTACTCCATCCTCAAGCTTATTGTCTGCTTCACTCCCCACTCCCACACTAGTTCCACCCCCCATTCTTATTCCCGTTCCCTCGTACCACCTTTCATTTCTTTGAAGGTGATGACTACACCTTCACCCTCCACCTCAGATGGTTGCTCCCTATAGACCACTTTACTAATCCCTCCTAGGTCTCCTTCTTATTTGATCTAGTTATTGATGGTATCTAGAAGTCTTCCCTCCTCTCCATACCCCACCATACCTCTTCCTCCCTTGACCACGCTTCTCAAAAATCATGACCTATGAATCTTTGGTTTGAGGCTAAGTGTAAGTCTTTCTATTTCTCTTTGTGTGTATCCTTTGCTTCCCATTCCCCCTCATAGAGTCAGGTATTCTCCTCGTATCATTGTCTTATTCATCACAATAAGCAATTGTTTGTGGCTTTATAGTGTAGATCCATCTGTGACACGCTTGCCTATGACTTGAAATCATTCTAGCACACTTTGTTCCCCTACCATCTTCCCCCACCTTCCACCCTTGATTGGCATTCCTTGGTTTCTAACTAACAAACTACTCACCCTACCCCCTCACCCATTGCCATCTTTTCACTCCCTCTACATTTTGTGAGGCCGTTAGATGCATGAGATGTAGCATAGTCACAGATGAGGATAGTTTTCAGGCAGAGCTTTTAAAGCTCGATATTCAAATTCTGTGCCCCATCCTCCTGATGCTTTGCAATAGGGTAGTGTGTACTAATTTCCCTGCTTCTTGGTCTAAGCACATGATTTACTTGATCCACAAATCCGGGCTAACATCAGACCCTAGAAACTACAAGACCATCATGATTGGGCATACCTTTGCCAAGATTTATGCCATGACTTTGAATATTATTCTTACTAGATAGCTTGACAAGCAACAATGCCATGCTAGAGGATAAGCAAGATTCCATGCAAATTATCAGACTATGAATCACATTTTAACCTTGTGGGCTATCATTAAGGAGGTCTAACACCGTATTGCAAAAATCTACTATTATTTCATAAAATTTTGTAAGGCCTTTGAATCAGTGCCTCGAGTGGCTCTCTTTTAGAGACTTAGAGACATTGGTACCCTGGATGTTCTAGTGACAATGATTACAAGACTCTACAAGACAGTGGTTGGAAGATTCAGAACTCTGAAGGTATCTTTAGATCCAATTCACAACACCATCAGGGTGAAGTAGGGTTTCCCACTCCCCCCTATGTTATTCAACATTTATATTGATGATCTCAAGGCCTCTCTCCATGAGGCTTCAATCCCTAAGGATGATTGCTACTTGCATCAGGTTCTGATCTCCATTTTCCTCTTTGCAAATGATGTGGTCCTTTTGGCCTCTTCTCAAGAGGGGCTCTAGAGGCTTATTGATGGACTGGCCTCATTTTGTGACCAATGCTAGTTGGTGGTGAACCTGAGCAAGACTCGGGTCATTGGTTTCAATTTTCTAAAGACCTCACATCTTCACTTCAACTTCTAGGGTCAATAGATTGATATTGTCTCCTCATACAGCTATCTTGGGGTCAAGTTCTTTGGACCCTATTTTAGCATGAGACTGACCCATCTTCCTAGAGTGGCTTAGGGGATGGGCTTCCTCACCCTTTTAGAGAGATATTGCTTCTGGCAACACTTCCAGGACACTAAGTCCAAGTTATCTCTCTTGGACTCTCTAGTTAGACCCATAGTTCTTTATGGTGCAGTGGTTTGGGGACCATCTCTTCTTGATTATGATTGGGTCTCAATTGAGCAGGTGTAGACCCTTCTCCGCCACTAGATTATCCATTTCCATCGCTACACTCAACACAATATTTTTTTGGTAGAGTTTGAAGCTTGTGCTTTTCTAATTAGCACTATTTTTGACTTGATTTGGTTCATTCACTATCTTAGAGGCTTCACAGACTTGGTTGGGGGCTAACATAAATACATGTACCTTGCTTATCATTCCTCCGTGGACATGTCCAGCTTGACGGGGATGACTAAAGCTCATTCTTGGTATACCCAAGCTACTATCTTACTGATCTCAATTGGGATTAACATTGATCATATTCCACCATACCAGTTCTCCTTGGATGCTCTTGCCCATCTCCTCCCTTCTCGACAGGAGTTAAATGGTCACGTCAGACTTGACATTTATAGGCAGTACATTTATATGACTTGGATCAACCCTCCTAGTGGTTTATGCCCTTGAATGGCCTTCTACTCACAATTCTTTCTAGCAACTTGCAATGGTATTACTCTTTGTCCCTCTTACTTGAGTTGATGTTGGAGCCATGCCCTTTGCATTGCCCTAAGGTCTTTTAGAGTTGGATCACACCAACTTCATTGCCAGATTGATCACCACCTGACTAGAGAGGAATGAGTGTGTCACCTTTGCACCATATTTGAGACAGAGACTAAGACCCACTTTATCTTAAGTGCCCCATCTACTGTGAGATTAGAGGCAGTTCCACTTCCCATTCAAAGATTGTAGGTCCCTCTTGGCCTTCTTCAGTTACATTAAGCAGCGGTGCTTAGCGCTCTACCTCTGGGAGACCTCCTCGCTCAGAGAGAACACTTTACAGATCTCGTTCCCTTAGAGCCAGACCTTAGATCAACTCATCACAAACTTCTTTCCTTCCACACCCACTTCTTAGGGCATGAAACAACCACATACACCCATCTCCAAACACACCATATTGGTTAGAACTTAGTGTGGGTTCCTTAGAAAACAACACCCTATCCCCACTGCTACGTAGAGACAAAGATAGAGCTAGGCCCTGACCCTTTCTCATCTTGGGCCTTATCCCTCTATGCGGGATTTATTTATACCAAGAAAGGATTGATGATCTCTCTCTCTCTCTCTCTCTCTCTCTCTCTCTCTCTCTCTCTCTCTCTCTCTCTCTCTCTCTCTTCTTGTTGTTTCCCTTTTTCTTACTTTCCTATTTGGTGTTTTTTTTCCCCAGATGCCTTTTAGCGCTCCTGTTGTTTTATTCCTTTTTGTACTATTGTACCTTTCAATCCCTTAGAACCTTGTTGGTCTCTTGTTGGACATTGATATCATTATCTTATCTTATCTTATCTGGTTCTAGATAAATTTTCTTCAAACCTTCTCTGATACAATGCTAAAATTATGAATTAGAAATAAAATTTTCCTTTACTAAGTTTCTCAAAAAAATTATTATATCTTTACTTCGTTTCGATATAAGGATATTTTGTAGCTCCAAAAAAAAGTTTTGACTCATACACAACTGTGTTATTCTCCAAATCAATAGAGGAAAAAGACTTTACATATGAATATATTCAATACAAAAGACTGGAAGTGAAGAACAAACAAGAGAGAAATATATTAAATGTTGAGGTGACCAACTATTCTAACAAAAATCATTCATTACAGGGAGCAACAATGAACATAGGCGTAAAACATCAAAATTAACAAAGGAACATGGAACAAAGATGAATATTTTCATCTTACAATTATAATAGAACTCAATAATAAATTTTAGTATTACATTTAGTAGGAGTCGGGAAAGGATCACATTGGAGTCTATGCAACTTTTCATTACTTTTCCAGGCCACCTAGCCTCAAATATATGTAATTATTGAGTCTATGAGTGGGAGTACCTTGCAATCATTATGAAACATACAAAAGATTTATTAGATGGCTTAAAAATTACACATTAAGGCTTATTTCCTAAATTAAAAGTGTCAAATAGTCAAAGTTGATCTATTTTTCCAAGATTAATTCCTTTCTTAGTGTGTGATGTTTAAGGTTGGCCAAGACTTATGTAAGTGAGCAAACTGCCATCAATTCTTACCTTTTCCTTGTACACACAAACACACACACACACACACACACACACACACACACACACACACACACACACACACACACACACACACACACACACACACACACACACACACACACACACACACACACACACACACACACACACACACACACACACACACACACACACACGCGCGCGCGCGCGGCAAGTTGACACACCCTTTTCTTGTAAAAATGAATTACATTCTTCCTAGCCTAGTGTATAAATCTTCTAATCTTGTTAATGTACCCCTAATGATAAATAAAAGAGTCCTATGAAGGTATTCTTAAATGATATCTTGGCCTTTAAAGAGATAGCCTTAATAAGGAAGCTAGAGACCTTTTTATAACAAAAAAATCTAACCAATATCCTTGATTTTATTGTCTTATCCCTTTCACCCATCCAAGATATATAGGAAACTCTCCCATATTTGAATCCAAATCACACATCTAAAGCTATCACCCATTTCCAAGACATGGTAGAAGAATGGAATGTCTTGTTCTTAGCTTGAATGTCATTCATGATTTAAAAGGCTACATGGTCTATCAAGAGTTGGTCTTTATAGCCAAAGAGTGTCATGAGCCAGATACTTGAAGAAGATTTTTCATTGAAGGAACTCTAATTGAATGTAAATAGTAGTACTTTGGTCTAGGAGGATGACAACTTTTCACCTTAAATATAGACCCACAAGTTAGTTAGTCTCATGTAAATTTTGATTATAATCTCAAGATTATAGAAAAGGGCTGAAAAAGTCTTGTTGTCCATTAAGACAATGGTTACTTGGCATATTGTAAAAATTCTAACCCTTCCAAAGAAAATGAAGATAGTGTTCAAAAAATTTCTTTTGAATATCTTGTAGATATTATTGGGCTAAGTGGTTGGATGCTACCAAGGCCAACAAACCCACTTATTGGTCAAGGTAGGTGTTTAATGTATTGACCTTGATGAGATATAGAATGTTTGTGAGACATCTTGATCTTCTTGGGAAAATCCTTCCGTAAGTGGTATAGAAGTACAAAGTGGTCATTGAAGAAAGGAACCTAGGTGGACCACCTTAAGTTTTCCATGTTGTTACCTTGGAGGCAAGCATAACCACCCTAGTTTATATTTTTCTAATCATAGGTAACCATATGATGTAAAACTACATGATTGGCTACAATGCAATTGGCATTTTGATACTAAAGCAATTTGTTTGTTACCCAGTATTTCATACATGCTCATTGTGAAGCACATAACATAGTTGGAATGTAGACACAACTCCCATATAAGTGAGTTATTCCCACAAAAATTCACTTGTCTCTTTATACTTTCATGTTCATAATTGCTTCTTTATTGTGAGGTGTCAAGTTGTCCTATTTCTTGTGTCAAAATTCTTCATGGTGGTACTTATTGGAAAGTTTCTATTTAATCTTCCTTTTTGATTTGTTTGGTTGTTGTAATGATAGTTTCTATTTTAATTCAATTTTAATGGTCATATTCATTAATGATTTGAGGCATGACTTTACATTTTCACTCAAATATCTATAGCTAACAACAAAATGGAACACAAAATTCTTGCTTGCAACTACAATTAAACACAAATGCTACAATATAAACAAAAAATTCCACGGATCTAGGTTGGATGAAGATAACCATTCTAAATATAAGATAACATTGAATTTTATTTTCATGATGATCATGGGATCAAAGAAAAACATTCTTTATACCCATTAATTGGGGTTTAGCATTATTGACATGACAAGGATTTTTTCCTAAAATTGTTAGAACACTTGATTTGACATAGAGTAAGTAGCTTACTTATATTTGATAAAAATGTTCATGAATGTTAGAGACTAATGTCTTAAATTAATTATCATGTCATGATCATGATGGGGGTATGCATAATGTTTCAATTTTTTTATTTATTATCTCTATTTTATGGCAATATATTGGGCTTTATGTCTCACATGTCCACTATCTTGAATATGTCCTTGGTGGTTTCTATAACATGTTTTAACCCAACCAATACCATATAATGCATAACAATATGAAATCCAACACTATAACACATGGATTCTATTTGTCAAGGAAAACGTCGACGGGGATGACACTGTTAGAATATAAAGTCCACCACTATAACTGAGAGGGGGGTGCGGGGGTGTTGAATCAGTTATACAACTATTACAAAAAATATCAATCTTATTAATCATTAATCAAATGAGAAATATAATCAACAACCATAACAAGATACTCATACATAATAACACTAGATATGTTGATGCAGGAGCATCCAATGATGTAAGGGCAATCCTGTATCACCCAAAAATATGGTTAGTGTTAGTTTCTATTTAAAGTGTTTTCATTTTTGGATACCCATTTGGGTCAAATAAAGATTCCAACTCTCATAGTTCCACTATTGGTTTTTTGGGTTAGAGTTTTTGAGCACCTTGGGATATGTGTCAATGTAGACAATGGGTTTATTTTGTAATTGAGCTATAATTATGATGATTTAGAGGGTGTAAGTTGGATGGATGATTATATTTGTAATTTAAAACACTCCAAGAAAAGAATTAGGTCAAAAGGCTTTACGTTTTGAAATTTATTGCAATTTTAAGTTGCCTGGAGACCTCCTAAGAGTTCTTCCAAGTCAGATTTGAGGCATTAAATGACCTTGTATGGGCTCAAAAAATGGGGGAAAAGATAAGCTGGCACATAGGGCTATAGAGAACTTTGAGAGCTTTCTGGAAATGTAAACAGTTCATCAATTGGAGTCTTAGATAAAAAGTTATGCCTCTTGAAAGTTGGACTATCGTTTTTGGATTCTTCTAATTTTACACTGGCTTCTAACATGATTTCTAAAACCTTTTGTTTTGTTGGTGGATGCCAAATAAAATATTCTAGAATGTATTCCTAACCTTAAACATAATTGGGGTTTATTTAAGAACATTTGTGGCATTGTAAAGGCAATTCTTGGTGGAGTTTGAGAGATGGTACTATGAGGAGGATTTTTCTCCAGGATCTGACCATTGTAAGCCCATAGGGCATGTCTTTGGGTCTGTTTACATGTAATGAATGTAGTAGCATATTTTATTGATAATAATATTCCCCTTTTCCCCTCTTACATTCATTCTGGTTGTGGTTTGTGTATTCATCATATATTAACTAGGGAAACCCTAGATTAGAGGGAAAACCCCAGTGGAGATGGTACCCAAAAAATTATGTACTAATATAAATATTATTTGAGAGAGGATGGACCTTGTTAGGAGTCTATTAAATACATTTAGTACACATAGGAGACTTTGAATCCTTGTTAGGAGATTCCAACCCTGTTAGGAGTTGTACCAACCCTATTAAGAGTTGTAGAAGATAGATGGACCCATTGTCCAAACAACTTCAGGGGCAAGACCAATGAACCTACTGTCCAAATGATTTGTGTATTATTTCTTGTAGAATAATAGAAATGAGCTGTACTTGAACTCCCTTTTCCTTTGTCTTGTCAACCATACTTCTATGCTCCTTCTGATCTCAATACTAGATCACTAACTTCACATCCAATAATCCATTGGATCACTTACTCGCATTCTCCAAGTACTCTGCTCTTATTCACACTTCTTAATCACAATTCGCACTTGCACTTCTTCCTCAAACAAGGAAAATAACTTTCCTTTATACCATGTCCTCAAAACAATTCCTTGAGTTGGCCCTGAGGCTTTCCCAATTAATTATAATACAACCATATTAAGATAATTAATTATTTTGCAATCACACAATAACGTCGACTCATAGTCTTTATATATTTTTACACGTGTGACTCCATACCTTGCACACTCATTGACATCATCATCAAACTATCCTTTGTTAATGTATAACTTCACATATCCTAATTCTATCTCTATTAGGAGATACAATCCAATCATTGCAAACTTCTTATTATGTACTTTGTCTTTGTACGTATTTGACTTACTTGATGCACACTTAACCTCATCATCAATACATAGCATAGAACATGCCCTTAAACACACTTAACCTAAACATCAAACCTCTATCTGTATGACCGTTTTCTCTGTCTCTGCTAGTCTTCGTAGAAACCACACTATGTTGTCATCAACGAGAAAAAATTTCATGAATGCAACATGTCAATCATGCTACATGCTCTCGAATGCTTAGGATACTCCCCCAAAGGAATACCATTAACATTCATGCTAACAATCTGCCTCTTAGGCATTGATTGCAACATAGATGGAAAGCATCTAAGTTCCAAGAATACCAAAATAATACTTTGCTATAACTGTTGCTATTCTCATCTTTTCAAATCCTCTTCATCAATCAAATCTAAAATCCTTTGAAACACTGCTTTTTTTTGCATCTCTTTTGACTTGCATCAATTATTCACACACTAAACAACTCTCAACTTGTCCCCCATTCAATGTTGCTCCTCATTAACATTAATAATACTTTCTTTCCTGTACTCATACATAGGAGATCTCAATCTCTCCCTCATTAGTCAATCTCTCTCCCTTTTGAGGATCTTCTCCCCCATACATGGTACTTCTCTATGCAATCTCTCCCCCATTTTACTAAGGAGATATTTTTCCATGTACACTTCTACTCTCCCCCATTCATACTTAAGATATGTTTTTCATGCATGCTTCTCTCCCCCATTGGAAAATGACAAAAGCTTCATTATGTTAATCATCTTCTCCAAGTCTTCAACCAGCTCGAGTGTCCAAAGACACTGTTTAAAGACCAATTACCAAGATTTCTTGATGATTCTACTCATCTCATATACTCTCCCATACAGGAAGCATTGACATTCAATCTAGTCAAATAATAGTGCTCTGTACTACTGGACTAATGCAATTTCTACATCATGTACTCAAAAGTAGGCATGGGCATAACCCAAAGCATACCTCTCAAGTACTCAAATGTATCTTTGGGGAAGGGCTTCGTAAAAATATTTACAATTTGATATTTTTTACTGGATACTTAATAGATATATGCTTAGTCTTAGAATGCAATACAAGATTCTTACACATAGTCACTATACTTGTTTTATCACAATGTATGATAACAGTTTTTGAAAATTCTATCTCAATATCCTTTAGCATCTGCTTCATCCACATGGCATGATTACAATTATTTTCTATTGCTACATACTCTACTTCAACTGTACTCTATAATCCAATCTTATTTCTCGCTCAACCAAGAAACCAATCTTCCTCCAAGGAAAAATGCTCCACCATTGGTGCTTTCTCTATCATCCATACTACCTACCCAATTTGCACTAGTATAAACATATAAAGTAAAATAACTTGATCTATCATACCATATCCCATAATCAAATATTCCATTCAAATATCTAAATATCCTCTTTATTTTTGCATAATGATACTTCTTAGGATCAACTTGAAATCTAGCTACAATACCAACTACATTTACTATATCTAGTTTGGTGTGAGTTAGATATTGTAAACCTCCAATCATTGATATGTACTTCTTCTACTCAATTGTAGGTGTCTTATCTTTGCTAGATAACTTGTGACCAGTTATCATTAGTGTACCAACATGCTTACAACTTTCCAAGCCAAATATTTTCAACAAGTCTTTCAGATTCTTAGCTTATGATTTGAAAATTCCATCATTGTTTTGCACAATTCGCATACCTAGAAAGAACTTCATCTCACCAATCATTCTCATCTCAAATTCATTCTTCATTTCTTAAACAAACTTATCACTTGCCTCATCATTACCTCCAAAGATTATGTCATCAACAAATATCACAATGGTTAACAAACCATTCTCAATTTATTTCAAATACAAGTTACTATATGCCATATCTTTAACAAATCCAACCTTTGCTAACTACTTGTCCAATCTTGCATACCAGGTTCTAGGTGCTTGCTTTAAACCAAATAGAGCTATCTTCAATCTGCATACCATATCCTTTTCTTGTGTCAAAGGGAATAATTTATTCTACTCAATATAAACCTCTTCTTCAAGTTATCCATTCTAGAAAGGCTAATTTGACATCCATTTGATACACTTTTAATTTATTATTTGTTGCATAAGCAAAAAATATTCTCATTACTTCTATTTTGACTACAGGGGTATATGTATCTTCATAATCTATTCCTTCTTGTTGTGAATAACCTCTGCATACCAATCTAGCTTCATTTCTTACAACTTCACCTTGTTCATTCATCTTGTTTCTCAAACCCATTTAGTTCGTATAACATTCTTATCTTTAGGTCTAGGAAAAAATTCCCATGTCTCATTCTTTATAACCTGATCTAGTTCCTCCTTAATTTCTTGAATCTAATGATCATCTATGCATGCATCATCTACACTCTTAGGTTCAACTTGAGAAATCAAACATAATTCCTCATTTACTCTATTTCTTGTCATCACTCCTTTGTCTTTGCTTCCAATTATCTATTTATTGGAGGGTGATTCTTTGACAGACTCTTGTTAAGAGTAGGAGTTGCAATCTCAATTCTTATCTCATCTCTTGCTTGAGATATCTATTCACCTCTTTTCTCAATAATTTGTAAATCATCCTACAAGTCATTGTTAATCCCAAAGGAATTTTTAAGATCAATAATAGTTACTAAAGCAGTCTCTTCTTTTATTTCCTCTTTCTTAACCACTTCAAGCTCATTATCATTATCATTAGTATCATTCAATAACCTTTCCATACTTGCTTTAAATTATTCATCATCACCAGAAAGCTAATTCTTTCTAGTTTTCCTCACTATCTTAGGGCATTTGGATGAAAAATGTTAAATGTCTAACAAAAAATAATTTTCATATCTTCTGGATCTCTTTTAATAAGTAGATCAATACCTCATTTGATCTTGTTGTCTTCTTCAGATTTAGATTTGTATATACTTGTGATTCTATTATGTTGTATGCAACAAAAAGATTCTGGATCTGGAAACTCAACTTTTTGTTCTATACATAATTCTGATATCTCACCAAGGAACTCCATCTTCTAAATAAAATGAACTTCACTAGACTTTCAACTTTCTTTTTTGAAGTGACTCACCATTGATCTCCCAAAGATGTTAAGCTTTCTCTTCAAAGACCTGAAGCTCTAATACCAATTGTTAGAATATAAATTCCACCAATATAACTGAGGGAGAGGGGGAGTTATACAACTATTACAACAATTATCAATCTTATTAATCCTTAACCATATGAGTAATATAATTAGGAACCATAACAAGATATTCATACACAATAACACCAAATATGTTAACTAGGAAAACTTTTGATCAAAGGAAAAACCCCAGTGGGGGTTGTACCCACAAAATGATGTACTAATATAAATATTCCTTGTTAGAGGATGGACCCTGTTAGGAGTCTATGAAATAAATTCATTACATATAGGAGACTTTGAAACCCTATTAGGAGATTCCAACCCTGTTAGAATTTGTGCCAACCATGTTAAGAGTTGTGGAAGACAAATGGACCCACTATCCAAACAACTTCAAGGACAAGATCAATGAACCCACTGTCCAAATGATATGTGTATTATTCCCTGCAGAATAATAGAAATGAACTGTACTTGAACTCCCTTTTCCTCTATCCTATCAACCAAATTTTTATGCTCCTTTTGATCTTGATACCATATCACCAACTTTGCATCCAATAATCCCTTGGATCACCTACTCACATTCTCCAAGTACTCTGCTCTTATTCACACTTCTTAATCACAATTCACACTTGTAATTCTTCCTCAAACAAGGAAAATATATTTCCTTTATACCATGTCCTCAAAAAAATTCCTTGAGTTGGCCTTGAGGCTTTCCCAATTAATTATAATAGGACCATATTAAGATAATTAATTATTTCACAATCACACAACAATGTTAGATCAAAGTTTACAACCTTTCACATGTGCAACTCCAGACTTTGCACACTCACTAACATCATCATTAGACTATCCTCTATTGCTATATAACTTTGCATATCCAGATTCTATCGCTGTTAGGAGATATAATCTTATCATCACAAACTGCTTATCAGGTACTCTGTCTCTGTAGTGCTCTATGTAAATCAAGTATGTCTTCTGTATGTCTTCGACTTACTTGATGCACACTTAATCTCATCATTATGACACACTATAAAACATTTCCTTAACTATGCTTGACCTAAACATCAAACCTCTTTCCATATGACCTTGTTCTCTATCTTCTACTCTGCTAGTCTTCATAGAAACCATACAATGTTGTCATCAATGACAAACATAGTGATGAATGCAATATGTCAATCATGCTACATGATCTCTAATGCTTAGGATACTCCCCCAAAGGAATACCATCAGATTTCATGCTAACATATACCTACAAGATCATGCACTAATATGAAAATCTCCCTTTTAGAAGACCTAACCCTTTTATGAGCCAATACAATAGATTTAGTACATGTTTCTATCAAAGGATTCAACACCTATTAAAAGGTCCACTGCCTGAGCATAGTTCCCAAAGAGATAAGGTTAAATTGACCTTCAAGAAGACTCACTGTTTGAGATGTGAAGGTTAAAGCCACCTTCAAGGATCAACAAATCCAAATGATGGTAATGAAAACACACTTACCTTGACAGGTCCAATGAAGTGCACTAGGAATGATAAGAGATTCTTCTCACACCTCCTCTCAAAGAATCTAACAATCCTTCGAAGTTGCTCTAATTTATAGCATCAAGGTTTACACATAGAATAAACATTCCACACCATTCCATACATTACAATAAAATAAATTAATTTTCTTTTATACAAGTTACAACCAATAAATTAGGTCATCCTGTTAGGACTTCGCTAATGCACAAATGAATAAATAAACCCATTCTAAGGAATGCATGCCTTCTTAAACAAATATACAATAATTACATAAATCATGTTACACGCTATGATCAGCCAAGTAATTAGGCCATCTTGTTAGGACTTCTCTAATGCAAAAATTAATAAATAAACCCATTCTAAGACATACATGTATTCTTAAAAAAATATAAAATAGTTACACAAATCAAGTTACATTTTATGACCCATAATTAATGCTTGCCACATTAATCAACATGCTACACCATCTTGACGAATACCAAAAATAATATTCCACATGCCACACACTAGGAAGCAATTAGTACAACATGAACCAAATGATTCAAAAATCATAAAATAGGTGCCAATCCAAGTCATCTACCATGCATTATATTTTCAAACCTTCAATTTAGCTCACCAACATGCTATACCCAAAATACAACAACTACCTTTGGCATAATTCTCTATCACTGGTTTGCAACCAATCTTCACCAAAATAACCATACTTTACTCAAATCACTGCATAAAAAGTTGCAACAGTAGACATAAGGTTTACAATAATCTTGCAATACATATCCAAGCTTACATACTTAGGATTGTTGTACACTATTCATACTGCTATGATCTATAGCTTGTAACATAAATAACCTAATTTTGTCTAACTCCATTATGAAAATACAAAACATATGTTGACATCAATGAAAAAACCTATGATTAAACCAACTTGTCAACAATAATTCTAGCCTAATAATCTCCATTATTACTAACATCAAATGTACTACATGCCAGTGTTTAATAACTAAGTTATCCATTGCATTGTTGTTATCTTTTATGTAGCTCGTATTCCCAGGGGTTATAATTTAGGGTTCATATATTGATCTCCTATTGGGCTATATATGAAAGGTAAAAATATATTTATGCCTCCTAGTATTTCATTTTGCATCAATTTATAATGGTTGTAATGCTTCTTAGGTTTTGATCAAGAATTCTTGTAGGTTGGTATAGTTTTCTTGTAAGTATCCACCTTTGTGCTCTTGCCACATAGAAAAGCATATTGCTTTGATTTTTCTACAATGGTTTCTTCTTCATTTACATTTTTTTCCCATATGGAATTAATTCTACAATTTTATTAACTATAAATTTTTTATAATCTATCCTTTTGTGTGTCTGTTTGTTGAATATTGCTGCATCTACATTTCTTGCATATTGACAATCCACTTTCTACTATTTTAGATGTTCTTTGTTCATTTATGCTTTATGTTGCACACCGAGTTCTTCAAATAGCTAGGGTATCTTCTCATACATGTTAAATTGTATACATTAGTTCCTTTCTTAAAAGCTTTCTTCCAACATGTTGGTTAGAGGACTGCCATGATAATAAGGTCAACTATACGAGAATCTTGAATATGGTCTCAATACCTTAGGTTATCATATTAAATTATACTAAGATAAAATTGAAGTCTTTATTTAGTGTTCTGACAAAAAAATAAAATAAAATAATAGTGGTTGGTGTGACTCTTGTACTAAATCTATATTTGGTGTAATGTCAACTACTTTTGGAAATAGACCTTTTGGGACGGCTAACCTATTAGTAACTTGAAAAAATCCTCTTCTAGCTTTGTTGCGTGAAATTCAATTGTTTAGATCAAAAAATTTTGTACAAGACAATATTTTGAGAATGCCATGACTAAATTATCCAAGGCTACTTCCTTCTTACTTAAGAAAATTGGAAGTTGATATGATGGTTTCTAGTGGTAGCACCAAAGAATATCACAACATAATTTTCTTCTTTTTTGGTTGGATATGGGTTGGTGGGGTGAATCAATTGTGTATGATAACCATAGACTTCAAGTTTGTTAAATTTATCACCAAAAAAACATATAACAATATTAAAACCAACACCATAAAATAAGGATTTTTGTTCTCAAGGAAAACCTTAGTGGGGATGATATCCACAAGGTCATGCTATAATGCCCCGCCAAGAGATCCAAAGAATTAACCTAAAGTTTCAATAAGTTTGGTAGCATTTTTTTTTTTTTACAACATGAAAGTAAAACCATTCATAACATAGAAACGAAAGCAATAACAACATTCCACTAAAAGTAAACATACATAACAAGTTACATTCTTCATGGATCCCTTAATGTTGAATCACATCTAATTTATCTAATCATCTAACATCACATCCTCATGAAATAATAATGATACACCCAACATATTTAAACAATATACGAGTGTCCTTTTAGTAATTACATTTTAGATTGCTCAATCATCCACTATACATGTCATAGGGTATGAAATGCTTAAAAGAATATACATCCGTGTAAATAGACTACATCACATACTAACTCTAATCCATGATGCAATAACATAAATGAAACCACAAATCATACATGATACATCATCATAAAGGATAACCATTTTTTTACAAACATAATTAACTAAGTGCACGATTCCTCCCAACTGTAAATAACATCATTAGACCATCATGGATCCTAGCCATCCCTCCATGCGTAACATTCTAAATCATTGAAGAGATCATTGATATTATCACAGTAGGAATGTCACTCCTAAATCATACTACATCATATGCAGAAAAAAATCTAACATGCAAGTAAAGCATAAGATAACATCATCTAACATATGAAAATCATCAATGTGAGGATACATGTCCACCATCATAATCCATGAAGATAGATGCCACAAAGAATACATCAGCCATGGTGTCTTAGATAGATCTCAAATGATAAGAGTGATAAAGCGCTACCACTCGACCGCATGGAACCTAAATGGTACACTCCCACCGTGCTGAGGAGATAATCTCAAGTCCCAAATAGGTTATCAAAATCACATAGCATAAATACTTTCTAAGTCCATGAATCCTAAAAGTATACTAACTCAAAGGTTTCAATCACAAAATCGACATCTAATCCTAGAGGCACACAATGACATGTAGGAAACCTACTCTGTAAGCAGGAAAGTGTCATCGCATATATCATGTAGAAGTTACCCTGGCAGTTAGCTTAGGACTCCATGGGTCCCAACTGATCCTTATGCGGCCACTAGTATCCTCTCATAATGAAAAGGCATACTATGGAATGCAAGGTCGCAACCAAGCATTCTCTCTACTCCCATCCTAGTCTGTATTAGCACTTGAGGCATGGGTGAGAACAAAACAATTATCTTTTTAGGTTTATTTAAATCCCCATTTAGTGTAAATGTTATCACTTATTAAAACAACTTACAATGAGTTACCCTGGCAGCCACTTAGGGCCTTGGCCCCCATTGCAAGCCACTTCCTGACACTACAAGTAGATAACCTACCCTAAGCTCATGGAATCATAAATCACCAAAATCACCACAGTCCTATACAAGTGACTGAAAAAATACCAAAAGATAATTTTTAATAAGAGCATTAAATATCCATAATAAAAGCATCAAATCTCCATGAGCAGATGAAAAGCATCCATAGATAATCATGACCACAACAATTCTCTATTGGCAATTGAAGGTATCACTGATAATCAAAAGTATCCATCGGTTCTCAATAACCAAAATATATATCAAAATCATACTGATCGAAGACTCCAAAATGGTTGAGTCCCATCATGGCGACTGGAAAGTAACCCAAGGATAACTGATCGATGACTCAAAAATGATTAGCTCAAGTGTCTCATACACATACATCTTAGCTTCACACATGAAGACTAATGAGCAATAACAATCAGTAAATACAAACATTTCATAGAGCATACCATCACTTTCCATGGTTGGGTTTATAAAGATCAAATAACATCAACATGCCATCACATTCACATAACTCCCAAGCCTTTGGTAGATGTCCTATAACTGGTCAACACTAGTCAACCCAAAATCCAAATCAAATAGCATAGAGAAAACACAATGCAAACATATATTTTGGTTTACTAAAATCACATAGTTAAATTGAGTATGGAGGTATCAGTTTCTGTTTGCAAGTATACTTCAAGTATATAAGATTAATCATTTGACCTACAAGTCAACCCATTTGTTGCCTCGATAACATTATCCTTCCATTATTTAAAATTACATTTTAAGAATAACCGAAGGATAAATATTTACTCATTAAATCATTTGAGACTTAATAAAACCATTCACTTAATTTTGTTAAGTTCAATGTTACTAATTGAATAACTCTTCCTTAATGTTACTTCAACTTTTCAACATAAACAAAGGATCATTATTCGTTTAAATATAAGAAAGCCAGTTATCAATCTTTGAATAAGAAGATTATAACTTTATTAAAATGATGAATTAAATCAATCAATTAACATAAGTACACAATCCATGACTTTTATCATTCTAATAATACTTAATTAAAACTTAATTAAAATATTATTAAAACTTAAGTCTTTTGATTAAATCATTATTAACAACCATTAAAATATCTAAAGTCTTTATTCAAGTCATTAGAGCAAAACTTATAAACTTCAATGTATATACTTCACAACTTTGCTAGAGGAATCGATATTAGCATATCAATTAAAATTTATTATATAACTTAATTATTAATTAAATCTAATCAACTCTAATTACATAACCATACCAACAACCAAAAGAATATCAATTGATTAATAACTAACTATTATTTAAAAGTCAACTATAATCCAATTCTCCAATATTAATAGTTCAATAATGACTTGTTATTATTTAATAGCAAGTTATATTGGAAATCTTATTAATAATCTATAATGACCACATTCGTCACTCTTTCAATGAATACTAATATTTCCTTAACAAATTCGTATTATTGATAATCATTTCTATTAAGACTCCATCGTACAACTTAATTATTAATATCATAGTTATAATAACAACTCAATGAATATCAATTAAAAATCAACTATACTCCAAATCCAAAAATTAATATCTTTTACAAAACTTCAATCATTAAATAATCTCTACTAGATTAACTCTAATCGGATTAATTGATAACTATTTAAACCGTTTATACTATTATTTATTAATAGTTTGTTAGACCCAACAAACATTAATAAATAATAAACTCATCAAAACTATAGATAATCGATCTTAAAGAAACCTTACAAAACTTCATTAGTTAATATTTAACTAACTCTTAGCACAATTAAGGTGTACCAATAATCTATTTAATAATACAAAACGTATTATTAATAACATAATAACTCAAATCGTAGCAATGTTATAAAAATGAGTCCTTGTCAATTAAATCTTAATCCAATATCATTAAAGTCTCTTAATTTAAATCAACATAATATAAATTACCATCTCTTAATTATTGTTAAGTTTCAGGATTTGCACCCTTTACTGAATGGGAAAACATTTAGTAACCCTTACTTAACATGGGATTCACTTCACTATATGGGACTGGACAGTGAGATGAAACCTCCGGATTCTAGGCCGGCTCCTATTGAATCTCTCAGTGATAACCTCTTGAAACTTAAAGAAAACTTGAGGGAAAAGGGGAGGAAGCTATTGAAAACCAAAACCTAAACCTTAAGTCTTAAACTAAGGAAGTGATATACCAAAGAGGGGTATGAAAATGTAACCCACATGTAACAGAGAGGATAATACAACTTTATGAAACACAAATGAAGCACAACTTCCTATAAAGGCTTGCACAAATGGTTTATAATAAGGTTTTCCATTGAAACTACAAAAAAGGAGACAAACTAATACCTTCCTTTGACTAATTTCACCCAAAACACATGTTATAACCTGCAAAAAAACTTACTGTTCTACACAGAGGTGCTAAAATGAGACAGAAAATAGGGAATAATGAAACATTCACAAGTTAACCTATCCAATCATTTTAAAATGCACACAGAAATTGTAGAAAGGAAAAGGGCTCACTGATAACTTCACCAAGCATAATCACACTGTTGCAACTTTTATTGCATCTCCAAAAATGAATTACAGACTCTGTAGAATGAAGTCTAGGACTTAGAGAAAAAGCCACAAAACCTCCATCCACCAATCAGAACCCCCAAAATGAGTTGAAAGACTCATACTTAACATCTTTTTTCAACTGCATTTTACCAAAAGTCATAAATGTTGGGTCGGATTCAACCCCAAAGGCCAACTTGAGTCTTTGACAAGACTTCAAAAAGGTGTACCAAATAGCCCAAAAGGCATGGTCTGATAATATCAACAACTGCCCCTCATAAATGTAGCCCCAAAGCCTCTGCCAGACTCAAAAAGTCCTCCAAAAGCAATAACTCCTCAACTGCAATCTTCCCCCTTGACTCAACACTTAGTCATATAATTTTGCAAAATATTTGTCTTTTAACCCTTCTTTAAAAGAAATTAAATGTTTATTTCTTTGCACAACAATGCTTACTGAATGATTTATATTTTATAAATAAGATATAAATTATTCAGTATTTATTAATAATTTATTGTAATACGATCTATTCCTTTTATTTTAATAAATATTAATTATTTTATAGAATATTAAGTGATAATCGAATCAACTAATATTCCATTAAAATAATTAATACTTATTAAAATAGCACAAATAAATCATATTATAGTAAATTATTATTTTTTTACAAAGAAATAAATTTAATTGAACCCTTTTAAAAGAAATAAAAGACAAAAATATGCAAAAAAAATGAAAAATTGCTAAACATGGGTAAAAATCCCCCCCTTTCAAAGCAAAACAAAGACAATTGCAAAGGGAATAAAATCCCATGGAAAGCCCTCCGAATTTCAAAATTTTATAAAAAACAAAATAGGGCATAAGAAGGCTCAAATACCCTAGAGTGTCATTCATTTTTTACATTCGCAAATGCGAGAAAGAAGAGCTCTCGAAACCCATTCTGGAGCTGCGGCTAGGAGGGTTTCTTGGAGTTATTCGCTGCCATGAAGAGTTTGATGGTCGCCGTGCTTGAGTTTCATTGCTATTTGAAAGTCGAAGTCATCATGAGATGTATGTGTTGAAAGGTAACAAAAAATTCTGATGTTATGTTCTTTCTCCTTTTGATATACCTGCAGATTTGAATGGTTTCCCATATGAATCATATCAGCATCACCTTTGAAGTTAATTCCATTGTCTTCATACTCACTTTGATATCCTCCAGCCGCTTCCTTGAACTCATCAATTGCAAGCAGCTTGACACCGTTATGTCCTTCAACTCTTTCTCCAAAAGTTTGTGAATCTTTCGGGCTGGCCTCCTCACAGATTAAAATCCTTTTTTTAGACGTGTCACTTTTCTTATTCACAAATATCCTTGTCCTTCAAAATGCATGTAGGCTGTGTAGATGGCAAGGTGTATCCATCCATCTTCTAATCCAATCTGATATGTCCATTCTTGCATTGAAAGATCTTGATTGGACTTGTAACTCTGTGATCAGATCCAGCTCCTACAAATTTTTTGCTAACAAAAACATGCAATGCATGTCCTAATGACTCTACATGTAGAATGGGGAGTGTGTTATTAAGTTCATTGTCAGTAATTTCAGCACTGATTGTATACCACAAATAATCACTTGAGTCTTCAGTTGTATATATTTGCTCCAGAAGGCCAGTATTTGTGAGTAAATTATTTCCCCATACTCCTAAAGCCTCAGTGTACCGCTTACAATTTGTTCATGTTGCCTTGTGATCTTTATTAATAAGCTTTGATTGCACAACAGTGGATTGCATGACAATCTTTGCTATGTTGAAGATCACATTATTGCAATCAGGAAGAATGCTCACAGACCATGCAGGCAAGCTATATTTATTGCCATTAAATGTCGCATTGAAATTAGAAGTATCATTGATATTAGCAAGAAACGCTGCACAGGTTCTTGATTCCATATAGTAAATGTGTGCCTCTAATTGAGGCCCGAGATCAAGGTAAACAGGGTCTGAGTTGGCTAAAGCACTTTCACAAATTTTAATTGCCTTATGTAGCTCTTTTAGATGGTTTCATTTTGGTTCCCTCACCATTCCTCTTTGATAAGGAAGCCATGCCAAAGCTAGCTGGGCTGTTGTACAATTATGCTTCTTTGGCAATGAGACAAGTTCGAATAGAAATTCCATTTCTTTTTATTTTAATAAATTTTCAGGTTGAAACTTTCAATCAATTTTCTGGCTTCAGATTTTGATGACAAGCTTGCATTGAATGGCAATAGTTAGCCCCTGAGATAAGTTGCTGTTAAAGTTGATGATCTCGAACAAGAGATGATACAGAGGCTGATATAGAAATGGTGACCACAATATTAACAAAGCTACATCTTCTCCACTGGCTTTCTGCTCTTTATATGCATATGTTATTCTACAGTACCTCTGTCATTTATCACACTTTCGCCTTTCCAACTTATAGTTGCGGTTACATAAACAAGCCGTATATCAACACCATGTCTTGATTGATATTTGCTTTAGTTTCACCTTTGTTGAATTAAGATCTGGAACTTGGATTCCATTTGCATGTTTGCACATGTTTATAATAACTTCATAATGCAGATTTGTTAGTCTATTCATCTTTTCTATTCTATTGCATATCTTATGAGGTTCGAGCACGGGCTCGTGACACTCACAAATGGTTTTATTTCTTTTTTAACATTAAATGTCAATATCATTGCTCGTTTTCCTTCATGACGAAATGCATTGATAGATAGACAATATAGTCGTAGAGGTAGGTAGTCATTGCTTAGATCCCTCGGGATCTAACATCAGTTGCCTTATGTTTTTTGCAGTTACTGGAGAGCGTGGAGCTCGGAGCTGGACAAGTGTGGCGGGAAAACAAACCATAACCAGTCAAAGCAACAGGCAATGACTGGTTATCTCTATTCCTTTTTTTTTTCATGTATATATTTATCTGTTAGTGTATTTCTTGATGAAAGAAAATTAATCAGTTATCCTCACAGCTTGTGTGAGACTTTCTCTATTCAGCACATTAATCCATTTCATATTGTAAAATGAAAATTGTACGTATCAGTGATGATCTATACAATGAACATTTGTATCTCTTTTGCGCATGGTTTCATAAATGATTGCAAAATGATAAAAATGAATAGAAATGAATACTTTCTTTTGCAATGTTTTCTGTGATGTTACTTCTTAGTAAAATTCAGCATGTTAAATTTTGGTAACAATTATTTAATACATATATTAAATAATATTTAATATACATTAAATAATTAATATTAAAAGTCAACCATTAGACTCAATTTTCTAATTGTTCTAATAATATTTTGTTTATATAAATGTTATTTGCAAACGTCCCCCTTAAATTTAAATAGAAAATTTTGACATGAGAATTTACCAATTAATTTCATAAACATCTTTTCTTCATAATCCAAATCAATTAATTAAAGCTATATAGTTAGACTGTAATATTACAAAATAATTCATTATTATAAAAGATGATCCTTTAATTCAAATCGTTTATCAAATTATGATAATTATTAATTACTAATAACATATATACATACTTACACACACACACACACACACACATATATATGCAAAGATATATATATATATATATATATATATATATATACAGATCTGAATAAACATGTCTTTATCTACACAATTTTAAAGACTTTCAATTTTAAGAAATTCCATAAAATATTTGTTCTCCAAATTTGCTAAATAAATTCTCTAATAGATTTGGCTATCAATTTAAAAATCTTTTTAAAATCTATTTCTCAATTCGATTCTAATTCGTACCCAAACCCGATTTAGAACTAATTTCTTTCTTAAATTGAAGCTAGGGTTTTCTATTGTTTTCTTCGCATTCAAATAAAAATTAACATATATATCTAGATTCTAATTTCAAGATTGAAGATTCAATCACAGAGAATATTCAGACACATATAACAGACACATGAAGATAGGAAGAGAAAGAGTGCAAATAGATTATGCAAAAATCACGAGTGCACCTGGACACTGATGCTAATTTGCCATCCCTCAGAAGTTCATAGAGAATCCCTTCCTTCTCCAACATTCGCAATTCTTCCAAGATCCAAACCAGCCACCCTGCGTGACTAAGAGTGCTTGTAGAAGCATATGAACATGTTGAAGCATAAGAGCTTCTCAAATGCATCTCCACTTGTCTAAACACACTAGGAGAGCCTCTATTTAAAGGCCTCTAAGATGCATCTAGAATGTGTCTAGAAGAACTAAAAAATAAGCATGACAACCAAGCACATAACTTCCATGATAAGAAGATAGACATGATGAGGTCTCTAGAAGGTTGTAGACACCATGTGCTCAAATAATATGCTAACTCCTAAGTGTAGACAACATGTGCATACTTAGAGTGCAAACTCTTGTGTTGTCTACATGACAACTCCCAAGAATTTGCAAACTCCTAAATATTAAAATAATGCACATTAATTTATTTAATATTCACTTTACTCTTTTCAATTTAATTCATTAATTTTTAAATCTTATGCACTCACTTTAATAACTCCACTTGTTTTATCTTAATATATTTATATTTTAATTACATGCACACATAATGCAATTTAGAATCTTTTAATAATTGTAATATCTTTTCCACTTTTAGATTTCATTTTCAAAACTTAATTGCTAAAATATTTATTAACTTAAATAAATATTATCACATTCGAACTTCAAAATTATAACTTTTATCTTCAAATTTAATTATTTAATTAAATTAATTTTTCAATTAATTAAGTAAAATAAATATTAAAATACCATATTAATTTTCCATTAAATTAAACCATTAATTAAATCTTTTAATTAGGCTTAATTAATAGAAAATACACCAAAGACTCATAAAATAAAATATGAAAAACTCACTATAGCAAAACACATACAAAATCAAACCAAAAGGGTTAATATCATGAATTACGTCATTTGATGCATTCAAAGGGTACTCAACTCAGATAATTGTCCTAATTTCCAATTAGGACAAATGGCTTAAAGGGTTGGGATTTGGACTTGAGAATTTATCTCCCCTCTCTTACCATTGAGATAATGTGATAGGGTATGTTCATCCTAGCAATTCAGGGAAGTTGATACCCAGTACCTGCAACTTGCATAAAAATCATGCATGTACATACACTATATATATATATATATATATGCTAAGCTAAATAGGCAATGGCAGGAAGTGGTGCATTGTGTAGATCCCGACTAGCAGGTGACTACCACTCCCTTCCTTAACAACATCAGAAATGCCATACAAAAAGGAAACAAACATGCACACCATACACATGCAAGTATGGGGTAAGTATCCATGAGAAAAAACTTGTGATAATAAACCATCTAACTAATCAATAATTGAAAATAATGTAATAATCATCATGCATACATGAAATGTAGCGTCTAAGTAATCTCATCATATATCAACTGAATTCATAGTACAATATCTGATAGTCTCAAAATAATGTTGCTAACCATCAACATAAAACTAGCCCTAAAAGAGTTCGACAATGATAGCAAAAATGCGACCTAGGGGCAGGCACTACACATGCACTAATAAAAACCATCCCTTTTAGATCACTTATCCCTATTAGCAGTCAATACAATACATTTATCAGATGTCCCTGTCAAAGGATTGAACCCCTATTAAAAGGCTCATTTCTTGAGCACAGTATCCAAAGAGATAAGGTTAAATTACCTTCAAAAAGACTCACTATTTGAGATGTAAAGGTTAAAGCCATCTTCAAGGATTAACAAATCCAAATGATGAACTGACTGATGACAACACACTTATCTTGACAATACCAATGAAGTGCACAAGGACTGATAATCTTTTCTTCTCATACCTCCTCACAAGCATATGAAAACCCTTCAAACCTTCTCTTATTTCCAACTTCAAGGTTCACACATACAACAATAATTTCATACCATTCCACACATTACAATCAAGGAAATTACTTTCCTTTATACAAGTTACAACCAAGCAATTAGGTCATCTTGTTAAGACTTCCCTGATGCAAAAATAAATGAATAGAACCATGTTGAGGCATGCATGCCTTCTTAAAAATATACAACAATTACATAAATCAAGTTACATGCTATGATCAACCAAACAATTAGGTCAATTTTTTAGGACTTCCCTAATGCAAAAATAAATACATAAACCCATGCCAAGACATACATACCTTCTTAAACAACTATACAAAAACTAAATTAATCAAGTTACATGTTATGAGCCATAATTAACACTAGCCACATTAATCAATGTGCTACACCATCCTAAAGGCTACCAAATACAATATTCCATTCATCACACACTAGCAAGCCATCAGTGCAATATGAACCAAACTATCCACAAATCTCGAAATAGGTATCAATATGAGTCTTCTACCATGCATAATGTTCACATACCTTAAGTTCATCCCGCCAACATGCTATACCCAAAATACAAAAACTACCTCTAGCATAATTATTTGTCACCTATCTATGACCAGTCTTCACCAAAATAACCATATCTTACTCAAATCAATGCATAAAGAGTTGCAACCATAGACATAAGGTTTACAATCATCTTGCAATACATATCCAAGCTCACATACTCAAGACTGGCATACACTTCCCATACTACTTTGATCAAGAGCTTGTAACATACAAAATCTAAGTTTTTCTAACTCCATTTTGAAACTACAGAACATATGTTGAGATTAATTAAAAAATGTTTGATCAAACCATAATGCCAACAACAATTCCAACTCAATCATCTCCCTTATTCCTCATATCAAATGTACTACATGCTTATGTTTCATAACTAAGTTATCCATTGTAATACTGCTATCTTTTATGTAGATCATATGCCCAAAGGTTATTATTGAAGAGGATTGAGTAAGAAAATTGAAAACAAAAAATGAAAAAAAAAACTAGACAAGTGAAAACATAAATAAATGAGACACTAGATTTATCATGGTTCACTACAACTAGTGGCTATGTCCACATTGAGAAGAGTATTGTATTGATAAAATAAGTTGATTACAAATCATACAAAAACAACATAAAAAAAGACTTCGATTACATAATATAATGAAGAGTCTCATTATTTAAGGATCACATAATTGGAGGGAGAACTCATTAAATATTAGACTTCACTTTAACAATTTTCCACCTGAAGGTCAATTGATGTTGCATCTAATAAACCAGTACCCTACTTTAATAGTTTCTTCACTTCTTAACAAGCCTAAGATGAGTCCTAGCACATTCAAACTTCTCTTTGGAAACAACCTTCATCAAGATATCAACTAGATTGACCTTTGTGTCTATCTTTTCAACTTTCAATTTTCCTTATTTAACTGCATGATGAAAAAATGTGTACATTAATGTTCTTAGAGAGATGCAAAGAGTAATACTTATGAGGCATAAAAATGGCATTGAGGCTATAAAAAAAAAATAGTCACTTTGTTGACACTTCAAATCATTGAACAATCTTTGAAGCCAAATCATTTCCCTTGCACATTTGGAAAGAGCCAAATACTTAGCCTTTGCCAAAGAAAAAATAATGGAATTTTGCAACATTGAAGCCAAACTAATAGAAACTCCAAAAAACATGAAAGTATAACTAGTAGTAGACCTTCATTTATCTAAATTCCCAACAAGATCAGAATTAGTGAAGCCTTGCAACTGAACACTATTGGCACTAAAACATAAAACATAATTAGAATTTCCTTTTAGATATCTCAATATCTGTTTAACTACTACCCACTGAGCCTTCCCGAGATTTCTCATGAACCTACTCACTACTTCCACCACATGAGAAATGTTGGGGCAAGTGGAAACCATGGCATACATAATGATACCAATTGCAGATTTATAAGGAATTTTATTTATAAATTCCTTTTCTTCTTGTGTTTTTTGACACAATTTAGAATTTGAATAGAAATGACAAGTGATGGGGGGTAGGAACAACCTTTGCATCAGCCATGCCAAACCTTTCACTAACTTTGTCAATGTATGTTTTTTGTGACATCATCATCTCTTTCTTTATTCTATCTCTAGTGATTATCATGCCAAAAATATTCTTAGCTACTCCTAAATATTCCATTGAAAACTTTCTTTCCAATTTCTTCTTTAATTCATGGACAATTTTTTACTCTTACTAGCTACCAATGTTTTATCAACATAAAAAGAATAATGATGAAATCACCATTAAATTTTTTCTTGAAGTAAGCACATGGATCTAATTTACACCCTATGAAGTTTTTCTTAGCTATGATGCAATCAAATTTTAAGTACCTTTATCTTGGGGCTTGCTTGAGCCCTTACAAACTCCAATTTAGTTTGTAATAAAGATGTTCTTGACCTTTTTTGATGAATCATTGAGGTTTCTCCATATAAAACTCCTCATCTATGTCATTATTTAGGAATGTGGTCTTGACATCAAGCTATTCCAACTCAAGATCACATACAACTTTTAATCCCAAAACTATTTAGATAGTTGTCATCTTGACAATCTATGAGAAGATTGCATTTAAATCAATCCCCTTTTCTTGATCAAATCCATTTATGAATAAGCTGACCCTGTATTATTTGTAACTTTCTTCTTCTTCCTTCAAACAATATGCCCACTTGTTCTTGATTGGTTTAAGATTTGGTGGAAGCATAACCAAATTCCAAGTTTGATTCTTGATTAAAGAATCCATTTCCTCATGCATTGCAACCTGCCATTGATCACTATTTAAATCCTTGAAAGCAATTTTGTAATTTGTGGGCTTTAAGAATTCAAAAACCAAAATTGATTATTCTACTTCTTTAGCAAAGAGAAGCTCATAATCAAAGAATTTGGATAGAAGTTGCCTCTACCTAGTAGGCCTCCTTAGACCATGAACATTCTCTTCTCCATCTATATTTTCTATATTATTGTTATGATCAAAAGAATTGGGGACTCCAATCTCTAAAATTACCTTGTTACTGTCTTTTTCAATGTGTATGGCTAATTTTATTGACTTAATGATACAATTCATGTGGACTTCCCTTTGAATTTGGAACTTGGTGAATGGAAATATTTTTCTATTGACATTAACCTGCAAAGAATAAAGGAATATACCTAATAGAATTTTGATGTGGTTCATTATGTGTTGCCTAAGTGGCTTTCCATTCATGAATAAAGACAACACCTAAATTTGATAAATCATACCAACATGCTAGACTATTTCCACCATTTCAGCCAAATATATGGAGAGCCCTTCTATCAAGCTCAAATGTTAATCACATCGAGAATTTGATATTTTCCATGTCATGTGTATGATTCACTATGGAAAGTATTTTTCCATTACCCTTGTATCTTCCTTTAGCAAGAAAAGGATTTTGTATTATCAACAAGGAGTTCCTTTCCCCAAGGTTGTGGTCATGTTGTGTAATTTTGGTTAGTTGAGAGTCCATGATTTGAGGAGCTTTGTGGTTTGTAAAATGATGGGAATCCCATGCATGTTGTAAGAAGAATCCTAATCAATATTATTAGGAGGAATAACCTAGTTTGGAGGAGTGGGATCTCAAAATGGGCATTAAAAAAATGCAAGTAATGAATTTTTAGAAGGATCATTGAGAATACCATTTATGATAAGAATAAGAGGAACCCTCTATTTTTCAAATATCAAGAAATTTGGATTAGAAGAAAGGTCTCTATCACTTGGACTAATGTTATCTGGACTAGGTAGTATGCTGTTAATGCCAAACATATTTGGACTATCAATAGTATTCATGGTGCCACTATTTGGGTTTTTCCTTTGTGGATGCTTTTATTGTTGAAAGAAAATTACATCTCTATTTAAAGGTTGCATATCATTCAGTGTATAAGCACTACAATTGCCTATGCTACTAGATTTAGAAGACTAGGAGAAAGAAATAATTGGAGCTAAGATAGAGGTGGGTGAAGAGAAGATAGTCTAAGAATTATAAGTAATATGGTCTTTTGAGAAGGTGGAAGAACATTACCATTATTGACAGTATCAATAAGAGGGATATGTTCTTTGTCTGAGGTCTCATCTTTCATTTTTTTTTGATGAATAGTCCCATCTCTATTAATTAAATATTAAAGATACATATTCACAATGAAAGGGGTTGGGGGATATAAGATCACCCCCAAGGTTAACATGACATGTGGCTAGGTGGTTCAACTATTTAGCAAAAAAAACCCTAAGGGTGAGTATGAAGAAACAAAACAAAAAACAAGAACAAAGCCCTTAGGATGCAAGAGTAGTGCCAGCCAAGGGAGGATATTTTTCATAAGAACCTTAGAAATCATTGGGATTAGTAGATGGCTTAGGGGGAGCCCATCCATCAACAAAGGAAACAACAATATCATCCTTATCCTTTCCTCCCTCTGGCTTGGGAGGAGAGATAACCAAGTCCAACTGGGGGAAATCCCATTTAGGGTCCCTATAGATAGAGGGCCAACCCACATTAGGGGCAACATGAGGAGCCACCAGAGACCATCCTGATCCTGACCTCTAAGGAGGTGAGGCTGAGTAGCAATGACCACCAGATTCACCACCAAGAGAGTGATAAGAAAGTTGTGATCTAGGAGTATGCAAGCAATGAGCTGAGGTGCTAGAACCTCTCTAGTGACCGTAAGGGTAAAGTCACTGGATAACGTGTCCAATAGAACCCTAATGATTATATAAGGGGCATTACCCTAGTTAGCTAAAAGCTCCTACAAATGGGAAACCTCTAGTGCCACCTTGTCAGTTTGTACTTGAATCTGCATTATGACATTATTACAAATACACACTTTAGCATACATTGCAACATTTATATCAAGAAAGCTGTGAGAGAATAAAATTGTAGTGCACTCTTTCCAGATAGTAAAAAAAATCTCCATTCTAAAAGTATGCAAAATTTGAGAATACTTAAAAGGGAGTCTATTCAAATCTCCTAGAATAGCCATATGCCAGGAAAAGGCCTCCGGGCAAAAGGGTTTGAAGAAATCATGAATCCAGAGCCAATAATTATGATCCTGCCTCCATAACCAAAAAATATGTAGGAAAATTTCTGGATGACCAAAAAAAGGACATCTGGGGTTTGGGATACCCAAATGCTGGAGTGGAGGGCCCAAAGGCATCCCCTAGAAGAGAATACACCAGAAAAAGTGAGCTATCTTGGGCTCTTTGATAGCTTTCCAAACCATAGAAAATCTAAGACTCCAAGTCTTGGGAGAGGATTGAAAATGCCAATCTTAGTTGAGAGTCTAACCTGTAGGAAGGTGGGGAACGAGCTTCTGATAACCCAGCTTGGGTTTGTAACTAGTCAAAGTAGTGGTAGGATACCACTTGTAGTCCTTCCACCATGGGTGAGATGAATGAATACCAAGCTCGTGTAACATATGGGGAGGCACCTCCACCACCAACTAAGCCAAGGACCAAGGCAACTGCTATTGTCAAGTAGTCTGTGAAGGTAAAAGTAGTAGAGACTACTAAGTCAAGTGAACCTTGAACTAGGATAAGGAGATTGGCTAGAGGACCACCTATTAGGTAGATCAAGACTATTGGAGATGTGACAACCTAAGAAGATATGTAGGTCTAGCTAGTTTCAAATATGTGAGATATGATACACTAGATAATGATGATAAAAATGAAGTTGAGTAAGCTATGGTAGAAATGATTACAAAAAAAAAACTAGATCCTAGTGCAATAGAGAAGAAGATACCCAAGGATCTATATGATAGATTAGAGAGGAAATGGAAACAAGTTGAAGTAATAAAAAATTAGATAAGAACTAACACACTAGTTAGAGTTATGCTTGATCTGTCTCAAGAGTAAAAGGACACATTTTTGAATCAACATAGGAGAATATTTGTTCCTAAATACAAATTGTTTTTAATACTACAAAACAAGTAGGAATTTGTACAACAATAGAGTGAATTGTTGTGGAATATCATTTTTGGGCTTACAATAAAGAAGGTAGAAACTGTAAATATTGATGATGAGCATAGTAATGGAAAAAGCTCAGGTGTATAGAGTGCACAAGGAAACATGTCTACTGTACATGCTGACACCCCTGACACTCTAGAATCAAATCATTCAAGGCTTACCAATGAAGAAGAAGAAGAAGAAGATGGAAATGATAAGACAGTCTCAACACCTTAGATTGAGGGAAACAAAGAATTGAATAAGGCTAAACAAAGAATTGCATAAGGCTATACCAAGAATTATTGCTATCTCAAGCACAAATGCACAAACAAGACTGAGTGGTGAGACACCCTCACCTACTCCTAAGGAAACACCAAGAAATAACACCCCTTCATTGAATAAGACGAGAAAAGACATGAAGGACATTTCACTAGATAATGAAGTTAGTTTGGATGAAAATATTGAGATGCCACAATTTGATTTGGCAAATCTCACCTTGCAGTAAATCTTTTTGCTACAAGAAATTTTGAAGAAGAAAAAGGGGCAACAAGAGCTGAAGAGAGAGTAAAAGAAACAACAGACACTACAAGATGTAAAGCATATTTTTGTTGATGCTTTTGAGATACATAACTTAGATGAAGAGACCCCTATCATTGATTGACTGGGAAATATCATCGATCAAGTTAGTGCTCGAAATTTTGAATCCAATGACAAGCTAATGAATTGGTCAGCAAGAAGAGTTGAGACCAAGGTTATCGACCAAGTCTTCATAACTATAGATGAGTAGAAAGTGCTATTGTTGTAAAAAGAACAAGTAATGATGAATCTTATATAGAGGATACAACAAGTGTACACAATTTTGTCAGATATGCCAAGATTTACATAAAATATTTAGGCATAGGCAAATAAGACTCAAGCTAAGATGAAGGCATTCAACAGTGTTATCATAGAGTCGGTAGGATCTAGCATAGATCACTACAATATTCTACTGAATACTCAAGGTACAATGGCTAAGCTTCAGACAACTAATAACACCATGAGATCTAAATTAATCTCAATTTAGGAAGTCATCAGTGATCAAGTGAAATTCCAAGGATATAAGTATTGAGTAATATAGAGTTGACATTAAGGTCATTTGTCTATTAATGACTCAACACTTAGTCAGTTGGTTACATTGCTACCAATATCTATAGTTGCTACCGAGCTTATCATTCATCCAAAAGTGTTAACCAAGTGTTTTAGTTTCTTTATAGTTCATGTTGAGCTACACAATGTTTACTGAGTAGTTGAGGTAGTTTGTAGTATAGCCAGAGTGTATTAGTGTCTACCAAGCCATCCAATAGAAGTGATGAAGATCCTAGTGTTAACTAAGCTTTGTAGTGTTAACCAAGTTCTATAGTGTCTACCAAACTCATAGTGTTAACAAAGTGAATCTAGTGTTGATCGAGTCATGGAGTGTCAACCAAGTGATTTTGTATCTACTGAGTTTCTCAGTGTTCACTAAGTCACACAGTGTTAACTGAGTTCAAGATAATTGAAGTGATCAATATGGACCGAGCTTCAAGTTCAATCAAGTACCAAAGTTTTCTGAGCATTGATAGTGTTTGTCGAGTGTCAGAACATCATCGAGTTTGTCTTTAGAACTAGAGTTACAAAAGTTGGGCCAAATTTGTGAATTGTGATGAAATTGGTATTGAAGCCAACTCCAGTGAGTAATTATTTGGATTGATATATATGTAACTCATTGTATCATATCCAAGTGTGTCAATGAGAAGTAATATAAAGTGTATGAGTGCGAATTGAAGAAGGCTACAAATAGTATAAGGGACAACAAAGATTTATCTATCACAGTAAGGTGATCATTGCAATTCAAGGAATCTCATTCAACAAATCAAAGTTATAGATCAAAGATCGTCCACTAATTCATTCTAACAAGTGCATCAATTGAATCCTTTAACTAGGTGGACTTAACAGTCTTTTCCTAAATCTCCTAACAGAGTACATACTTCATTGTATGTTTGTAAATCCTATAACAAGGTGGACCTCATGGTCCTTATTGCTCCTAACAGGGTAGATCATCATAAGTGATCAATTGCAAGCCTCGACAGGTTAACTTTATATTGCAGTACTAAAGCTTGTGGGTATCATCCGCACCCCAGTTTTACTCTATAATTGGAAGGATTCGGGGTCACCATATCTTGTGTCAAAGTGTTATGAATGTTTTATTAATTTCATTCTTTCATGCATGCAAATACATTAGAGTAACATATGAAGGATTAATTGGTGAAGTTAGTTAAGATTTTATTGGTTCCTGATTCACCCCTCCCCTCTTAGTAACCTAGCCTACCTTATATTTCCAACATATAGTAAGTGTTGATCACAGTATATGCTAAACATTAGGAAGTTAATAAAGGTTGAGTAATGGCAATGCCGAGAACCATAGTTTACATAAAAGTCAGGAATGTAAGAGAGTTTTAGGCACAACGATTATCATGCCAACTTGGAACGTTTATTTAAGTTTTGAAGAGGTTGTTATAGAACATTTAATACTTTTTGAGGTTGTTATAGAACATTTACATTACATGGATCACATATCCCCATGTGTGTGTTCAATTATCAGGATGAAGAGTCAAAAAATGGAACCATCTAGAAGACTCTTCATAGAATCTTTATATAGAGATGATCTTAACCTAGATCATAAGTGATCATATGTGTCTGTGTGAAGATCAGAGAGGAGAAGTTAGAAGTCATTCAAGGGTTTTCTTATCATCTAAAAAAGTGACTTATTCATAAGAAGTGAAAGTGGAAGGGAAATAAAAGCATTATTAGATCAAAGGAGAGGATTAGTTAGTAAGGAGAAGACTCAAAATCACCTTGCAGAGAAAACTGAAAGTCAAGTACTGAGTCAGTTTTAACATGAATTAGGGTAAATCTCTTCACATAGTGATCTTAATAGATCTTTGTAAATATCCTAACAAAGTCCTTACTTAGTTGTAAGTGTCAAATCCTCTAACAAGGTGGAACCTAACAGTTTATTAAGTCTTTAATAGGATAAAATCCTCATAGAGTAGATCATATGTTATGGTCAAACATTGTAACCTTAACTAGTTAACTTTATTACTGCACTAGTGAAGATTTGTGGGTGTCATCCTCACCCTAGTTTTACCTTCAACTTGGAGGGTTTCTAGCTAACAAATATTGTGTTATGTGTTATATCTTTCATTCATGTAATTGAATTGATTTACATGTTACAGAAAGTTTACATTTATTGTATTACATGCATAAGTTTTTGTTGGATGTGGATGAATATGTAAAAAGGTATAAGTTGGCATAGATTCTGATTCACTCCCCTCTTAGTATCTAGTTTACTCCATAAATCAATAACTTCAAGGTTTGGTACTTATGAGGAAGCCAAGGAGAGGATAAAAATTGATATTGTTGTTATTAAATTTGAAAAGGAATAAAAGAAGATGTTAAGCACATTATAAAGTACATTCGGTGGAGATGAAATAGAAAAACCCTTAATGATCACTAAGGGTAAATGGGAAGATGAAGTAGAAAAAAGGGGAAGGGAAATGAAAGAGTCATTGTTGAGCCACAATCTTCTAAAGTAAAGGCTAGCTACCACCCCTCCAAGCCCCAAGGCAACAAGATCCTAAGTTTGAGCAACACAAGAAGTTTTACCATTAAAGAGGGGTGTTGTCAAAATTACCAAGCCCATAACACTTTAACTAAAAACTTATTAGAAGAAGAAAACTAACGAGTCATCAAGAAAAGAGGCCAAGACATCTAGAAAGAAGAGAAGAAGACTCATAGTTAAAGTTAATGATGAAGAGGAGGATGATGATGATAAAACAAAATCTGTTGAGCTAATCCATACATAAGTTAGTTCATACAAAAGGCTTAAAACAATAGATGAGATTGTACATGTTTTAGTGAGAGTAGTGGACTTGGAACTTTCAAATATTACAAGTATGAATCAAAGAATGATGAAGACGAAAATAAAATAGAAGATACAATAATTGTTATGATGAAAAAAATTAAATATGCACCAATTGAAATTAGAGATGAAATTCTCAATGAACTCTATTATAAAATTTGGTGTCGATGGCAATATGTATTAAGGATAGAAAAAGATACAAGGAGAAGAACATTGGCAAATCTTATGCTAGAATTTGGTTTGGAAGAAATTACCAAGGCATTAGAGAAGTAGGAGAATCAAATTTCCCATAAACACAAAGCCCTCTATGTCTTATCTAATCATTTGAAGCTTGTTGATGAAGACTCTTACATGATATAGGGACATATCTATAATATAAAGGGTCCTAATGAAACAATTGACATAGATGACACAGAAACTAAGGAAAATTAAAATAATGAATCTGACACAATTTCCCCACAAGATTTTTCTAATTTTGTATATCAAACGGTGGGAGACATACTTGGATCTAAATAAAGTATAACAATTAAAGACTTGATAGATACAATGTCAACCGAGCCTCAAAAAAAAGATGAAGATGTAACTGTAATTGTAATAACCAAGCCTGTACATCCACACATACCTAGATTTTAGCTAGTTATTCATAAAATAAGAGATTTTCCAAAACTAAAAGAATAAGATGTTGTGAACATACCAGTTGGTTCTTTATATGTGTTTGCAAATACCATAAATCAAACCTAAGGAAGAAAACCAAGTGAGAATACAAAGAAACATGCCTAAGGGGGAAATATAGGTAATACTGGAGACATGAATAGTGGAACTGGACATGCTCAAACTAAAGGTGAATCCAAGGAAAACAATTTAGAGATTTCTATGACAGGTGATCTAGCACCAGCCCATGGACCTTTGAGTGAGGGAATAATTGAGCATGGCCAACTTACCATTGCAAAAGAATTAAATAAAAGAAGATTTTCATTTCTGAGTAATGTTTCATTTTTATATTGATCTTATATTCTTATAGACACTTATTTCAATAGTACCTGATGTTAAAGTATAAGAGATACTGAGTGTCGAGGAAGAGAAAAATGGAGGAAGAAAAACATCACCAAAAATGACACTTTTACCTTTTGTGCCACAATTATCTTCTTATGAACAAATACAATAAGAGGAAGTTTCTCAAGCAAAAATAAGAATTACATTGCCAAATTTGGAAATCCAAGTTCCAGTGTCACAATCCATCTCATCGAGCACCGATAGAAGAAAAAAGAAAAAGAGGAAGAAGAAAGAATCACATTCATTTTGGTCAAACCTAGTAACTTTAGAAGAAGAGATCATTATACCAAGTTGGAAACCAAACACCTTATATGATGAACAAATATCTATCTATTTGAATTTATGTGAAAGGAAGAAGGAAAAAGAAAGGATGAGAAAAGAGCTTAAGTAGAAGCAAGTCCTTCATGATGCCAAAGATATACTTTTGGAAGCCACACCAGATATAGTTTTGAATGATAAAGTTCCTATTTTGGATATATTAGTTCAAATTGTTGTCAAACTCAATGATCCTAATATTGATTCACATTCGTTGTTGATGCAGAGGAGTGAGAAGAAATTTGAGAAAAGAGTGTTGGGGAAAGTTTCAACTGAGATTACCATTGAGCAAGTGAACTTGTCTACTATTGTCACAACATTTAGAGCTATAGTTCATAATTTTTTATCATTATTTTAAAAATTATGTAATATTCCATTTATAGAAATATAGGTCAAAGATAAGTTGAGGAAGATTGATGAAGATATGAAGTCCAATGTAGATGAATTAAAGAAAGACCCGAGCATGTCTTCAATGCATTATACCTGATTGTGATTCCTCATGAGACTTCAACATGACTTGTTACGAGAGGAGAGCACTCTAAGAGAAGAGATTACTAAGATTCAAGATTTTTTACTACCTCATTTGGAGGTTATACAAACACATATCAGAGCTGCCTCAAGTTTTTCTATTTTTGATTATATGATTGATCTTGTGGCCGAGTTGAAAATTGAAAATTGAAAAATAGATTTTAGAATTGATAAGGTCAAATTGGGATACTACTCTAGACATTATATTGAAAAATTACAAAGAGTTCTTGGAACATTTTGGATTATCCCCAAAGTAAGTATTATTCTATGATGAAAATTCTTTTGACATAATTGTCAAAAAAAGGAGGAAATATATATCTGTGTGTGTGTGTGTGTGTGTGTGTGTGTGTGTGTGTGTGTGTGTGTGTGTGTGTGTGTGTGTGTGTGTGTGTGTGTGTGTGTGTGTGTGTGTGTGTGTGTGTGTGTGTGTGTGTGTGTGTATTTCAGAGTTATAAGGCCATATTATATACATACAAAAAACACAAACAATTTTGAAAAAGATTTTGCAAAAACAAAAAGCTATACCGAGGGGAAGCATATGTAGAGGGGGAGTTGAGTTGAGAACTTTGTATAAACTTTAGTTATTTGTGTACATAATGTTTTTGACACTAGTGTAAAAGTTGGAGAAGTGTTGTATCATATTTCCTATTAGTGTCAAAATGTACATACCAACTGATTCCTTATGATGCCAAAGAAATGAAGGAGGAAATGGTAGAACATCAAAACTATACTCAAGCTCAAGTGTAATTTGAGTGATTTTATATCAACTGAGCATGAGTTTTAGATGAGTTAAGTTAAAAGCTACACCAAGCATAGAGTTCAATGAGCTATAGAATGGACATTGAGTAAAGGTTAACCGAGTATTAGTTAGAAAGATCAATGTGTTTATTAAGTGACATATAAATGACATAAAAGTTTTAGTTTCCATAGGTTTTAATGTAATACTATTCTACTGAGCATGAAATGGTAAATGGATTGAGGTTAAGATTTGAAAATATTTTCTTCAAGTATGTGAAGTGATTGTTATTGATCACAATGAAGAATAACCCAATGTAGTGAAGATGTTAAGGAAGGAAATGTTGGATGTTTTTAACCATTGATCATGATTAGAGAATGATTCTAGAATGTTCTAATACCCTAATTAGATCAAGTTGTAAAATGGCAAAAAGATTACTATAAAAGGAGCAATTGTGGACTATTTGAAGTTGTTGTTGCTAATGGTATAATGGAAGATATTTTTTTGAAGGAGATGAATATTGTAGAGTAAGGAATTGATGCAACAATATAGAACAAAGGTTAGATATTGAAGTTAAAGACAAAGAAGAGAGGAATTGCAAATCTATCATAGCAAGGTGATAATCATTGAGTACAAGAGGATCTAATCAAGCAAAGTAAGTTGCTACTATATGTCATTTGGTGATACTTTCTAGTCAATGTAGTAGTTTATTAAATCCTTGAAAAAGGTGGAGTTGATAGTCTAATTTATAAATCTCTTAACGAAGTACACACTTAATGAGTATTTTTAAATCCTTGTAAAAGGTAGATCCTTGTAGATCTTATTGTTCACTCCTAATTGAGTAAGTCATCAAAAGTGACTAAACATCATAGCCCAAACAAGACCACCTCTTACTCTTAATTTAATCTTGTTTGCAAAATATTGTGTATCCCTTACTCATACGGTCAACATAATAACTATGCTCCACATCACATATCTATTCTAATTGGTATGGTGAGATGATAAGTGCTTAAATTCCCCATACTTGTCTCCACTTATGCATCCTTTTCTCATAGTGGGACACTTGTATTCAACCACCTTAGAACTCTTCTATGTGTGCAAATGGTTGATGGGTTAACTTTTATCTATCCAAAAGTTATTCCTTCTATCATGTTCCATCCTTATTTCTTCAGTCGATGTGGCTTATATACTGCTCAAGTTAAGAATGATGACTTTTAGGTAAGATTCATGTAGTGCCTTCATGTGCATGTTGGTTGGCTTATTTAATTGTTATATTCATTACTTTATTAGAAACTAATTAATGGTATAATTGAAATAGCTTAATGATATAGTTGTTAGTTTTTTCTGAAGCTTATTAATTATCTTCTCTAGTTATCATTTCTAGTAATACTTAATACTTATTATTGTTTGTTTAATCATCTAATTAACATGTAATTAATATAAATGAATATTTTATTTATATTATTTCTAGATGATAATAAATGCATGATTTATTCAATAAAAAATATGTCAATTCATATATAAATCTAAAAAATCATATATAAGGGGTCATGACATTCTTCATGTGAGAATTGACATTATCTCCTTAGCATAGTCAGAGTGGGCTTGATTTGTCTCTTTAAGTGATTGAAGGATTAAACCTTGAAGACCTTTTAACAAGTCTAAATTTGATCAAGGGGAATTTTTTTTGTAGTGACACATCTTGAAGAGAGTAAGGGGTCTTTTGTGGGTCCACCATTGAGGCTACATTTGATGTAACTTTCGAGATAGCTTTCTCCAATCTCTGTAAAAAATATTTCTTCCCTTTCTCCTTTTTCTTGGAAGATCTTGTGATTCCTCTCATTCCATAACTCCCACATTGTTGTCAATGGAATAATCCTCCAAATTGTCTGAAATGTTGAACAAGACAACTTGGCAAGCCATGCTTCCAACGAATTCACCACATTCTCTAATAAGGGAGTCTGCCAGTTCAACTTTGCATCACAACATTTCATGTTGTTCTTTCAAAATTGCATTTAACATGCAGTCTATCATTTCTTCCTCCTTTTCACATAGGACACATCGAAATGGACCATGAAATCCCATTTTGAGAAATATTTCTTTTATTAAAATCCTCTTATTTCCTGCAAGCTACATAAACACACCTACTTTAGGAAGGCACACACTATTCCAACACAATCACCTTTCCCAATCCACCTTTTTGCACCCTGTATCCAATAGAAGGTAACCAATTTTCACCAAATAGTTCTCAAATTTTAGACCCACATCATCTAATTACATCCTTCTAATTTGAACCAATCACTACTCTACCTTAAAATCTATGTATGCGCTTTATTTATCCCCAAGCCATTTAGGTCCCTCTATTTTAGAATTTGACCCTTACCAAAAGGCTCATAATCACAGATCCTCTCCCACCATAACCTTTTAGATTTTGTAATGAGATGTTGAGGAATATCATCTCTCTTTAGGACTCTATTTCCATCCCACGAGTCACTCCAAATTTGTTCTTTATGCCATCTCTAACTTGCCAAGACATGTATTCAGTAATGAAATGCCTGTAGCTAATGAGGAATTTTCGAAGCCTAGAACCCCTAGGAGGATTAGCAATAGTAATAATCCTCTCTGCTTTCATGATGTCTAAATAATTAACCCTTTGTGATCTTTCCACAAAAATTTGCAGACCAGTTTTGCACCCAAAATAGTATTCATAAGTGCCCAATCTTGCAACCCAACTCCTCCTCCCCACTTTGGCCTCTGAGAAATCAATAGAGTCTTTTCTACCTCCTACGACCTATTCCAAATAAATTTCCACATGTGTTGATGAATCAAACCTATCACCTTTTTCAAAATTCTAAAATACGTCACCGAGAAAATTGACATCGCCAGAATGATAGACCATAACATTAATAGTTGGTCATCCAAACTAAGCCACCATCCTTTCCAACTATCCATTCTATGAGAACAATCACCAATCAATTCCCTCCATATCTTTGATTTACCTGAATCTTCAATTAAAGGTGTTCTAAGGAATTTATGGCTCAACCTCCCTCATTACTCCTTTGACCAACCCATATCCTACCCTCTCACATCCAATCACCTTGTGACATGTGTCACCTCCTAATTGGCTTTAAACAAGCACAATCCATGTGCTCCCCTTTGAGTGCATCCTAGCCCTCCCTTACCATCTTGCCATCCTTGCATCCTGACTGTCCATCCTTCCACCCCTTGGCCTATAAATAGAAGCCTCTCCCTTCACTAAAATCATCCACTTTTGAAGCAAACTTATAATGCTATTTTGAGAGCCTAAAAACTACCAAAATACTATTATAATGCTGAAAACCCTCCATACCTTCATTGTTGAATCATTCATCCACACTCATATTTGATTATCACTCATCCATTTGGAGCTTGAGCACATCGTGAGCATACATCCACTATCCATCAGGGACATAGCTTCGTCATCATGAGAAGCACTTGAGGAGTTTACCATCTTTGGTCTACTTTCCTCAATTTTGTCTTCTTTGGTCCTATCTTAAGTGTTTATTTGTTTTTAGTATTGAGAATGCTTTTTATAGATTAGTGTTCATTTTACTCTACTAAAATAGGTGATACATTTTGGTACGCCCGGTGGGACCCACTTCACGGGTTCTTTGCAAACATGCTAATGTGATTTAGAGTGTTTTCAGATTTTTCAAGCTTATAGGTGGACGGAGCACTTTGAATTCTTCTTCCTCTTCTTGTCTATATTCTTCTTCTATTCCGTCTACTTCTTCTTGTGGGATCTCGGCCATTTTTAATTTTATTTTATTTTAAAAAAAAAAAAAAAAAAAAAAAAAAAAAATCTCATCTTCTCTCTTCTTCAAATTTTCTTAAAAAAAAATTTTTTTTGGGTACACCTTTTTTTTGTGAAAGTTTGGTAAAAATATGCATATTCATATATATGTGTTGTAATTAAAAAAAAAAAATTCAAAAAAGTGTAAATTACGTGCTTGTCTTTTTGGAGTCCATCCAAACCCATCCAAACCAATTGGGCAGCCACCACAACGCCATTTCTAGTCACAGCTTGCGGCCTTTGAAGACCACCAACACCGTTGCTCTCATTCATTGGGTTCTAGCCATTGCAGTAAAACATCATCATATCAAGTCACTCTCTAATCATGCATAGTCCACGCCCATTGGATCTGCCATGTTAGCAGGTCAAATCTTTTTTTTTTATGCCTATGACAGCCATATGGCCATGAAATTTAAACTTGCACTTTGATGATGTCAGCACGACATCATTTCTACATGCCCTTTTAAGCCTTAAGAAGCAACATTTGGTGTTTTGCTCATAACTTGAGCATCCAGACTCTGTTTTCAGAAAATAAAATATCCTCGAAAAGCTGGTTCCGAGCCCGTCATGATGGTATTGGTTTCTGTCATATTTTACAGCCTTTTAAATACTTATTTTCACTATCAATGACTGAACTTTGATGGTTTTTGCAGGGATATTTGCTAACTCATGCATTATCGGTTGAAGACTTCTATGAAACCACTAATCACGTTTCTTGTAGGTTCTCCTTACATGGTTTAATGCTATTGGAAAATGAACTTGAAAATTTAAACACTTGTCTTTGAATGCATGTTGCTAAAATGAACTTGAATGTTTAAACACTTGTCTTTGAATGTATGTCGCTTAAATCAATCTTGAATGCCATGGATTAAAATCAATCTTTCTTGGAATGTATGCTTAAAACAAACAAACTCAATCTTGAATGCAAAAGATCAATTAACCATTGCAATATCTCACACTTCAGTTTTTGGTCATAAAAAGAATCTACATTCTAGAAACTTCCTAAATTATAAAAACCAAATAAAGACGCTTTAAGTGAGTTTGTAGTTGGACTCACCCTCTTTAATCACCCATCAATTCAACCATTGGTTGCAATCTCAACGCCATCTATGGGGATGGGTCCACCTAAGAGGGTGTTAAGTGCTCCACAAAGATCAAACTTCACTTACTTGTATTTTTATTAGTTTTTCTAACTTAGAAAATTCCTTGAATGCACATTAGGTTCGCTAACACTTCATTTGGGCACTAAAATTGAACAAATCTTGACGTGGAGGGCCTCCGGGCGCGCGCTAGACATCGAATTTCATACACTTTTGTTTTGGGCTTAAAACAAACTCACACTCAATCTTGAATGCCTTAAAGAAAAATCAATCGATACTTGACGTGGAGGGCCTCCGGGCACGCGAGTTTACTTTATTGTTGACCCTAACTCTTCTTCTTGTTTGCATTCTTCGATCGATTTACTTTTGTTGGCGCTTCAAGTTGGAATTGAACATTGTCTCTTAAACATGAGTGCTTGTAGAGTCTAGATTGACACACATAAGAGTCAGTTGGTAAAAGAACAAGCGTGTTTTTTAGCCCAAGGTCATCCAAGTCTTCTTTCCCCTTGTCGTCTTTCGAGGCCATCTTGGGTGCATAAGATTAGGATCCAAAACCTTGTTTGTCTTCTTAGGAGGCCTACTTGGGGATTTCATCACCCCTTGGACGACCTCAACTCCAGCGTTCCGGCGGAGTATAAGAACCGGGAGGTGAATCGAAAGACACTTCTCTTGGGATCAAGATTTTGTCACTCGGGCTAAGCCTCAAGGAACTTTATACCCTTGAGAAGTGAAAGAGGAGAAGTGGGTTACCGCTCCTCTCGGCTGTGCGACATCTTTTTGTTTTCATCTATGGATTTGGGCCTCACGTACCTTGGGTATATCGAGGACTCCCTAGCTAAACCAACTGTCAGCCTTGCAGACAACCATCTAGGGTGTTAATGTGTTTGAAGTGACTGATCGAAACATTTGTAAAACATACACACTCCTTGGTGCAAGTATCACATTCTGAGAATCAAAAAATTCTATGTGGTTGTTCCTATCTATTGCTTGATTTTTTATTTGTTGAATGAATGTTTGCCAAACTTGGTCAATCCTAGCTTAGGGCATACTTCGTGTAGTCACTGCTTGTTTCAAAAATTGAAGAAGTCGAAGCAAAACAACCGAGATCTCTCAAAGCCAAGCAGATTCAGGAATTCATGTCAGAACAACCCAAACCCAAACAAAAGTTTCACAAAGTTAAACTCAAGCCATCTCAGGTATACCAAGAACTTTCAGCCAAGAGAAAGGAACTAACACCAAACCCTCGAATTGCCAAACTCCACAAAGCAGAGGACAAAGCTGCTGACGAAGCCCTTCAAGATGCCTGGTTAGATCGCACCATCCAACTTAACCAACATCCAGGAGTTAACAATGCTTATGTCTTACCAACTAGGCATGATTTCTATGATTAGACCCCCTTGTTTCTCCACATCTTCTTGCATAAGCTTCACTTTTGCATTAGAGTCATCTTTGTAGGTAAGCCAGCCAGCCATCCTTAGTCATCCTCTTAAGCATTTTAGTTCTCCATCTCATTTAGTTCTTTTCTTTAGAACCAAACCATCTAACTAGTAATAAAAAAAAATTCACATCCAAGCCTTCAAAATTGTTGTCACCTTGCTAGAATTCTGCCATTCCTACCATCTTGCAAATCCACCAGTCTCACCGAGGTTATCCCTCTGACAGAGTTTTGTCTAGGGTAATCTAGGCTTGTCACTTGTCATCCCTTATCACCTTGAGCTAAAGGTTGAGATCCACAAGTGGTTAATCTCATGTTTTTTCCTAAAGGATCATCAATCTATCCTTAAGTTGACACAATCACCACCAAGCTTGCACATAGGAAAGTAGACCTTTCATGCTTTGGCAACATATCTTTGAAGTTAGAATCCCCAACCCAATCCTCCTTAGGTTTGTCATATAGCTTTGTCTCAAACTAGGAAATCATTTGCATAAAATAGCCTTCCCCCTTTTGCATCCATTAGCATTGTTGCATCTCATCCCTGGGAACATTCTGCATTTTCATGCCACCCACCACTCGTTTTGGTAGAAACACAAGGAAAAAGGACATGGATCCTAGTCATAGTAATAACACATCTCGAGCTTAGCCATACCCCGTCATTTCCATGATGGCACCAGATCCACCATCACAAATCCCCGAAGAGACAAGTTCCTCCATAGACATTGATGCTTTCATGAACCAACCTGGTCATGCCACCATTGTTAATGCCATCATAGACCGAAACAAGGAAACCATCATGGCAAATTTCTTAAGGGATAATGTTGGTTCCTTTGAATTTGGGCGTCCACCACCTATCGACATTTCAGATCCTACACACCTTTTGTTTGGGCGGCAACCACCAGTCACAGAGTCATCTGTTCTTACTGATCCTTTCTCTGGATGTCAACCACATCAGACAGACTCTGCAGACCCGAATATACCCTCAACCCAGGTGCCTGCTCCTATTCCACAAAACACCCATCCCATCCTCACTCAACCCTTAGTACATGCTACATCCCAACCAACCTCATGTGTATCATCTGCCTCTGCTTCAACCACTCATTTTCCTACTCCCCCAAATCCTCCGTTTACATCCAACAACACTACCTTTTCACTTCCACCTCATAGCACACCTAGTCTATTTACTACTCAAATGCCACCACTAGGGTCAAATACCTCATCTTCCATCCCACCCAACATCACTATCAACCCCTTTGTAGCTAGCCAAAGCTCTTCTACCTCATTTCCTTTGGGACCTTGGAATGTTGCTATAGCGCAAGGACCTACCACTAGTCTTCCCCCTAGCACTGCAACCATGTCCGCCCCTCAAACACTTTCATCTACCACTTCACATTGTTATTCACTACCACCCCTTACCAACTATCTCTCCATGCCACCTTTGGGAAATAGCCAAACCATCCCGCCATTACAATTCCCTATGATGAATACTCTACCACAGAATAATTACCTTGCACCTACTCATAATCAGTCATACTCTCAAGTAGGAGCGCAACCCACATATATTGGACATGGTATGTATTCCCAAAGAATGGCACCAGCATTAACCACCTTACCACCCTTTTAGCCGCAGTCTTCACACCAACAATATGCTCAAGCACCTACACAACAATATCTCCTAGGGCAGCAGCCTCATACTTATCTTTCCCACCAACAAACTTCTCAGCAGATGCAACAATATACCCAAAACACATTCCAACAACCCATAACATCCATTCCTCCAGCTATGCAACCTATTTTTCCACAGACACCATATGGCAACCAAGCTTTTCCATATCAATCGCAACCATCAGATCCAGAAATGTATCCTACGCTAGGGGCACTCGCTCCCCCACCTATAAACTCTGAATGGGAAGAGATGAAAAATGCTCTCAAAGCCCTCAAAGATGGGAAAGAATCCAAAAATTTCAAGTTTGAGAATGATTGCCCATACCCGTTTGACAAAACCATCACGATGACACCATTTCCTAAAAATTTTGAGACCCCTAAGTTTGACAAATTTAGAGGGAAAAGTGATCCAGTCACACATGTTAAAGAATTCTATATGCATTGTTAGGAGGTAGCTTATAATGATGTGTTCCTCATGCGGCTCTTTCCCAAGAGCCTAGCAGGACCAGCTTTGGAATGGTTATGTCGTATCCCTCAAGGTACTATTAAAACATTTGCAGAACTTTCTGAGGCGTTTGTTGCTCAATATACCCATCTTGTTGAAACTGAACTGTCTGTAGTAGACCTAGTCCATACTAAACAAAAAGGTGGAGAAAGCCTCGCAGAATACTTGCAACGCTGGCAGATCCTCACAACAAGGATCTCTTGTACCATCCCTGAGCGTCATCTTGTCAAGATGTTCATAAGCAATGCACACCCAAGTCTTGCTCATCATATGGTTATGAATTGTTTGCAAACGTACAAGGACATCAAAGAAAAAGGAATGAGCCTTGAGCAAGGCCTCATTAAGGATGGTGTCATTAGATTGTACAAAGAAAACACCAAAGACCGAGGTCCAAGCAATGAAAAAACTTGATATTGGAACAAAAACAAGAATACAGTAATAGATGGTGCCACCGACACTCGATAGGTCCATATTGTTGGGGCGGCTACCAATGTTCCCACCGCATTTTTCCAACAACAAACTTATCAACAACAACCCCCTGTGTATCACCCATCACCCATACAAAACAATCAACAAATACCTGCTCATCATAATCAAACCAATGCTATCACACTTTTGACAAGTACTAAACCTCGTGTTCAAAGACAACCTCGTGTATACACCCCATTGGGGGAACCTCTTGATGCAATCTTTGAAAAACTAGCTAAGGATAATCTTATTCAACATCCACCAACACAACCCTTGGAACCAAACCAATCTAGGGCATCTTGGTATAAAGATAATGAGTTTTGCAAATTCCATCGTGTCAAAGGACATACCACTCTCAAATGCATGCAACTCAAAGACTATGTCCAAGACCTAATTGATCAAAAGGAAATCACAGTGGGGGCACAAACTTCACCCAATGCAGGATTAATGATGTATCAAAATTCTTTCCCTCCTCATAACACAAACCTAGGAAAAGCACCCTTAAACCCACCTATCAACAAACCAAACAATACTCAAGGCAAACAAGGAGATAATCGAGACAAGTCTCAAAATTATACCTCAGCGTATTTAGACTATGGAAGCCTTATCGGTTGCATATCACAGGTTGAGCCATCCATCAACATCATTAACATTAAGGGCCCAGATACCCAATGTGCAGTTGCTACTCGCCGGACTCGACTCAATATAGCTGGCCCACCTATTTTTGCACCGTCAAGACCACTTCCATCTAGAGCATCTCCATCAGAATCATCCTCATTAGGGCCACAATATAACATCTTGGAAGACCTTGGAAACACACTAGCCCAGATCTCCATTCTAGATCTCTTACGAACAAGCCCACTTTATCAAGAGATCCTCAACAGTACTCTACATGAGTCACGCGTCCCCTCTGACATAAATGCCACCGAGTTTCGCAACTTGGTTGGCCATCTTTCGGCCTCATGTGCCTTATCCTTCAAAACCACTGATATCCCAAAAGTTGAACTAGATCATATCCTTCCACTCTGCATAGCCATCATGGTTTCTGACTTTGCTGTTAAAAGGGTCATGATAGATAATGGATCGGCTTTAAATCTATGTACTTTAAAGTTCATCAAACAGGCAGGATACACCGAGGTAGATATCATTAATGAAGTAATCACCATCAAGGCCTATGACAATTTGGAGCGCACCACTGAAGGAACCATCTTGCTCCCTATAGGAGTTAGCCTAGCCACTCAAGAAACACTTTGCCATGTAGTTGATCTTAACCTTCCATACAACATCCTCCTTGGTCGCCCATGGATTCATGCCATGAAGGCCGTTCCATCCACATATCATCAGTGTATCAAATTTTTGCATAATGGCACTGAGATAACCATCCACGCAGATCCTGAACCCTTTGCTTATTGCAATGCGGTTGAAGCTTCATACACCAATCACTATCCTGGGATCGAAATTGGCACCACTATGGCTAGTTCCTCTGGCACCTGCCATGATCCAGACACCATTTTAGCCTCCACCCTCTCCACGGTTAAGATCAACTACCAAGGTTGTGGTGAGTATAGTCTTACAGATGCTTTTGCTGTTGGTGCTCTACCACTTGATCCCCATACTCAAGGACGCCCAACACATCAAGGGCCTATACCAGAAACCACCTCTCAACTTCAACAAATGGGCGCTACCACATTTATTACCAAAGGCATTCTTGATGGAGAAGAGAATGCACCAGACATTAACACATGGCTATACAAGGAGCCCCCTCCTAAAAGTGAAGCACTTCTTGATCACCTTAAACAAAAATATCCTTGGTCACATCGTTTGGCCACAGAGCAATGGGATTATCAAGGAGGTGGTTTAGGCTACTAGGAATCAGGTATGAGACAGCCTATAGAAGCACACCAAGGGTAGAAAACTCAAGGCTTGGGCTATGGACTCCCCGCAACTGGGGGCACTACAACGGAAGGCCACGCCTTTATGAACATCCAAAACACTCTTGTTGAGGTTGAAGACATCCCTGAGGAAGTTGAAAAGAAATCTTACGATGATATTTTCCTTGATGAAATAATCCTTGGAGCCTCTGTGCTCTGCCAATTATCCTTGAATCTCATAGACCTCCCGCTCGCTCACCCCAAACTCATAGATTGGGACCAACCAAGTGTCGTTCATGTTGACAAGTTCTCTACTGAGCATGCGCTGCTTAAATTCATGGGGGTAGAAATGCCACATAAACGGCCACCACCACCATCGGCATATGTCTACAAGCTGGATCCCGCAGGTTACTTCGGGGAGGAGGAAATCTCCAATCGCAAAATAGAAATACAAAAGGAAACAAAAAATAAAAAAATCAAAGGAAAAATGTCCTCTGGTGAAAACTCCTCTGGAGCATCATTGGATAACTTAGCAAATGAATTAAAAATAAAGGATGTATCTGATGGTGAAAACCTCTCTGAGGCGCCTGAAGATGGAGATTTCATCCTTCCCCCGCAAGAGCATAGGCATCCTATCTCTTCAGTTTTGATAGAGGAAACTCGGCCAGTAAATATCAGTTTGACAGAGGTCCCACATATCACATACATCGCAACCTCTCTACCACCTGAACAAGTAGATCTTCTTATGGAGGTTCTCCACGAAAATGTGGGCCGCTTTGCATGGTCATATTAGGACATGCCAGGGTTGGACCCCAAATTAGTCGTACACCATCTAGCAGTGGATCCAGGGGCCAGGTCCGTTAAGCAAAAGCTCCGTAAGATGCACCCCAAAGTTGCTTTATTGGTTAAAGCAGAGTTAGAAAAATTGTTGGAGGCCAAAATCATTCGCCCAATAGATTATTCTGAATGGATTTCTAACATGGTACCTGTTACCAAGCCTTCGGGTGATATCAAAATCTGCACTGATTTTAGGGATCTTAATAAGGCTTGTCCGAAGGATGACTTTCCATTACCAAATATCGACATGATTGTGGATCTCACCGCAGGTCATGAAATCTTGTCACTAATGGATGGTTTCTCTGGATATAATCAGATTCATATAGCAGAGGAAGATCAACATAAGACGACATTTACTACACCTTGGGGCACATTCTGCTATAATATGATGCCATTTGGGCTAAAGAATGCTGGGGCAACCTATCAACGTGCCATGATAGTCATCTTCCATGACCTAATCCATAAGATTCTTGAGGATTACGTGGATGATATTTTAGTAAAGTCTCTCAATGCTCTTGATCACTTATTTCACCTCGAAGAAGTGTTTAATCGATTGGCAAAGTATCGTCTCATGCTGAATCCAAAGAAATGTGTCTTTGGTGTCACCTCAGGCAAGCTCCTAGGCTTCATTGTGTCCCAGTGTGGTATTGAGATTGACCCCAAGAAGGTCAAAGCCATCATGGATATGTCTCCTCCTAAGACACTCAAGCACCTTCGTTCTTTGCAAGGAAAACTCCAATCAGTCCGGCGGTTCATTTCTCAACTTGCTGATAAGTGTCAACCTTTCATTCACTTGCTTAAGAAAGATCATAATTTCAAATGGGACTCAGCTTGTTAGCGCAATTTTGAGCTCATCAAGCAATACTTAGCTAATCCACCTATTTTGGTTCCTCCAGTTGTAGGGCGCCCACTCATATTGTACATCACAGCTACTCCCACAGCATTAGGTGCTCTTCTAGCACAACTTGACGATGCAGGAAAGGAACGAGCTATTTATTACATTAGTCGAACATTAGTGGGCTATGAGCTCAACTACACGCCCATGGAGAAGGCATGCTTAGCAGTAGTGTTTTCCACCCAGAAGCTACACCATTACATGTTGAGTCATACTGTGCAACTGATATCAAAGATTGATCCATTAAAATATATGCTCTCTCGCACAATACTCACTAGACGCCTAGCAAAATGGGTTACACTTCTTAGTGAGTTTGACATTCAATATGTTGATAGAAAGGCCATCAAAGGCCAAGCTATTGCAGATCACTTGGCTGATGCACCCTTAGTTGCAGATCACCCACTAATCATGGAATTTCCAGATGAATACCTCTGTTTGATAGAACAATCACTTTGGAAGCTATATTTTGATGGCTCCTATACATCTCATGGCTCTGGCACTGGCATACTCTTGATTACACCTCAAGGTGATTATATTCCTAAATCTTTCAAGCTACAATTTCAGTGTACCAATAACATTGCAGAGTATGAGGCCCTTGTTGTAGGCCTCAAAATTGCCATTGAATGGAATATCACAGAGCTTCAAGTTTATGGTGATTCTCAACTTATCATTAAACAAGCATTGAATGAATATCAAACCAAGGATAACAAGCTACTACCTTACAAAAATTTGGTTGATCAATTAAAGGAGCATTTTACTCAGATCCAGTTCATACAAGTACCTAGACTCCAGAATAAGGCAGCTGATGCTATGGCTACTATTGGTTCTCTCTTGGAAATGTCGTGTGAAGCTACACAATATGAATTCTTGGTCGACCAGCTATATGAACCCGCATATGAGAATGATGAATCAACACAAGTATGCATCTTGGTTGGTCCCCAATCCCCATGGTACCACGAAATTCATGCTTACCTACTAAATGGTATCATATCTCCTCACCTCACACAAACCCAACGCCAAAACCTTATACGTAGAGCTTCCCGATACACTATCATTGCCCAAACCCTATATCGTCGTGGTTATCATGATACTCTCTCTTGATGTTTAGATCAAAATGAGGCTGTGATGGCTCTCAAAGAGGTACACGCTGGACTTTGTGGCGCTCACACGAGCAGGATGGTGCTAGCAAAGCAAATCCTTCGGGCTGGATACTATTGGCCTACTCTAGAACATGATGCATGTGAATTTGTGAAATGATGTTTACCTTGTCAACAACATGCTAATTTAATCCAGGCTCCAGCACAGGACTTGCAACCCATTGCACCACCATGGCCTTTTGCCTACTGGGGGTTTGATCTCATTGGTCTTATTGCACCACTTTCTTCAGAGGGGCATAAGTGGATAATCATCGCCATTGATTACTTCACTAAGTGGGTCGAAGCAGTTCCCCTTGTCACTGCTACGAGAGTTCAAGTGTCCAAGTTTATCTTATATCATATCATATGTCGCTTCGGCATCCCAGCTACCATCTTCACTGACCATGGAGGTAATTTTGAAAACCTAAATATGGAAGAATTGTGCACTTCCCTTCATATCCATCATCATTTTCTAGCCCATACTTCCCACAAGGTAACGGTCAGGCAGAGGCAAACTAATAAAACCCTGCTCAGAATCCTCAAGAAAGTTGTCAATGACTCCGGCCGTGATTGGCATTTGCAAATCAATCCCGCCCTATGGGCATACCGCACTTCATTTCGCACAGCCACTGGCACAACTCCATACTCCTTGGTTTATGGTGCTGAAGCAGTCCTACCTATTGAGGTTGAACTCCCATCACTCCGCATTTCTCTACACGGAAAGATATCTGATGAAGAATATAGAGTGGCTCGACTTACTCAACTTGATCTACTTGATGAAAAAAGGCAACAGGCCTATGACCACCTCATGGTCTACCAGAGTCGCCTCAAGCGCAATTTCAACAAGAAAGTCCATCCATGTAGTTTTCAAGAAGGTGACATGGTCCTCAAAGAGAATATGAAGGTTCAAGCTGACAGAGAAAAGAAAGGCAAGTTTGAGCCCACATGGCTTGGTCCTTATGTGGTCACAGCATCTTTTGGCTCAGGAGCCTATCAACTATCTACCCTTGAAGGTGAAGTCCTGAATGATCCTACCAACATTATTCACCTCAATAAATTCTATGCCTAAAGGCAGAATTTGTAGATCAAAAATAGGCAAAGAAAAATAAAGCATCCAATGGTGAAAACTTGGCAATTCAAGCACCTTGGATAGGTCCCTGGTTAAAATCTAGCAAATAGGCACCAGGTGTACTATAGTCTTTCCATTATCTATCAATGACCTACATATCCAGTATCACCCCTTTCCTTCTCATCGCCCATCTCCCCATTTTCCAAGTTTTTTCAAAAGTTCATACATCCGCTACTATGTTCTATCTTACATTCCAGAGTCATCCACCCATTTCCTTTTCATGCTTGTATATTTTTGAGCCTTATAGCATCCAGCATCACTATCTTACTCACATCCTCCGTTTCACTCCCACAAACTCAAAAATACCAAAAAAATTAAAAAATTGCCAAAAAAAAAAATTGTCAAAAACATTCATAACTCATCCAAAAATCCATAGAAAAAAAAAAAAAAAAAAAAAAAAAAAAACCAAGAGCTTCCTTTTCTCACAACCCTTTCACACACACCTTCCTTTCCACAATAAAGACCTTGACATGAGACAAAAACCTTTCACAGACCTTACACAATGAGAAACCAATAGAATTACAACCCTTTCACATAGACCTCTCGAAGAGAATCTTTTGGAGTTGTAACCGTTTGCAAGGCCCATGCCAGTTGCCTCACACCACAAAAGGAGAACCAACCCCATCACTCCTCTACTGACCATCGATACATCTAGAAAATGAAGCCAAACTCACCCTTCAATGTCCTCCAACGGATTGCCAGAGGATTATGCACAAACCACCCCAAAATCAAACCCACAAGGATGGAGGGAAAGACAACGCTGATAGCTGACGCAACTACCCAAACTATCCAAAAATACCAAAAAAATTCAAAAATTACCCAAAAATACCCAAAAAATTCATAAACTACCCAAAAATACCAAAAAAATTCAAAAATCATCCAACAATACCAAAAAAATTCAAAAATCACCCAGAAATACAAAAAAAAATAAAATTCAAAACTTGCCCAAACAATATCAAACAAATACAATAAAATTCCCAAACATTCCAAAGGGGGTCATAAGTACCAAATATGGCCATAAAAGCTTGAAACATTAAAATACCACTCCGAAAATCCTCTCAAGTTCTGATATTAAGAAATTGATATTAAGAAGAAGCGTGGTAATGTCCTGAAACATAATTTCAAGCTTAGGAAAATCCAACACAACTCGGATAGCAAAAGAGATGCCGCAAAGCCGATTGTCGCCTTCCTTCCATGCAACCATTATTAATGTGAATCAAGAAGGATTTTGAGTCTTATTTAAGTTGCAGTGGCCACGTTTAGTCTAATCAGTTTCCAAAAATCTATCAATACTGTCTTGTAGGCCCATGTGTCCTTTTTGGACCCCTTTAGCGCCTTTTTAGGCCTAAAAAGCCTTTTTCAAGGCCCATGTGTCCTTTTTGGACCCCTTTAGTGCTTTTTTTAGGCCTAAAAGGCTTTTTCAAGGCCTAAAAGGCTTTTTCAAGGCCCATGTGTCCTTTTTGGACCCATTTAGCGCCTTTTTAGGCCCAAAAGCTTTTTTTCGAAGTCCATGTGTCTTTTTTGGACCCATTTAGCACCTTTTTAGGCCTAAAAGCTTTTTTTCGAAGCCCATGTGTCCTTTTTGGACCCATTTAGCGCCTTTTTAGGCCTAAAAGCTTTTTTTCAAAGCCCATGTGTCCTTTTTGGACCCCTCTAGCGCCTTTTTAGGCCTAAAAGCCTTTTTCAAGGCCCATGTGTCCTTTTTGGACCCATTTAGCACCTTTTTAGGCCTAAAAGCTTTTTTTCAAAACCCATGTGTCCTTTTTGGACCCCTCTAGCGCCTTTTTAGGCCTAAAAGCCTTTTTCAAGGCCCATGTGTCCTTTTTGGACCCATTTAGCGCCTTTTTAGGCGTAAAAGCTTTTTTTCAAAGCCCATGTGTCCTTTTTGGACCCCTCTAGTGCCTTTTTAGGCCTAAAAGCTTTTTTTTCAAAGCCCAAGTGTCCTTTTTGGATCACTCTAATACCTTTTTAGGCTCAAAGCGCCTTTTTCAAGGCCCTATTTTGATCCTTTTTGGCCCCCGAGATGCCTTTATAGGCCCAAGCGCCTTTTTCAGGCCCTCGAACTACCTTTTTAGGCTCAAAGCGCCTTTTTCAAGGCCCTATTTTGATCCTTTTCGGCCCCCGAGATGCCTTTATAGGCCCAAGCACCTTTTTCAGGCCCCCGAACTACCTTTTTAGGCTTAAAGCACCTTTTTCAAGGCCCTATTTTGCTCCTTTTTGGCCCCCGTGATACCTTTATCAACCCAAGCGCCTTTTTCAGGCCCCCACACTGTCTTTTTAGGCTCAAGCGCCTTTTTCAGGCCCCTGAGACAATTTTTTTGGCTCACACGTCTTTTTCAAGGACCTCTTTTGGCCATCACATGCCTTGCGTAGATCCCAATGCCTTTTCCACGCCTCATAAACATCCGTCTCATCACAGACCTAGAGAAATATCCCCACATTTTGTCTTATTATTGTCTGTCATACTTGCTAAATCTACACAAACATTCTCGCCTATGAGTCATGGTTACCCTTACTATACCAATTGTATTGTTCCCACTTTTACAAGTGTCAAACTATTTCATTATTTATCCCAAAAAACACAAAAACATTAAAATATATATCAAAAATCCCAAAAACATTTAAATATTCGAAAAACACACAAAAACATCCATATATCTTCCATAAAAATCCCACAAACAAAACATAACATTACATTATGAACAACATCTGTTGTCCCTTTGATTGCCACAACAATAAGCACAAACTTTCTATTCTCCTACGACAGCAACACCTACTAATGTTTGGCAGCTTTTTTTTATTCTAGCCTCCCTGGGGGAGGTGGCACGACAGGATGTCCAAACAATGGCATTCCTTCAGACCCAGTCCCAGATGATGATGCCCCTGGAGTCATCCTCACACCTGCCCAAAGTGTATCCATGGGGATAGGGATGTTACCACGCCTCAAGAGGGTGTTTATCTGCTCCATAAAATGTTTTTCAGAGTATACAACTCCTCTCCTTTGCTCCAAAGGGACTGCTTGGTGATATAATCCCATGTAATATGCCGCCTCTCGCGCAACCCTCACTAATTGCTCCATGACATCTTTCATTTCTGCCCGTAGTCTTTCTGCTCCTGGAATAGTTGTTGTCCTCTGCGCAATATCACGTTCTCTTTCATATCTATTCGCTAGCATTTTCATTGACTCCCTCTCATGTTTCACTGTATTTAACTGATTCTAGTACCATGTAATGCGTGCATTACTTGCATTCAGCTGCTCTTGTGCCCTCCGTGCTAAACTATTGGTCTGCACTGCTGACTCCTTGTACGCTTCTACTTGCGATCGCAGGAGCACTAATTCATTTTCACATCTCTCCATCGCCGCTCTCTCAGCTGCCAAAGTCACCTCCACAGTCTCCACTCTTGTTTGCTCCATCATTAACATCATCCCTAGACGCTCAGCTTCTGTTCGTGGACCATCCTCTCGCGCTCTTTCAATCAAGCCTTGAAAGAAATTTGCATCTTTCTCTGCCTGGTCAGCTCGTTCTTTTTCCATTGCCAATGCTTTTTCCATCACCACCGCTGCATCATGAGCTTCTTCTACTGCCGCATCAGATTGCAATGCTCTAAATGGCCGAAATGCAGACAATACTGGGTCACCCTTTTGTTCCCCAGAGCTCTGCATCATATCCCCTAATTTACTGTTTCCCTTCTTTCATTCGACCGCTGTTGGTCGCATCACGGATCTTTGTTCCCCTTCTAGAAGGGTCTCTTCTACAGATGGTTGATCTTCTGCACTTGCTCCCTCTAACCACACTTCCACCCTTGGTAAGTTTGTCTCCTTCTCTTTTTCCATCGCCTCTGTTTGTTGCCTCGCACCTTCTGCTAATAGTTGCAACAAGGTCAGATCTTCTCCTTCCTCTTCTGGCTGATTTTGAGTTGGATTACTTTTGCTAGCCTCCACCACTCCCCGATCACAACGCCGCACACTTCGACGTGGCAAGGTTTCTCTTCCTTCTTGTTGGCTCCGCTTTACACCCCGCTTCTGCCCTCGCACCCATTTCCTTTCTCCTTGGCTTTCATTTTCCTCTTCACTCCATCCCCCCATTCCTCCTTTTATCGCCTTTGGCATTTTCTGCCTCTGCTCTTGCGAATCGGCCATTGATATTTCCCTCACAGCTTAATTCTTCACTCACACTTTTCTTATGCTTCAGCTAACACTTCTTGTTGTTTAGCTTTCATCAAATTCACTCACCTTTTATAGAACCCACAACATTCTCCATCGCTTCCATTACACGCTATCCATCTCTTCGGCAACAAGCTTCAATACCCACCATCATAATAGTCAACTCGGCAACTACTTCCATCCTTTCCACAGCTCACCTCCCCTATAGTAACAGTATGCTATATCCTACCTCTTTCCACTAACTTCCCACGCTTTTCCTCACACTATCTCCTATCTCCTCATCCCTAGATTTTCTTCTGCTAACCTTCTCATTTTCATCTTTCCCGCCACTATCCTATCATGTTGAACTTTTGTACGGTCATCCCTTGTAAATACTTTGGTTTATCCACTGTATATTTCTTGCGTGTCAGTCCTTCGCTTGGTATCATTGTATATCTCTCATCTCTTCACATCCATTCATGCTTGCTCAACAAAAATCAAATACAAATAAACATTTTTAGTTCTCTTGGTTAGATACTTTCACGAATCCTTGTACGAGACCCCTTGTCATCAACATGTTGTCCTAAATAGTTCTGATTTCCCAGCTCATCCTAGTCCTTGATATTACTGATAGATCCTTGCAGGCTGCATCCTTCCTCTCGTTTGATCTTGGTCTGTCAGTATCCAGTCCTACCGATCTCTTTGAAAAAAGGTTCCTTTTTCATGGATTTACATTTTCTTTCGATTTATTTTCTTTTCAGGATTTCACATTTGGTTCTTAAAGTATCTCTTTCAAGTGATTTGGGTTGTTCCCTCCTCATGGTCGCCACGATCTTTTATATCATGGTGTGCTATAAATGGGGCAATTCAAGAGCAAGGTTTTGATCAGGTCTTTTTCTTTTTCTTTTCTGCTTGTGAGTTAGTCAGATATGCCCCTTGCATAGTCCAAACATGTGATCACTTGTGGTTACATGGTGCACTTGGGAATTATTGTTTGCTTGTGGATTACCCAGTATCATTTCAACTCTGATTCTTTCGGGATTCATGTGTGATGCTGGAGCAATCCTTGCGTGTTTGTTTCATGTTAGTCCTATGTAATATTGGTAAAAAGACCTTGATGTTCTTAGTAACCTTGGCATATTCCCAATATTCCTATATCAAAATAAGTGCTCAACTACATGGTGGTGCTCCCCTTTGGAACACCCGCATGCTCAAGCTTCAATGGATTACTTAATACTCCCATTTTATCAAAACATCCCATCCTATCCAAGCATCCCATCCAATTAGTCTTACAATCCTGATCTACAAGTTTTATCCATAGCCCAATCATATCTCCTATCAATCCCATGGTATTTAATCCTGTATCAATCATAATCATACCTCCTCTATCAATCATAATCTTAGCTCCTTCATCAATCATAATCTTAGCTCCTTCATCAATCATAATCTTAGGTCCTTCATCAATCATAATCTTAGGTGCCTCATCAATCATACTCTTCGCTCCTTCATCAATCATACTCTTAGGTGCTTCATCAATCATAATCTTAGCTCCTTCCTCAATCATAATCTTAGGTGTTTCATCAAACATAATCTTAGCTCCTTCATCAATCATAATCATAGTTTCTACATCAATCATCATCATATCTCCTGCATCAATCATAATCTTAGTCATCACCAATCATAAATCCTTGAATCATTATCTCTCCAAATCTCCCATCTTCCACCTCACTTCCTTGGGATTCAATTTAGAAAACCAATCACCCTCTCCCCTCTCCCTAAAGCTAGTGTTCTTACCCATTGGTTATCCTTGTGCAAAAGGTTTTCCTTTGTATCATTCTCCCATAGCTTCCTTGATTCACCTCTCTTAGCTACCCTCAGTCCTCCTCTTGTCCTAGATTCTTGTACCTTTCAAGAAGCTATCGGGCCTCTCCTTCTCTCCCCACCATCTTCTTGAGGGGGCATCACACAGTCCACTCTCTCTTCTTCTATTCAAGACTGGGGCAATCATGTTCCTTTCAAAGTTTCCTTCGTGTCATCTATCTTCAAACTTCTTTGAAATAGTATTGTTCCAAAACTATCTCAAAGAGGGGCAAAATGTAGACACCTAAAAATCCTTTAGAAAATAAAGTATTTTTATTTTGTGAAAAAAATCTCTGATGACATCATCATTTATTGATTAATTAATTATTTAATTAATTAATTTATTTTTATGCCATTAAATCCCTTTATCTTAATTAAAAATATTTAATTAAGGAATCCCTCCCAAAAATGTTTAAATCTTATTTAAACATTATTTCCTTATTTATTAATTATTTAATTAATAAATTGACCAAAAATCCAAAAATAAATTATTTATTTATTTTTTTGTCCAAAACTTGGCCAATTTCTTTAAGACCACTAACCTCTTCCAAAATCTTCTAAATCCTTCTTTAATTTTGATTAAAGGCTAATCCCATCATTTCCTACCCCTAATCCCAACTCAAAATATTTAATTAAGATTAAATATTAATCCTCATATTTATTAAAAATATTTTAATAAATATTTCCTCAACCTAAACTCTTGAAATAAATAAAACTTTATTTATTTTCTAAAAAAATCTTATTTATCCTCATCCTAAAAGCCTAGACTCTTCTAGAAGATGTCAATTCTAATCCTAAACCCCCCTCTAACCTTGTCACATTCCCTAAACAAGGTAAGCCAACTCCTAAGCTAATCCTAATCCCTCTTCTAATCATGTGCACAACTTAAGCAAGGGTTAAGACTTGCTAACCCAAGCCAAAGTCAATAATCTCATCCTCCTCCCAACCACCTCTAAGCCAAAGTCAACAATCTCATCCTCCTTCCAACCATCCCCATTTATGGCTCAACCTCCCTCATTACTCCTTTGACCAACCCATATCCTACCCTCTCACATCCAATCACCTTGTGACATGTGTCACCTCCTAATTGGCTTTAAACAAGCACAATCCATGTGCTCCCCTTTGAGTGCATCCTAGCCCTCCCTTACCATCTTGCCATCCTTGCATCCTGACTGTCCATCCTTCCACCCCTTGGCCTATAAATAGAAGCCTCTCCCTTCACTAAAATCATCCACTTTTGAAGAAAACTTATAATGCTATTTTGAGAGCCTAAAAACTACCAAAATACTATTATAATGCTGAAAACCCTCCATACCTTCATTGTTGAATCATTCATCCACACTCATATTTGATTATCACTCATCCATTTGGAGCTTGAGCACATCGTGAGCATACATCCACTATCCATTAGGGACATAGCTTCGTCATCATGAGAAGCACTTGAGGAGTTTACCATCTTTGGTCTACTTTCCTCAATTTTGTCTTCTTTGGTCCTATCTTAAGTGTTTATTTGTTTTTAGTATTGAGAATGCTTTTTATAGATTAGTGTTCATTTTACTCTACTAAAATAGGTGATACAATTTTAGTTAAATCTCTTAATAGAGTAGTCTTAACAGGCTATATGAAATCCTTTAACAAGGTGCTTACTTAATTGTAAGTTGTAGTCCTCTAACAATGCACACTTCTAATAGGGTGTTGAAATCCTCTAACAAGGTGGGACTTAACAATCTTTGTAAGCCTTTAACAAGGTAGGCCTTTTATAGGGTAGATCATGATTCATGGTCAAACCATTGTAACCTTAATTGGATACACTTTATTGTTGCAATAGTGAACATTTGTGGGTGTCATCCCCACACAACTTAGAGAAAAGATCTTGAAATAGAAGTCTAAATATTGGGAAAGACTATTGAGAACCATGAGATTAAAATACATCTTATACTACATCAACTAAATGAAGCTAGAGATGCTTTAAAGACTTCCTTGAAGAGAAGGAAATAAATTTCTATTATGGAGAATGAAACACTATACAAAGAGATAGACACCACTAAGCTATTTGTAGATGGTAACTCCAGTGAATTTGATGTAGTAGTTGTAGATCTAATGGAAAAAGAATATAATCCAAGTTGAAGAAATTAGAAATCTCAAGTTGGAGCAAGAATCACAAGCTATATTGCTATATGAGGTAACTAAACAAAAGAATAAAGCCATGGAAGACACAACCATGATTGAAGAAGATAAAGAATTTTGGCAAAAAAATTGGAAGAAAGTCAAAAGAGCTAACCAAGATCTCCAACATGCGATTGGATACTCTAAGTCAAATGATGAATGCCAACTATGAACTGAACGTCAAAGACATTGAAATTACTACATTGAAGTTGTAGAGTGAACAATTGAAAAATGACCTAAAAAGAGAAAAGGAATTTGCTGGAAGTTTCAACAAGCCAAATGAAGCCATCAAATACTTTGAGAAATTATTGAGATCCCATAGATCCAACAAAGATACATCAGGATTGGGCTACACAAGCATTGAAGAAGGAGAATCATCCAAAGTTGATGAAGAAAGGAACATCAAAGGTAAGAACTCCAAACCTACTTGTCATAATTGTGGAAAGAAAGGAAATACTACTAATGTGTGTAGGAGCAACATTGTAAATCAAAATGTCAAGCCTAAGAATATGGTTCATTGTCTTAAGTGCAACAAACAAGGTCATCAGGCACATGGATGCAAAACCAAGACCATGAACACACCAAGATTTGAAGGATATTGCTACAACCATTAGAAGTATGGACATAGAGCTTTTGAGTGTAGATCCAAATCCATGTGGTCATCAAACAAGCTAGCAAAGACAAGAAGCTATGGAAACTCTTATAATTGGGATTACAATACAAGATATACTTGTCACTGTTGTCAAGAATATGTACATGTTGCTAAGAATTGTATTAGGACACACTTCAATGGTAATTACAAAAGGTGGTTGAGTTAAACTACATGCTTTAGCTATTTGAAGACTGGTCACATTAGTAAGCATTTTCCAACTAGGTCAAAGGCATCGAGTTATGAATTTGATAAAGGCAAAGGCAAAGCAAATGTTGAACACATTAGAGATGAGATGAACAAGACATGGAAAAATAAAGATGCTTGTAGAACATCAAATGCAGAAGACATCACTTCATCCAATGGGTCAAGTGATCACACCTCATCAAACTAAATAATCAAGAGGTATGTGGGACTTATATTCAAGTGTAATATCATACATCAGTTCCAAAAGAAGTTAATATCATACATTAGTATGAATGAAGATGCAAGATGCTGTTGTAAATCCAAGTTAAAATTTTGAAAGTTTTCATATTGTTGCTAAGCATGGAAAGTTTTCAATGGATGCCAAGTGGAATGCTAGTTGATGAAGAGTCTCTAGTAGCTACCAAGTGATGGTAATATTAATGGATGTCAAATGATTCTAAAATCAAGTTGATGCCGAGTTTACAACTATACAAGCACTAAGCATTAAATCCAAGGGTTTTGAAGGGTATATGGTCATTTTTCACTCATTTTTCATCATTTCAAATTCAAGCAAGAGAAAACAGAGCAAAAGTTGATTCATTAAACTTGTTCGAAGCATTTGCAAAGATTTCAGTGATGATCTCAAAAAAACATATAGATTTTACAAGGTATTTATCACACACTGAGCTACACAATTTTAATTTGCACAAACCCTAGTTTGACAAGAATGACATCTAGTTTGAGGAATGTAGAAGGGAAAGAGGTTTTAAATGTTCAACTTGTAAGTAACAAAGTCAAACAACCCATATTCAAGGCCATCCCTGACATAGCGTACAAACAAGATCCCTTTGACACACTTTCAATGATCCCGCCTAATGTTATTATGGTTTAGCGTGTAAGGAAATGTTATAATTGTAAAATTGGTAGCATTGGAGACCTAGAAATCAAAGAAGCTTATGACAAATTATGTGATAATGGTGTTATGAAAGAAGAATATAAAATTGTTGAGAGAAAGGGTTTGACCCATGCCCAAGATTTTTCTAGTGTTTTCAAGACTTAATGGATTACAATTGTGTTAAGCTAAATACATGATGGATCCCTATGGTTAGAAGGTAGATTGATTAAGATATCAAAGAGGATAATTCATAGGGTGACTGGCTACCCAACCCTAGATCAGCCCAAGACTCTGAGAGCGACTCCAAGGAAGTGATAGAGAGGAACACATGGGCAAATGGAACAAGACAGGGATGAAAATTGATACTATCACTAATCCACTACTGGACTTTTCTATTAGGGTAATCTCACACAAATTCTATCAATCTAGTAGATTGAGTAGTGTTCCCTGTATTGCTATAGATGTTGGTTATAAAATTGTAAAGAAAGATCATACTTATGATTTGGCTGAGCTACAGTTGCAACAATTGATGGAAAATCTCAGAGCTATAAGGAAAACCAAAAGTGCACAATGCAAGTTTGGTGCAATACTTGTCTACATATTCTTTTATGTATAGAATACATTCCCCTCTTTTGGTATAGTTGGATGGAAGACCAATAGGTCAATTGTAGTGTAGATCAATTAGTATATTGAACAATGGGAGAAAATTTTGAAACATTGATGACTACCTACTTTAAGGACTTTAAGAAGTCAATGAAGCAAAGAATGAGGATACTTATTTCACTGGTTGAGCAACACTACAATGATATATGTTTTCTAGTTGATGCTGATTACACATTTATATAGGATGCCACACCAAGGGTTAGATGTTTAAGACCATTCGGATATGATATCAAATTTGATGAAGCATCAACAACAATCACAACACTCATACAAAGGAAATTGACAAGACTACAAAAATCTTTGGGAATTAAATAAAAAATTGAAATGGAATTGAAAATTGCTTCCACACTTAAGAAGAAATATAAATTGGTAAAGAAGCTAAAGGCTAAATTTGGTTAAGGTGTAGGTGAGGAAGAAGATGAAGAGTATGAAGAAGAAGAAGAAGAAAAAAAACAAGGACCTCTTGCATTGACCCAAGGCATGGGAGAGGAAAAGGAAGAAGAAGAAATAGAAGGTGTCAAGGAAGAAGAAGCCAAGGAAGCATCTACACAAGATGAGCCAAAGAAGAGAAAGGCTAAGGCACAACTTGTGGCTAAGGCAAAGAAAGTTGTCAAACCTAGCCCAGCCAAGCCTAGTACTCCTACCACCAGAGAAAGCATGCATGCAAACACACAAAAGGTCAAGGAGAAGACTAAGGCTATAGATCAAGAAAGGCCAAGTGTAGAAGAAACAAAGAAGAAAATATGTCACACAACCTGGCTCAAATGAAGAAAAGATTGAATCAAATGATTTAAGTCAATTCAAAGTGGTAAGTCACAAACCACTTTTTGATATTGAAAATGTGTGTGAAAATGTTAGAAATAATGCAAATTTATCTGGATTTAAGCATATTGATTTTGAAAAACTTGAGAAAGAAGAAAAAAAGTTAGTTGAAGAAGCCCTATATGCAATGATGTCTAAATTTAAGACTACACCATTAGAATTTACTAACTCAGTACCAAAGAAATTGTATGATTTAGTTAAGCAAAAATGGCATTATTATTTAAATTTGGAAAAACAAATAAGGGAAACTACTTTGCCCCAAGTAATGCTAGGATTGACAAAAGGGCAGATTGCTAAGGCTACTAAGAAATATGGAGTTAGATTTACATCTAAGTATAAAGCCTTCAACATTCTTTAAAACAATATTGAAGATGTGGTCAAGAAATCCACCCAAATATGGAAACTTATCTATGGGTTCACCAATGTAAAACAAGGAGAAGCTAACCCTTTTGAGGGTAAAGACAATGATAAAGAAGATGATGAAAAAAAAGAAGATGATAAGGAAGATGAGAATAAAGATAATACAGTTAGGGAAGAAACACACAAGCAAGATGATGACATGACTACAACTGAACAACAAGAAGACAAACATAGTGTGCAAGCCACATAAGTGCAGAGTGTTAGTTCCCCACATGACATAGTCAAGTCAAGTGGAACTATTATTGTTAAGCGTGTTCCTAATTTTTTAGCTTAGAACATCAATCCACTAACTATAGATGACTTGAAGAAAATATTGGACCAATCTACACTACAAGAAAAGTTATGTGACAATCCAATCTTGGTTAGTGTAGATGAGCTCCAAAAAGTAGTAATTTCATCACAAGGGAAAAGGTGAAACCACAAGAACCACCTTCTACCATCCCTTTAGTTACTCAAGTACAAACTTTGATTCAAAATATAGTAGATACATCCACTAAGGTTGATACACTTGTGAAAGTTGTTACTCTTGAGAAGAAGCAGACAGAAGAGAAAGACAAAGTTGGATAGACAGATTCATCTGTACCTGAAGCACAAGGACAAGGTGTTGTTCAAGTCATTGTATTAGATAAAAGAAAATCTAAAGAAGGTGAGAAAACACCTAAAGTAAAGGAGCAAGAAGCCATCCAGGCACTAGTAACTCTACCAACATTTGGCACTTCTCCTAAAAAAGTTCTTCAAAAGCTGAGCATAGAAGCTATTCCATTGTAAATCTTAGTGCCAGGCTCAAGCTCTTCAAAAGCTAAAAAGGTAATTCACTATGGTGATATCACTCTTGATGAAGAGATTATTATTCCTAAGTTTGATTATGAAACAATGAAATTAGATCAAATAAGCATTTTGCAACAAGCTTTAGAGAAGAAAAAGCATCAAGAAATGCTTAGGAGAGAATACAAGTAGAAGCAAGCTCTTCAAGACATAATAGACATCTTTTTAGATAAATTTAGTCTACCAACTCCTAGAGAGACCAAGCCACTACTACAAAACCTATCAGACGTAGTGGAAAAGGTCAAAAATGAAGACATTGATACAAGTGCTAAACTTTTAGAGTGGTCAAAAAAGAAATTCCAGAGCAAGATCAATGAGAAGATATCTAGTGAGATGGAATTGACTCAAGTTGCATTAGCAACAAAGGTTGAGGATGTGAAGAAGGTACTTGAGAATATATTCTCATTGTACACCAAATTGTGTGACCCTACAGTCTTCACCCAAGAGACTAGACACCATATTCTAGGCCTAGAGAGAAATATAAACATATTAGGTACAAGGTTACCTCAGAACCCAACTTAGAGTGAGAAGCATTTTAATACATTGCTTCAAACACAAAGCCAATTAGTTGTATTAATAGTAGAAGAGGCTAGCATAAGAGCCAAATTGACAAGTATAGATGCATCTCTCACCCCTCATATGGAGATACATTCACAAGGAGCTAGGCTATGCAAAAACTTTGCTAAAGAAAGACCCCAATCTTTCTACTCTAGATGGCCCAGTACACCTTGCTGCCAAGCTTGCTATTGAACTCAAGTCACTAGATGTTGCATGTGCCAACTAGGATGTAGCTCTTAAAATAATAATAGAGGTCCATAAATCATTTTTGGACAAAAACACTATACATGTATAGCCCACTTGACATAAGTGTCAAAAAAAGGAGAGAATATCCTATGGGGGAGATAGATAAAAAGGGGGAGACAACAAAAAAAAGGGAGAGAATAAAGAAAGGTGGAGAAATAAAATGGAAAGATAGAAATAGAGTAGCATGAAAGAGTATAAGTGTATTGAAGTAAAAGAGTATCAGTCAATAGAGACAAATCTACTCAGAATGGAGAACAAATTTTGGATACAGAACAAACATATTAACTTAGGGGGAGTTATAAATTTTAAAGTATATAGGTTATTGCAAAATTTTGAAGCTTTGTATATAAGCTGAGTCATGGATATGTTTTACTTGAGAAGATTAGATTGACTATGTATATTAAAGTGTTTTCGACGCTCATGTCAAAGGGGGAGATTATTGATCTTAGATTGGTTTTGACAAGTGACTGTCAACACACTTAAGTCATTTACATAGTTTATGCCAATCTAGTAATGCATGTCAAGTACAACATGTAAATATTAGACCATGCCACGTTATAATGAGTGTCGATTCACTCATGTGCTGAGTCACTCAAGTATCAAGTAGAGAGACCATGCCGAGCAGTTCAAGTGCTGAGGTAGAATAGTGTATGCCGAGCATTAGAGACTTCATATGCTTAGTAACACAAATTGGACATATTTGTTTTTAATGGCACAAACAACTATGTAAACCATATTTTAGCCGACTTAAGGATGGATTTCATTCTTTTGGAGATAAGGATGAATCTATAGGTAGATTCCATGTGCAATTACATGCAACCAATCAAAAAATGGGAAGTTTTAAGCGGTAAAATGGACGAATCTCAGCCGTAGATTCATACCTAACCCTAAGCCACCTAATTCTTCTTAAGGAGGATGAAGCCCTAAATTTTTAATGATGTAAAGAGCATTGCAAAGGGGTGAATGATCAAATTGGAGGAGCGAACAAGATAGTTTGCAGAGCATTCAAGGTGACTTAGTAGTAAGAGTAAATTGCAGAATCAGTTAAGTGAAGAATAGAGGATAGAGGAGGAAACAACGTTGACACATCAGATCGTGAAGGAATAAATCAAATATTGGATAGAGATGATTTGTTATTAGGCAAGCAAGTACCAACCATAGGATCTATGCTGAGACATTTTGACAAGTGATTTTAGTTAAATCTCTTAAGAGAGTAGTCTTAACAGGCTATATGAAATCCTTTAATAGGGTGCTTACTTAATTGTAAGTTGAAGTCCTCTAACAAGGCACACTTCTATTATGGTGTTGAAATCATCTAAAAAGGTGGGACTTAACAATCTTTGTAAGCCTTTAACAGGGCAATCCTTTCATAGGGCAGATCATGATTTATGGTCAAACCATTGTAACCTTAATTGGATACACTTTATTGCTGCAGTAGTGAAGATTTGTGGGTGTCATCCCCACCCCAGTTTTACTTTATCATTTGGAGGGTTTCTGGGTAATCATATCTGGTGTTAAGTGTGTGTGTTTGATTACATGTTTACGTGATTGATGCATATGCTTTATATATTATTTCAGTATACTGATGCATGTGATGTATGACTGGTGAAAGTTTTATGGGTCCAAGTTTAAATGCCTCATTCACCCCCACCCCACCCCCCCACCCCCCACCCCCCTCCTTAGAAGTTTAATCCTTTCCCACTTGTAATTCCAACAAAACCTTCATCCCTAAACCACATCAACTCTATTTTAAATGGAGATTTTTGAGGGAAACTATCTTGCTGAACTAAAAGGGAGACCAGAAACTGGTCTGACCCTGCAATCCATAGCAACCTTGCTTCAAAAACCAAAGGTGATTGGTTCTATGGTCTTGTGAGAAGTAAATGGTCTAACTTCTTCATAATATTAGAGAAACTCTATTTGTGGTTTGTCCAAGTAGAACTCCCCCCTTTAGCTTCAACTTCCCAGAACTTGTTAGAATCAAAAAACCCCTAAAAATCCTTCTAGATGGGACCAATCCTACCCCCACCCCCCTTTATTATTAAATAGGGCCAAAGTGGCACTAAAATCACATGCAATAACCACAATCTCATTACCTACTCCACTTAAAAAATTTGAAATCTCCCCCATACCTGTCTTTTTTGATTTTTTCTTTTCAGCCCATATGCATTAAGTAGAAATCCAAAAAAATTCAAGGTGAGAGATTCAAATTTACCTACTTGCCAAAATCTTGACTTATCTATTGCCTCAATCTTAACTACATGAGGATTCCATAGAATACCCAATCCTCTAGAATCCCCTTGAAAATCCACAAAAAACCCAACCATTTTGTCCTTACTCCAAAAGTCCTTGCTACAACTTCAACCTCCATCTTAGTCTCTTGCACATAGATGTTCTCTACCCTTGCTTGATTAAATCCATGTTTGATCGAAAACCTCTTGTCAAGGGCATTGCAACCCCTGACATTCTATGTTAGGAGCTTAATGGCTGCCCATGAGAGAAAATGTCTCTCTCATATCTAAGCTTGGTCTAAACTTTCATGTTTCCATCCTCCTCAAGCAATGTTTTGATTGAACGTCTACCCTCTCACTCCAATTACCAAACAGAATCTTCGATGAAGCTACCTCCAATTGCATGATCATCCTAGGCTCCTCCTCCTCTACTTGCTTAGGAATTCCAAAAAATCCTCTTCTCCATCAACACATCCCTCCTTAAAAAATTCCACAAAAAGGTGTCTCCACCCTTGCTAGAGAAACATGAATATCTTTAAACATTGTTTCTCCAAAGCTTCCACGCTGAAGATTTTCCTCCCTTGCATTGGCCTCTTCTACATACTAAAGGACCACACTTGACTCAAGAAAAGAACTTAACCTCTCTTGCACTGGTGATAGATCCATATAACCAACCCCACCATCTATCTCTCTAGACTCATCAGCTCCAATCCCAATAGTTAGATTTGAAATCACCTTAAGTGTCAGTTCTTCCACCAGAATACCAATGGTAAGAAAACATACATCTTTTCCATTATTTATCCTCACATAACCCTTAGAGTTTTCACCCACTTCTTGAATAACCTTGCAGGGGTTTCGAGGGATCACGATATCCTTTTGGGCCTATATTTCATAGACTTCCTTGTATACATGAACCACTCTTGGAGATCTGAATGTCTCATTTTTTTTGGTGAACCATCTTGTTGTCCTTCCTCCTACCCTTGTTTTGGCCTTTCATCATCTTTCTCCTTCCCTTTCTTGGATTTCACACACTCAGTCACCTTGTGTCCCCATTCCTAACATCTATCTGTAATTTTTTTCACTTCTAGTTCTTGCCTCCACTACCCATCTAAGGTTATTAGTTCTATTGCATTTGGAAGAAGGGGATGGGGCTTCCACATGACACAAATTATAGCATACATGTTGAATTCCTCTTTTGTAATCACTTTTTCTAACTTGATAAACCTCCCAATCTTGTCTTATATTTCTTTAAAAGTCTCCTTTGTCCAATACTCACGAGGAAGGTTATACAACTGAACCTAGATAGGCCCTTCCTCAATCAAGGCTTGCTTGGGGTTAAAATTTGGGATCTAGTCCTTAATGTAGAATCCCATGCCACTCATTAAAAAGGGTCCATTGTACATCAGCCACATTTTTTCCCTTGTTGATCCCATGATGATAAAAAAAGAAACTATTCATAAGGGTTTTGACAATTAACTACAAACCCCTAGTTTTCATCCACCCATTTATGAATCTTTGGAATTGTGTGCCAACCCCCTTACCACTTCATGAAATAGGACCTATCTCTCAACATCTAAACATATTCTTTCTAGGATTCAAAGTCAATCCTGATGTTAATCACCATTTTGTTAGACACAATGGGGTTATCTTTTGTCAATGGTGTGTTGGTGCACACAACTGTTGGTTGACTTCCTACACACTTTCCTACTCAATTTTGGAAAACTCAATGCAATTTTGGTCAACCTCCACACTTCAGGCTCAAAAAAACCCAGGTTGTTGTACCTTTGATATATGGTGTGTAATGTGTAGACTTAACAATGCTCTTGAGTTGGAAAAAGTTCACAAGAAGAAATTGATTAGAATAATAAAGAGGGGTGATTTTAACAAAATGTATATCTATATACTGCAACACATGAGAGTGGGTTAATACTGACTGTTTACCTTCCACAAAGTCATTCTCAAATTTCAAACTATAATATGACTAGTGCCTTCCAATTTGGAGAAGAGAGTCAACTTCGATATTTACTGAATAGATCTTATATCTTGGAGACAAGTGCACCACCATCAACTAATGAGAAGACAAACTGAGAGATTTCAACAAACCCTAAACAATTGAATTTAACTTCAAAATGAAGACCAATTATACAAAACATACATAAGCATATGGATTTTGTTTTCAAAGGCTTATCCCAAATTTTCTCTACAAATAGTATTAATCCAACAAAGATTTAAATCCAAAAAAATCAATGACCAATTCCCTATCTTGTGGCTAGGAACATAATACATTTTATTAATTCAAAAATGGAGTACAATTGAGATATAACAAGTTGTAGTATCTAACACCACTATGCATGTGTATATCCACAACATTTCTTTTGTATCCTTTTATATATTATTTCTATATATACATACAAGGCCTTGGTACCCTTTCTTATAGAACAAGAAAGGGTGCCAAAGAGCTTTAGGCGTTTTCATCCTAACTTCCTAAAAACTAACTCCAACTTGTTACAAATTAATTACAATAAAAAAGAGAAAACAATAGAAAATCACAATTCTCAAATCATGTTGAGAATTTTCTCCAAATGCTCGACAACCTCTTCGTTTGACACTCCTATCAACATGTTCAAGGCTTCTCATGTCTCTTCTTCCATTAGGATTTCATGGCAGTCACTCTAATACTAGGTATATGTTGTTCGCAAATCCCATGTGGCTACATACATACTATTAATGATATCGAACCAATCATCTTGGGTTGGTGTCAATCCTGGTTCAATGACTAGGCGTGACACTTCATTTTCATTGTTTGATTGTACTGGTAAATCCATAGAAAAACAAACACAGAAAATCACACATGAATGTTTTTCTTTGAAAAAGAAGAAACCTACTATGTGTCCTCTTATCTATGAGCAAGGAAAAATGCATTAAATGGTCATATTTCCTCCAAATCCTTAGCATGAGCCATCCTCAATTAATGTTGTATTGAACAAAAATCAGATGAATAGAAAAAAATCCTTGACATAACCTCTTCTGTCGATCAATTAATAAAATTGATGCCTCTTTATGATTCTCAAAATTATGGATTGTCAAAGAACCAGTAGCATCGAAATCACGAAATTGCTCACCACAGATGTCTCCTTCACCAAAATTGTGAAATCAAAGCATAACTATAAGCTTAGCTCCAAAATCACGAAATTAGAGTGCTGCCATGAATTTGGTTTTGAAAACGCGAATCAGAAGTTGAGAATTCCTTACATCACAAAATTGAAATGCTAATCAAAGTTGTGCCTTGGATTTGCAAAATGTAACAAAACACTCAAATTTTGAGGTTCCATCATGGTGAGGAATCGAAAGTATGACCATGTCCATGTGGTTTCTAGACCTTCTCCTCCAACACCTTAAAGCCACCCCTAATGTCATTCGTGATTTTAGAATACCCACACCTCTCTCAGTGAGCCGTATGTTTCCACCTCTCCACCTTGTTAGCCCACCCTTCTTGATGCCTCCCTACAAACTTCTCATGAGGTGGGATTAATGGCCTTCATGAACCCATGCCAGGCATTGCCTAGTTCTTCCTATACTAGTTGCTCCTCCATTCTTGAAACCCTAGTCATCTCGATTGCTCCATACAATCCAATACGTTCTAAGCATAAGTGTTAAAGCAATTAGGCCTTGTTTATTTGTTGGAATAGGAATAGGAAATGTATTCTCTATTTGGTACCCCAAATCAAAATAGGGAATAGGTAAACATATTCCAATTTTGCCCCTAAATTGAGCATATATCCATTCCAAAAAATAGTTGCTATTGGAAGGGGCCATTCCTATTCCGAATCTGATTTAAAAAAAAATAATTTTTTTTGTTTAATTTTTAATTTTTTTAAAAACATTTTTAAAAATCATATCTATTTTTAAAAAGAAAAAACTTCACCTTATTCCTATTCCATTTTTGAACAACCAAACAAGGGAACAACATATTTCCAATCAAATACCTGGTTAACCAAACAATAATGATATTGCTCTTTTCCATTCACATTCCACATTTCCATTCCTATTCTAATTTTCCATTCTAGTTTTCTATTCCTATGTTGACAAACAAACGGGCCATTAGATATGAGTAAAATTGTCTTGGTTTTTTGAATATTAGAGGGATCTAAAACCCTTTGGTTTCGTCAATTAGAAGATAAAACCCCTCTATAGTAGGAAATTTTTAAATTTTTCTTTCAAATTTTCTTAGTTTAGTTATTTGACTTTCTATAAATTGCGACTTCTTGTGAATTTAGACAATATAATTTTGGTTTGCTATTATGGCTTGTGTTTTATTAAACTAAAATATACAAGGATGTATTCTGAGTCCTATTATAACTCATAACATGCCTTGACACTTATGTTTCATTTAGCGGATTCTTTGTTAAACTAGGTTAATAATGTTGATGCAAAGATTCTATATAAATTTAGGTTTTATTTAGTCAAAGTATGTGAATATTCTTTGTAAATATTATTTATTGGTTTTATGATAGATCAACAAAATTTTAAGGCTTATTATTAAATTTTAGGAATTGATTCCATTTGGTGTGGGAGTCACGTGTCACAAGATTGGCCTTGGTTAATCAGGTGTAAGTCTCATGGTGGAGAATTCTTGTGCGTAAGAAAATATCTAATAAATAATTCATAATAGTGAATATTTAAGATTACATGTGATTGGGAATATAATAAGGCCATCTATTGATATTAAGATGACCCAACTTTGCACAAAAATATCATTGTTGATTCTAAGACAACCCAAATTAATAAGTTGGCATGATATGCAAATTATACCATTATAAAATAAATAAATAAATACATACTAACTATAATGTAAACATAATTTTGTACAAGTGAAATATCAAGTTAAGTGACTCTTCATCTATTGATAAAGCTCAATGATTTGCCAAGGTTCTACTAGGGGTAAAGTCTAACCATGTGTAAAACTCGTCACATTTTCAAAAGATCAAGTTGAAATTACGTCTCATACACCTCTAATAGAATACATATCCTTAAATTCTCGATTCAACCCAAAAAATAATAATTACTCACGACTTTAATCTATTCACCCAATATCGAAAAACAATAAAACAATAAAAAATATTTTAAATCTCCAAACAATTGAAAGCAAAATTTACTTATAACACTTTAAAACTCTTTATGTGTAGATACACATTTACTTTCTCTAGACTTATTGAGAGAGTATAAATTTAAGTAGTTTAAAAATATTAAACTACTTCATGGAAACTTGGCATGAATGAGCAACATAATAAAAAAAATAAAGCAAGTGGCATGGCCAACAAAGATTGAACAAAGGTTGAAAACTAGAAGGTGAATTGGGTACTATAAGCAACCGTACACATTATTTCTCAACTCTAAATGAAAAAGGGGTAAGAAGACATTATTGATTGTCTTCTATCATGGCCCATTAACTTTAGCATCTTGTATTGGAGGAACAGGTTAAAACTCCCTTTAGATTGAATTATAACGGCAAAATATACTAGTTGTTGAAAATCTTTGTCAACGAGATTGAATTATTTAAGTATTTGCAAAGTCAAATACTTTCCACTCAACGTTTGTTTCTTTGGCTCATATGAAGGAAATCATGATTTTTGAAAGGACATTTTTAGTGTATTTCCACTTGGGATAAAATGTGATATTGTAGGCAATGTAGATCAAATGTCAAAGACAAAATCTACTATTCATGGTGTCCTTTTATTCTCTTTGGCCTTGCCAAACAAGATATGTTACCCATTTATGGTGGCTACTTTATGGAGGGAGAGTTAAAGTATTTATTAAATTCTCTTTGCCCTTGATTGTTGCACATCAATGAATCTATGTGGGGCAAGTGTATCCATCTTTGCCTTAAATATTCTAAACAAGTTACTTCCCATCTAAAGATGCATAATAATTTATATTTCTATTAAAATTCATTCAAATGTGAATGATATTGTTTTTCTTTCTCTTTTGGGGATTCGTGTGATTCATTTTTAATTATATAATATATATTTTTAAAAATATATATTTAATAAAAGATATTAAATTGATAAAGTAAAGATAATATAAGATGTGGTCTTTTTTATATAAAATAGTACATTTATATATGTTTATATGAAAATCAAATTTTTATACTACAATGGATTTTTAGTAGTCTTAACTTCATAATCTACTTTTATAATGTTATTTTTTATATTAAAAACAATTAAAAGAAGGGGACTGGCTCTCGGTACATTACCATGGATAAACTATTCAACAACACATTAACAACAAGTCATTACCAACACTTATATAATGTTGTTAAAATGAAGGACCAAAAGTAATAAAAATGCATTGTGTCATGTCAATTCATGTTTTTGTAGTAATGTCTATTTGTGTGGAGAATTAATAGAGCTTCAATAGTAAACATGTTAAAACAAAAGTGAAAAAAAAAATTCTACAATATTTTCATCTTCACAATAGTGTTTGTTAGGATAGTTTAATTCACTTTGCTTAATCCTAATATGTATGATGTACATAATATATGTATTGTGATCCGTGATTTCAATTCATAGACAAATAAATATACTAAATTGTTGTTTAACTTTTACAATGGGGTCTTCCAAACAATAAATTAATTAACAAATATCAAGGAAAACTGAATGTTGTTTGATTTTTTTGTTGCCACTAAATATACATTTTAAGAGTGAGTGCAAGCAGTTCACAATATGTTGTATTAAATGTCAAAAGATTTTTTGGTTAGTTATGCTCACTCAAGTGCAAAACAATAAGGTGTCGAAGTACTTGAATAAATGAAATGTATTGATGTACCTCATTGATTTTTTTTCAATATTTTTTAGTTTACAAATTTATTATATTATTTTAGAAAAATATAATTAATTAGCTATTACATTATTATACTAGTACTTGCACGCTTTTGTGCTTGCAATAATAAGCCGATAGGTGCTCAATAATATAATTATTTTTTAAGATATAATCTTATGTGAATTAGATTATTAATAATTTTTAATTTAAATAAAATAATATTTACTAAAATATTTTAAATATATTAATAAATATTATTTATTTAAATTCAATTTATCAAATATGAAAAAATAATTATTTAAAAAAACTCATCAAAAAATCTATTATGAAAAATTAATTTAAAAAAATGAAAAATAACGACGTCTTTAACAAATATTATATCTGACTAAATAAATTATAGAAACTAATTAAAAAAAAAAAAAAATTAAAATAATATAAAAAAATTTAAAAAACTAAAACTTAAATCAATTTTAAAAATCAAAAGTTAAATAAATATAGACCACAACATGGGCTAATGTGGAGATCACAAGTGATTATTTTTTAAATAAATAGGGAAAAAAATATTAGTTAAAGATGAAGACTTAAAATATAATCTTATGTTAACAAATTAGATTATTAATAATTTTCAATTTAAATAAAATAATATTTGCTAAAATCTTTTAAATAGATTAATAAATATTATATACTTAAATTCAATTTATCAAATTAAAAAAAAAACTCATTAAATAAAATTCTATAAAAAATCTATTATGAAAAATTAATAAGAGAAATATGAAAAAATATCAACCTTTCTAACAAATATTTGTTGATTAAATAAATTATAGAAACTTAAAAATAATATTTAAAGAACTAAACTAATATAAATAATAAATTATATAATAGATATTTTTTGAAATATATTAATAATATTTATTTAATAAAATATATTAATTTGATAAAGTAAAGATAATCCAAGATGTGATCATTTTTTATATAAAATAATATATTTATACATGTTTATATGAAAATCAAAATTTCATACTGCAATCAATTTTTAGTAGTAAGGGTGAGTGGGTAGCCGAGTTGGTGTGAAGGCGAGTCGTGAGGCATAGTGTTAGGCTAATGATCTCGGTGCTACACATCAACTCCGGTTCGAGTCACGCTAGGTTTACCACAAACCCTTTGCAGATTCATTAAGCATCAGGTGTCCCAGAATTCTATTCAAGGCTGGCGGCGGGGTAATGGCTTACCTTCTCTTTCCCATCTTCAATTTGTTGATGATTCTGCTCTTGCCGGTCTTGCTAGGATCAAGGAAGTTGAAGCCTTTCGACATGCTTTGGACGTTTATTTGGTAGCTTAAGGCCAGAAAGTTAATGAGCACAAATCTTTCATTTACTTTTTTAACACTCTTGATTCTATTCAGCACAGGATTGTTGGTATCCTACGGTTTCAGATAGGTTCACTTCCTTTGACTTATCTTGGCATTCCTATTGCTATTTCCAGGCAGCCACGTCTCTTCTGGCAAAATTTGATTACCAAGCTTCAGGATAAGGTAAATAATTGGACTCATAGATGGCTTTCTACTGCTGCCCGGGTTACTCTTCTTCAAGCTCTTATCCAAGCTCTTCCTACTTATAGAAGCATGGTTCATGCTGCACCTATTTACTTTCTCAAGGAGTTTGATGCTCTTTCTCGACAATTCCTTTGGAGTGGTAATTTGTGTAGTACTAAATGGAGCTTGGTTAATTGGGCAACTGTTTGTAGGCCTAAAAAGGAGGGTGGTCTTGGTCTTCGATCTGCTCTATTGAGTAGACAAGCTTTGGCTGCTAAACTTTATTGGCGATGGTGCTCTGGACAACATCAACTTTGGGCTCGTATTATCACTCATAAATATTTTCATGGTGCTGACCCTTGCTCTGTTTCTGCACTTCCTCTTGAAGGTCATGGCTCAATGGTTTGGCATACTTTGAAGACAGGTGCGATGTTGGTGAAGAGGGGTCTGTTCTGGATATGTAAAGGAGGTTCTCAGGCTTTGTTTTGGTCTGATGCTTGGGATGGATTCCCTTCCATTTTAACCATATACCCTCATCTTCAGCCTCTTTGTGATTCTTTTCTTGCCGCCGGATGGGATAAAGTGGCTCATTACAAGACTCCTTATCAAATGGGACCTGTTGTTGGTTACAGATGGAAGCATTCCTCTGATTGGCCTCCTGGAGGTACAGACATGGATCGCCAAGAGCTTTCTCAAATTCTGGCCTCTAGAGAGTGTTCTTCTTTGCTTGGTCCAGATGTTTTGGCTTGGGGCGATACCTTGTCTGGTAAATATCATGTCTCTGTTGGGTATCAGGAGATAACTAGACAATTATTTGGGGATGCTGAGGTCCCTTGGTGGAAGCAAGTCTAGAATAAAGTTTCTTGGTCCAAGTGCAATTTTTTCATGTGGCTAGTGGCTCACAACCGTTGTCTTACCTGGGATAATCTTTGTAAACATGGATTTCAGGGCCCCTCTTATTGTGTTTTGTGTGGTAATGGAGAGGAGTCTGTCTCCCATCTGTTCTTCCATTGCTCCTATTCTACTCAGATATGGCACCTTTGGTGGAGCGCTTGGGGTTGCTCTTGTCGACATGCTTCCTCTTTGCCTGAGTTCTGGGCCCGCTTGGGTAGTGCTCCCTCCAAGTCTTCTTCTCTCCATGCTGCTTGGATTGTTGGCCCATCTTTCATGCTTTGGCATATTTGGTTGGAGAGGAATCGTCGCATATTCCAAGATGTTCAGCTTGGTGTTTTGCATCTTTGGTGGAAAATATCACATTCTCTCTAGGAAACTATTCTTGTGAAGTGTGAGCTTGATGGGGGTATGGATCTGGTTGATCTTGCTATCTGTAATCGCCTCAATTTTCATCTGCAGGATGGGGTTACGGCTCATAGGTTTCCTTCTATGTCCAGACAGCTTCACCATCAGAGGAAGGATCGGGTTAACCGGGATGGGCACTGGACTCCTCCTCCCTGTGGAGTTCTAAAAATTAACACTGATGGTTCTTCCCGTGGGAATCCTGGTCTGGCTGGTATTGGCGGAGTGGCTCGTTGTAGTTCTGGAGATGTTAAATTTTTCTTCTCAGTTCATAAGGGTGATTATACTAACAATCTCATGGAAGCTCAGGCTATTTTATATGCTGTGGAACAGTGTTGCTTGCGGGGATGGACTAAGATTATTTGTGAGTCTGATTCCCAGGTGGTGGTGAACATGCTTTCTTCGCAAGAGCTTGAGGATGTTAGTTGGCAGCTGGCCACTGTTGTTAAGCAGATTCTTTTCTTCTCTTCCTCTTTTCAGTTCATTAGGTTCATGTATATTCCTCGAGAATGGAATAGAACTGCTGATTGTTTAGCCAAATGGGCTTCTAGTCATGATCCGGGTTGGAATATTAGGGATAGGGGGCAACTGTCCTTTGAGATGGTGCAAGAATTTGATGATCTTGTTGCTCAGGATCGAGCTCCTTGTTGTATTCCTTTCTGTCTTAATAAAATTTTACCCCTCTTTTTGCAAAATTTTTAGTAGTCTTAATTTCATAATCCACTTTTATAATGTTGTTTTTTTATATTAAAAACAGCCAAAAGAAGGGGACTGGCCCTTGGTACATAACTATGGATAAACCATTCAATAACACATTAACAACAAGTCATTACCAACACTTTTACAATGTTGTTAAAATGAAGGACCAAAACTAATAAAAGCACATTGTGTCATGTCGATTCATGTTTGTGTAGTCATGTTGATTCATGTTTTTGTAGTCATGTCAATTGTGTGGAGAATAAATAGAGCTAATAGTAAACATGTTAAAACAAAGGTGAAAAAAACTATTCTAAAATATTCTCATCTTCACAATAGTTTTTGTCAAGATAGTTTAATTCACTTTGCTTAATGCGATTATGTGATTATGTGTGATGTACATAATATGTATTCTGATCCATGATTTAAATTCATAGACAAATAAATACACTAAATATTGAGTGTCTAGGCTAATAAGCATTATTAGTTAGGCAACCTCAAAAGTCACTTGCCACTGTTGTAAGCTTTGTAAATAGCTAGAATTAAGGACTATCCCGAACAAAGGCTTGGTGATCAAACCTAGAATTGTTGTTTAACATTTACAATGGGCTCTTCGAAACAATAAATCAATTAACAAATATCAAGGAAAACTGAATGTTGTTTGATTTTTTTTTTTCACTGCTAAATATACATCTTAAGAGTGAGTGCAAGCAATTCATAGTATGCTGTAGTAAATGCCAACAGATATTTTGGTAGATTATGCTCAATTGCAAAATAATAAGGTGTCAAAGTAGTTGAATAAATGAAATGTATTGATGTACCTTATTGAATTTTTTCAATATCTTTTAGTTTACATATTTATTATATTATTTCAAAAAATGTAAGTAATTAGCTATTACATTATTATATTATTATTTGAAACAATTCAATAATTACTGACTTTTATAACTTTATAAAATAAAGAATAAATATTTCAACTTTTAAATTTTTTATTAATTATATAAATTAATGATTTTAATTTATTTGTTATTTCAATTTTTCTTTTAAAATTTGTTATTTTCTTGGAGATTTACATTGTTTATTTTTTATTAAAGTACAATGTCTATGCAAACAAATACATATTTCAATATAGTCCTATTATTATATGAAATTAAAATCTTCAAAAATCTCTAGTTAATTTTTTTTGTTTTGCTTATGTCTTAGTCTTGTTGTCATGGATATAGTATAGTGCACTCAAGTCATCTTTCTCATTTTCTATATTAATGCTTTTCTAATTCCCAACTAAACCTTCTTCAAAAAGATTTTATGCCAAAAATAAAAATAAATTAACAATATAAAAAAAAAGTTCAAAATTATTAGAAAAATACATAATCTTGTTTACAATTATATTACATTTTTAAAATAGTATATGTCCATAGTAAAAACATATATATAGCATATTAATATTAAATGATAATAAATTGCTAATTGGTGATTACTAATAACAAGCGATGAGTTCTAATGGACCACTAAATGTTATTAAAAAAGAAATAGCCAACAATATAATCTTAATAACAATATACAAATTGTTTTTGATCATTGGAACATATATAGCAACATTTATCTTGCCTCTATAAAAAACAATAGACAAATTGTTAACAAAAACAATATACAAATTGTTAACAATAGACATTTTTTAACTATGGAAAACTTAAAAGAAAACTTGAATAAAATCTTATGCATTTTTATCATAAATTGTTCAACCAATTCAAAGTTTTGATTGAGGATTTGAAATTATTATGATAGATGATGATTAATTATCATGGTAAACATTAAAGGGAAAAACAATTCACGACTAGAGATTATTCAAGCAACTTAAATCCAATATCTCTTCTTTACAAGATTACAGTTCTCCTCTTTACAAAAATTGATGGTGACTAGCATTTATGAAATAAAATAGAATATTAGATTTTAGGGTCTCAGTTAAAAGATTTTAGTATCTTTTTTCAAGTTCAAAGTTTAGATTGAGCATTTAAAATTATTATGATAGATGATTCTTTTATATTTTGGATTTTTTTGAAATAGCTTTTTCTACAAGTTAATTTAAGATATGTTCAGTTTTTGTTAAAGTTTGTGTACACAACTAATTTATTTAAGATAACTTTTTCCACTTTTAGTTCTTTTAAAATGTTATTCTCTTTTTCATGACATATATTTATTAATTAGAAAAGAAAACTAGTCCATTTTCCTCTTTAGACCTGTATTCATTTTTAGATGCACTAAAAGCCAATGAAAAACACTTGAATAAGGCTAACTTTTAGCCAACTCAGCCATTTTCCAAGGAACTTTTCTACCTTCACCTAGCTAAAATATGCAAAAGAATCTACAATATAATAAGCAAGGATGACATGCATAGAAATAAACATAGCACAACATACACCATTTAATTATAAGTCTGTTTCAATGGTACTAAACTAATATGGAAGTTTAAGAAAATCATTGGCCACTTAATCTTCAACAATCCTGTCACTATGACTTTTAAACTTCTAAAAGGATATTTGCGACAACAATTATCAAAGAAGAAAAAACCTTTGTCTAGGTGTTTTTCCATAAGGAAAATAATGTCGTGATATTTATCATGGAGGTATGAGAGATATACACATGACCCCAACCATATTGTATCTCGTAGGATACTTCTCGTACATAATAGTTTATAGCCATCACTTGGAAGGCCATAATAATGAATTGTAGAAGTTACAAAGAGGCACACCTATAATTTAGAGCATGACTCATGAAGATGCTCTTTTAGTGAAACTTTGATGTATAAACATCAAATATATAGATGTTACTATAGATCACCTTGGGGAAAGATTCCACAATTACTTGGACTTGCATAATCTTTTCTGATCTTCTTTGGCACTCAAAGGTAAGGTGTTCTAGTAGTCCTCAACAGATTTAGAAATTTTGCCAATTTTTTCAAAAGGTGGGGACTTTAGTTCATCAAGAGCTCTTGTTTTAATTAACTCAACAATTGATTTTAGATAAAGGAAGTAGTCTAGATAATTACAGAGCCACATATTAAAATTGACATTGAGAGATAAATGTTGTTGGATCTATGTGTTAGGTGGAATATTTTATTATAACTTACATGTGAAAAATCTTCAAAAAAAATTCTCTTGAATCTCCGTTGTCAGATATTTGATAAGTCAAAATATGGATTGTATTATTTTATGGGTTAACATGATACATTTTTCTCTAGTCATAACATTCTTGTCCTCGATCATGTATGCAACCTTGATCCTAGATGAATAGCCTTAAATGTTGTGCCCTTATCATCTATAATTTTTTCACTTGTATATTCTTAGACAAGGTGTTTCTTAAAAGAGGATATATGATCCATTATCAAAGGGATGAATCCATGAATTATCTTGATTGTAGTTAGGCCATTTGTACCAATTCCACTTTGTTTAACTAAGATAAAGATATGCTACATTCAATATAAAAGGTAATGCAGTACCATAAGTGGGTAAAATGAATAACTTGCTAACAAATGTGTATAGTAATTAAAAAATTAGAATAAAATTTGAAGATTCATAAAAATAAAAACTTTAATAGCTTATAGAAGAATTATAAAAGTCACTCCAAAATATGGAACCCAATAATCTTAGCATCAGAACCTAGTGAAAAATGTCCACATTAAGTAATGATTCTACATCACGATCTACCCTCAAAGCTTAATATGCCTTCTTGAGTTCTCTATAGAGATTCTTTTGCCATTCACGTATTCTTCTTAAAAGTTCATACTTATATAATAGATTATGAGTGATTGTTGGATTTAATTAATTATGCAATATTTTTATTTATTGTATTTGTCACTTCAATAAGTGAGTGTAATTGGAACCCAACATATGATTATAGATCTAGAAGTAATTCTGTTGTCAAAAATTGAGATTTTGATCTCTTTGTTATCATCTAATGAGAGTATTTGATGGTTGGTAAAATTTTAAAATAGTCTTTTATAAGTTTGACTGAAAATGTTCTTGTGATGTTTATATAGAGTTTTAAATTTTTTAGAAGGTTGTGGAGACACATAGTAGAAACATTTACAAAGAAGAACAAGCATATAAGTAATCAAATATTTGATGCATTTTGGAATTCTATTGACTCAATGTGCATAAGTTGTATAAAAGTTGTAGAATATTATAAAGACTTGCATTCATGAAAACTAGAAGCTTGTACATAGACTTGAAAAATAATCATATACCATTTATTAGATGGCATAGTAATGTTAAATATTGAAAAGCTCATGTCAACTCGCATGTATCATAACACGAGATGAGTTTTATCATCAAAGGCTTGTGAAATGTATACAAAATAACTTAGTATTAAATGGAAGAATAAACAAGGAAAATGAGAAAAGTTACCAAATTCTTTCACAACAAAACTACCAGTAAAAAGCACATGAGAACATAAATACACGCAAGCATGTGCAATATGATCTTGTTCATTAAAAATTCAAAAGAAAGAAAGAAAGAAATATTTTGGGTGTTATAATGTGTATTAAAAACTAGGATACTCATTCATCATATACTCTAACTAAAAAGATTCTATATATAGTTCCCACAATTAGAAATATGTGTCCTATTTATAAATATATTATTCATATTCTCTCGACCATATTTATTTGTGGATATATAAATCTAAAATATATATTAGAGCCTGTGTTTCAACACTAGGAACCTAAAACCATTATGCTTCTGAACTTAACTAATTTTATTATTATTATTTTTTGTGTGAAGGATGCCTCCTGTTACAGAAAGCAACTATCAAGGCAGGGGTCATAGGGCAAGAGGTGGTAGAGAAAGACAGGAGGATGGACCACCACCTCCACCACCCCCACCACCGAACTCAAACCAGGACATTTTGGATGCCCTCCAGACATTGATTGGCGTAGTCCAACAGAGGATAGCACCTATAGTATAGCCAAGGCAGTAGATTCTTGAGAGGGAAGCACAAGATCCTAGAGGAGGTGAGCCCAGAGACAGAGAGAGGAGTAGGAGTCCCCCACCGAGGCAGGTTGAGGGACAGGGTGAGCATGAGGGTGAGTCAATACATTAGAGAGGACCACCACTCGATAGACCTCCTAGACATATAGGAGATGATATTAGATAGTTGATACAACTCAGACCACCACTCTTTACCAGTTCCATAGAGGGGATAGTAGTTACAAAGTCTTCAGTGGTGCTTTGGATTACGTCCTTATGGGAGTTATCTGAAGGTATGTCTTGCAGTTCATTAGCTGAGAGGAGATGCCTCCAATTGGTGTCATTAGGAGGAGACTATAGGAGGAGTGAGCATGGATACCCTCACATGGGATTCATTCTTAGAGAGATTCAGAGAGAGGTACCTATCTGAGCACTTCAGGCAGAAGAAGATTGAGGAGTTTCATTCTCTATATCAAAGGGGCCTCACTGTAGCTCAGTATGAGAGCAGATTTCTTGAGCTCCTTCATATGTTGAATACATGAAGGATGAGAAACAATGAGTGCATCAATTCATCATGGGCCTGAATTTCTCACTTCAAGGTCCAGTTCATATGGCCTTTCCTACTACCTTCAGACAGGTAGTTGAGGTAGCACTAGTCGCAGAGGATACTCAGGGTAGACAGGAGTCACGGGATCAGTCTCAAAACTGAAACTCTACCCAACAAAAACCCCCTTGGAAGGGGAATCAGAACTACACAGTAGGGTCCTCTAAGGGCCAACAATCTCAGTAGCAGAAACCTTACTAGCAACATCAGAAACCCTCACAGGGTTATTAGGGCTCCAAGCCCAAGCAGTGGCATTCACATGGTCCCAAGAAAGATCAGAAAGTATAGGCCCCACAGTCATAATCAGTGAAGACTTAGCAGTCTTCTAGGGATGGTTTTAGTGGATCTAGTAGGTTAGGAGGCCACAACAGTTTGGATCTCAGGGTGCATGATCTTATACATGAGGATCATGTTACACTTGTGGTGGCATGGGTCATATTGCTAGACAGTGTCCTTAGGGACAGTCTTCCAATGGTTAGAGAGGAGAAATTTTAGAGCCAACATTTAGCGATGTAGGTAGATCCCATAGAGTTTTTGCAGTGGTTGATAACTGCTAGACTAAGCATCAAGCTACAGTTATTGAGGCTATAGGTAATATACAAGGTAGCATGGTTACTATTTTATTTGATTCTAAAGCTGCTGATTCATTTATATCTTCTTATGTTATGGAGCATTGCAGGCTGGTGGTAGTTAGGCAGGATGTTAGTTGGGAGGTAGAGTTAGCTTCAGGAGCCAGAGTGTTAGTTAGTTCCATGGTGCATAATTGCCCAATTCAAATTGGAGACATGTCCACAATGTCTGATCTATGCATTACCCCTCTAGGTTCTTATGATGTTGTTCTTGGCATGGATTGGCTTTATGCCCATAGTGCCAAGATAGATTATCAATAGAAGAGGGTGGAATGTGTGGATGAGGATGGTATCTCTAGAGTGATCCTTGGGGTTAGGAGACCCATATCCCTTCATATGATTTCCACTATGTAGATTAGACAGTGCATGAAAAAGGGATGTCAGTTGTTCACTATCACCATCAGTGATAGGGAGGAAGATTCAAGAGGGGAGCCATCCCTTGATGATTTTCCAATATTGCAAGAGTTTGTAGATGTTTTTCCTTCAGAGATCCTTGGTAGGCCTCCACCTAGAGTAGTGGATTTTCATATCGATCTTGTACCAGGAGCGAAGCCAGTATTGAGAGAACTGTACAGGATGACTACTCATGAGCTTAGTGAACTAAAGATTCAGTTGGAGAAACTCTTAGAGAAGGGGCATATTTGACCTAGTGTGTCACCTTGGGGTGCACCAGTGAACTTCATAAAGAAGAAAGACAGATCACTAAGGTTGTGTATTGATTATTGGCAGTTGAAAAAAGTAACCATCAAGAATTGATACCCTCTTCTTAGGGTTGACAAAATGTTTGATTAGTTGCAGGGTGCCCGAGTAATTTCAAAGATTGATCTTAAGTTGGGTTATCATCAGTTGAGGATTGTGGATAGTGACATCCCTAAGACTACATTTCGTACTAGGTATGGTCACTATGATTTCACTGTGGTACCATTTGGCCTCACGAATGCTCTAGCTATATTCATGAGCCTCATGAATGGAGTATTTTGTACCTTTTTGAATAAGTTTGTGGTTGTTTTCTTGGATGACATCCTGATATATTCTCGTGATGAGAAGGAGCACGAAGAGCACTTGAGACAGGTATTGCAGAAGTTGAGGGAGAATTAGTTGTTTGGTAGCTTGTCGAAGTGTGCATTCTTTAGACCTGAGATACATTATTTGGGTCATGTCATATCAGGCGATGGGGTCTTAGTAGACCCATCAAAGATTAGGGCCATCATGGATTGGCCAGCACCCACTAGTGTCGTTGAGGTGAGGAGATTTATAGGACTAGCAGGCTATTATCGATGCTTCATTATAAGATTCTCTAGATTGGCACACCCAATCACATCTCTTTAGAGGAAGGGAAAGAAGTACGAGTGGACATAAAAGTGTGATAGAGCTTTCCAAGACCTCAAGAGAACCCTCACAAGTGCATCGATTCTTGCAGTACCAGATCCATCTATGGATTTTGTGGTGTGCATTGATGCATCTTTGGATGGTATAGGGGAAATTCTTATGTAGGATGGCCAACCTATTTCCTTCGAGTCTAGGAAGTTGAAGACTCATGATCTCAATTACCCTACTCATGACCTAGAGCTTGCAGCAGTGGTTCATGCTTTAGTGAGGTGGTGACACTTCCTACTAGGTCATAGATTTGAGCTTCATTCCAACCACCAGAGCTTGCAATACATATTCACGCAACCAAACCTTAATGCTAGGCAGAGAAGGTGGATGGAGTTCCTTTGTAAGTATGATTTTGATGTTCATTACATCAAGGGAAAGGAGAATGTAGTTGTAGATGCCTTAAGTAGAAGGTGCCATGAGCTTTCATCTATGACTACTAGCCCTGATTTGAGAGAGTGGATTCTTCAACACTTGCTAGCAGATGAGCTTTATGCAGAGGTTAGTCAGGTGGTGTATGCTCAGAGACCCTTGGAAGGGAAGTATTCAGAGTATTCTTTGGAGTCTGATGGGCTCTTGTGTTATAGAGGACATATGTATGTACCTTCCATTGGGGGTTTGTGCGAGCTCATTATACTTGAGGCTCCCAGAGCACCTTATCTAGCCCACCCAGGTGTTAAGAAGTTACATGTAGATTTGACGCAATTGTATCATTGGCCAGGCATGAGAGTGCAGATTGCTAAAATAGTTGTGAGATGCCTTGAGTGTCAGAGGGTGAAGGTAGAGCATCATCATCCCGGTGGGCTCCTTCAGCCTCATGAGATTGCAGAGTGGAAGTGGGTTGCTATATCTATGGATTTTATTGTTGGTCTCCCTTTGTTGTCTCATCACCATGATGCCATTTTGGTGAAAGTTGACACATTGACCAAGGTTGCCCATTTCTCTCTCATGCATACTACATACATAGCATGAAACATAGCTCAGGTGTTTTTGTGAGATATTGTCAGACTCCATGGTGTTCCCTGTAAGATCATCTTTGATAGGGACTCATTGTTCACTTCATCTTTTTGGAGAGAGTTGTAGGTAGCATTGGGCACTAGGATCAATTTCAGTACAGTGTACCATCCTTAGATTGATGGTCAGATTGAGTGAGTGAATAAGGTTTTGGAGGACATTTTATGTATGTATGTAATGGACCATCAGGTCAAGTGGGAAGAATACTTACATCTTGTCGAGTTTGCCTATAACAATGGGCACCATTACTCCATAGGTATGCTGCCATATGAGGCCTTGTATGGAAGACCTTGCAGGACACCCTTGAGTTAGGACAGGATCGAGGATCGAGTATCTATTGGTCCTCAGCTAGTTAAGGAGATGGAGCAACAGGTGACCCTGATTAGACAATGGTTGAGAGAGGCACAAGATTAGTAAAAGAAGTATGCTGATGCGAAGAGAATAGATTGAGAGTATCAGGTTTGAGATAGAGTTTTCTTAAGGGTGCGGCCACACAAGAGTCTAATTCAATTCAGAAAGGGCTCTAAGTTGGCACCCCCATTCATTGGACCATTTGAGATCCTAGAGAGGATAGGACCAATTGCCTACATTTTAGCCTTGCCACCTAGCCTATCACGCATCCACAATGTATTTCACATTTTGGTACTTAGAGGATACATTTATGATGAGTCTCATATTATAGATTGGGATGCTTTGCAGGTGGAGTCAGACGACTAGTTAGCGCTGGAGCCTATCCGTATTATTGCCTAATAGACCCTAGCACTTCGAGGTCGAGAGCTAGACTAGGTTAGGGTCCAGTGGGATTGCTATGATAAGGTTGTGGCTTCATGGGAGGATGTGGCATAGATGCAATCTTAGTACCCATATCTTTTTGATGAACTCTAGGAGGAAGTTCATACCTAGTGGGGGAGGATGTTAGGCCTCGCCTTGACCCATTGTAGCATAGTGGATACATTATTATTTTGATACTCAAGACTCGATATGTCGAGACATTATTTGATGCACTGAACATTATTATGCTATTTTATGATGTGTGATGCTTTACTTTTAGATATTTGATTTAGTCATTTAATGCTTTATGAACATGTATAATGATGAAGTAAATGAATGCAGAACTAAAACTTTGATTATGCAATTTTAATGGTAAAAAATATGAGTAGAATGAGATAAACAATTGATTATTAGAAAAATGGATGTTTTAAATTGACATGATTTTTGTGATACGTAATATACATATATGCATGTGATTTCTTGAACTACTGATGTGTACAATTAGTGTGCAAGATACTTAGCCAGGAAATCTAATGGAAAGATGAAACTGAACCCCTTGCTATTTTTGTTGATTTGCATTGTCTTTCTTTGAAGGTTGTTATATAGTCTTAAAATTCTCTTAATTTTTGATTGGTTCGTGTTAAGTCTTTAAGGCCTAAAATAATTAAATTTAAGTACCCTAGGGGTAAGGGTATGGGTTGGGGGTACTTTCCACCCCCTTAGCCTCTTTGGTTGACTTTTAGGGTCACTCAAAAACCCTACTTTTGGTTGATTGCGAAAATTTATTTGTCTCCTTCATGAGTTGGTGACTCAAACTCCACCTTGGGGTTATCTAAAGTCTAGTTGAGTTAGGATGATATTTAGATGCAATTTGGAGAAGTTTTTGGGTTGTTACCCAATCTCTAGTTTTAGAGAGAAGTTTTGGAAGATTGAAGGAAAGGAAGGAAAAACTCTTCTCAACTTGTCATTTTACCATAACTTTTTGTGAAGGTAGGGTTCTTCACTATTTTGATAATGTTTCTTCTTATTGTTCACGCTTGTTTCATGCATAAAGCATTGTTATGTTCTTTGTATTGCTTGTATGTGTGTTGAGGGTGTTTGGGAGGGATCTTAACTTGTTCATGGATGTCATTCTTATGTTTTGCTTTAAAATTTTGAGAGGATTTCATGGGGATTGTTTTGACATTACTCACCCTTGGATAGTGAAGAAGTAGCCATGTACGAGGAAGGGCCTTAGTTGGACCTCAATAGTGTAGAGTCTCCTCTCATGGTGAGAAGAGGGAAAGAAGGTAGGGTGTATGGGCCTCTATTTGTCATTACATACCATGTTGAAAATTTGAATTCTTGAAGAAGGGAAGAAATGAAAATCCTTGTTGTATTGGCCTCGAAAGGGCATTTGTAGAAGAATGGAAGTTCTTGAGTTTTAGCCCCAAAAGGGCTATGGTATGGTATGGTGATTGACATATCCTATTGAGAAAATCCACCTCCCCCTAGTTGGGTTCAATGTTGAACCTATTGTGCAAAAATGGGATGGGGATGCATGCTTGAATTGTTCTTCATATCATGTTATTTTACCTCCAGGTCAGTTCTCGTCTTCTCCATGATTCCCCTTGAGGCATTGAAGATATTGGAAAGGATCTCTTGTGAAGGACCTAGAAGAGAATTCATTTGAATTGTAACATTATGTAAAAATGTATTTGAATTTTGATGTATTTGGCAAGGAAGTCAAGTTTTCTTATTGGTTCTTTCCCGATGGAGCCTTGAACCAGGTTGATTAATAGAGAGAAAAGATTGAGAAAACCTCCTTGCCTTGTATCTTAGGTCATTTCAATTTATGCATATGTATGTGGAAAAATAGATTAAATGATGTCTTCGAATTATGCAATCTTCAATTTTTCAAATATGTTAAAAGGAAAAGAAATTTGGTTATATTGAAATGTTCAATCCAATTTCATATGCTCTAGGAGAAAACAAAAAATCCTTCATTGTGGATAAATAAATTTATCACCTTCCTTGTTAAACTATGTAAGTGGCAAAATCAAATTGACATAAAAACAAATACATCTCATTGTATTAAAGAAAAGAAGTATACTCCCAGGAGCAAAATGCTCTTCAGAGTTTGTATGGAGGGAAGATTTAATTCATTATGCAATAGAGTATATTCTCTATATTGATTCCTTTTAAGAAAATGTTTACTAAATTCTTTAAATAAAGAAAATAAGTTTTTGGTGTAAGCAAATTCATTAATACTTAAAGATATATATATTCAATTAGCATTCTACCCAAGGACCTCACCAATAAAACTTTTAGCAATAAATTTCTTTAGAAAGAAATCATGGCAAAAAATTTAAATTGCCTCCAAATCCAAATCTTGGATCATGTGGGTGGCAGACTGTCATAGTCATATGGGGTCTGAGTCCTCATTTAAACCAAACAAAAAAGAAACAAGAAACTTATCACCCTCTCTCTCCCCAAGCTGGCACAGGTGTGATGTGAAGCTTGAGTGGTGAGGTCAACAACATTTATGTGGGCAATATAGGGGAAACAAAAAAAACAAAATCCTTCCACCATTCCTTTGTCATAATCTTCATGCGTACCCTCCTGCAGCATGGGACAGTGCACTGCTGCATGGGGTGGCATGAGCCACTTGGGAAAATGCCCAAGTGGGTGGTTGAGCCACTTGGCTAGTAGGGAGGGGGTAGGTCTTAGGCTAGTTTGAGTAGTTAGTATGTAGGATTTTTAAGTTAGTTTGTTTTAGTTAGTATGTAAGAATTTTAACTAGTTTTGTTATTTAGTTAAGTTAGTTTGTTTTAGTTAGTATGTAGGAATTTTAACTAGTTTTGTTATTTAGTTAGCATTTAATCTAAGTTAGTGTTTATGTAAGTGTATTTTAAATAATGTTAGTATTTTTTTTTAAAAAATATGCTTAAGTAGTGAATTAGTATTTAGTCTAGGAATTGTTTTTTTAATAGAGTGGTTTATTAGTTAGTTTAAGGTTATTAGTGATTAAATTAATTTATTTCAAATATTAGTATATGTTAATTTATAAATTGTTTTTATTCATTTAATTTATTATAGATTTAAATAAGAAGATTGATAGTTGTAGAAAACATTAGATTAATAGATAAAGTTAATATGTTGATGTTGTATAGATTATAGAGTAAGATGAAATTGTTATTAAAGTAAGTTTATTCAATTCTATGGAAGGTGTTATTTTAGTTAATATGTTTAAAAAAAAAAAAAGTTTTGAATAATTAGTCTATATTAATTTACTGACATCCAAATCAATTAGCTAGATTGTTAATTAACAATTCATCTAATAAATGTATTTATCTATTGAAGTTAACAGGACTTAAATTGTCTTGAAGATTATGTTGCCATCATCCAAAGGATGTAATAATAAAAGAATAATTAAAATGAATAAAATGTTCAGTCCTTTGGTTAATTGAAAACTAGTTGTTTAAATTAATTAAGTTAATTAAATTAGCAATGAATGTATCAACCTTTTTCTTATGGAGGCTTTCAATTGAGTTATAGTTTTAAAAGTTTAATCAAAGACCTTGCATTTTCCTTGAAGGTAATTTAGTTTTTATTCGATTTCGAATTTATCATCTTAGTGAGTTTAAGTTTAATTATAAAAAAATAAAATAAAAAAGTTTGTGTGTTTTTCCCTATATTTTTTGGGCATGACATTATACAAAATATATTCTCTTTATATTTTGGAAGTCATATTTCTCTAAAATCTTGTCTTGATATAGGGGTCACTATATGGTACTTCTTCCTTTACACCTTTCTCATATATAATGTCATATCTTGAACTTCTTGCCATCTTGCCTAAATTGTTCATCAAAATTGTCCATATATACCATCCAAATCACACTATACGTTGACGCAAAAGAGGGTGTAGTGTGTAAATGCAAGTTTAGACAAAAAACCTTAAGAAAAATAATGATTAGAAGGAAAAGAGTATGTCTAGAGATCTAAAACAAGTCAATGCACCTTTTACAAGCATTCAAGAACTTTCTTCAAG